>VXAU01002912.1:305617-361898 GCA_013399695.1 Formicarius rufipectus
CCATCCCCTCCCGCTCCCGTCCCCTCCTGCTCCCCTGCCCTGACGCGCGCCCCCGCGGCCCTTGCAGGTGATCAGCGCCCTGCAGTCCAAGCACCACTACGGCGAGGGAGAGGCCCGCGCCATCTGCGATAAGGTCCAGGCCAAGCTCCTCAAGGAGTGCCACGATCCCGCCAAGATGTGCATCACCGACCTGCGGATCTCGCACTGGGAGGAGGCGATCCAGGAGACCATGGGGGGGGAGGCGAACCGCGACCTGGCGGCCGAGTGCTACTACCTGTGGAAGACGACGCGGCTGCAGCACCTGACGCTGGCCGAGGACACGCGGGGGATGCTCACGGAGCTGCGGAAAGGGGTCCGCCTGCTGCTCCTCACGAACGGCGACAGGCAGACGCAGCGGGAGAAGATCGAGGCGTGCGCCTGCCAGCCCTACTTCGATGCCATCGTTGTGGGGGGAGAGCAGAAAGAAGAGAAACCGGCGCCATCCATATTCCATTACTGCTGCGATCTCCTGGGGGTGCAGCCCGCGGAGTGTGTGATGGTTGGCGACTCTCTAGATACAGATATTCAAGGAGGCCTGAATGCTGGCTTGAAAGCAACAGTCTGGTTAAACAAAACGATGACCACCCCGGGAGATACCTCCCCAGTACCTCATTATATTATTTCTTCTGTTCTGGATCTTCCAGCAGTTTTACAGAAGATGGAGCACAAAATTAATGCTAAGTTAGGAACTGACCATATGGCTAGTAGCAATGAAGCACATTGATGGTTCCAGCATACAGAGACGTGCTGAGCTGTCAGGTGGCACACGCTCTTTTTAAAAGTCTGACCCTAGGAGTTTGAACTCATGTATGGAATGCTCTTTTAAACAGCAGATGGATGAATAAGGGCACAGTTGTCAGTGAAAACAGGATAGAAACATAGAATTATATTAATTTAAAAGATGCAAGTGCAGTTAATTTAAAACAACTGCCTCTGCCCAGAAATTATTTTGCCAGACTGTGGCAAAAGTCTATCTGTCTCTGACCTAAGTTACCAGTCTCTTGTTTTTATAATGGAAAAGAAAATGTGAATGTTTTGAACTTTCACATGCTTTGCTGACTTGTAAGTTCAATAGAAGCTTCAGTGCCAACCTTGTGTGCAGTGTGAAAGAGAAGGTGGGAAAGGGAGTGTGGTACAATCTGGTGACTCTTCACAATTGATCTGCAGTTTATCTCAGGAACTGGAGTGAATTTTGCAGTTTCTCAGACCATTAGAAAATGCTCTCCATTTGATTTTTTTGTCCCAAGTTTTAGATTTTTTTCAGACTTTGCAGTGACTTCTATGAAACTGGTACCTCTTGCCAAAAGTACTTACAAATTTTCATTTTTATAGGGGACCATTTATCAGAGGGACTTGATGGATAAGGTTTTGCTTTACATTATCTTGGTGCTTATGCAGCTTTGCAGTATACTTGTAATTCAGATTATGGTTTATTGTTGGAATGTAATTGATATGACAGGTATATTTTCAATGACCTTACTGTCAGACTCTTCAAAAGCTAATATTATTGTTCTGTCTGATTTTATTAGTGAATTTTGATCAGACTTTTTGGAGAAACTGTTCTTGGTCTCGCTCAGGTGTATGACTACTCAGATTCAGCTGTAGGATCAGTGCTTTTTTTGACTGTTTTAATGGCACTGCTATATAATCCCTCCTTGCTCCAGTTTCTACATGTAATTCATGTGATTTATTCTGGAGAAAATACAAGCTAGTTGTTTATAAATGGCTTTCATGACTCTTCCAGGAAGTTGGAAAATTATGTCATGCGTATTACAGTACTGTGTACAACTTTATAAGGTATATATGATATTTCCTCTAGATGCAGGAGATTGCACTCTAAAACAGTAACATTTCTCTTTCCCAGATCATTATATTAATTTATTTTTTTCTGTACTTCATATTCTAAGTATATAATGGGAAATTATTCTCATATTAAATGGAAATGTAAACACTTGTTGGAAAATCTGTGTTTTTCAACCCTATTTGCTATATATACATTGGAATGAATATCGGACCATACATGAACAAGCAAATTTTATACTGTAGAATAAATCCATGATAAATCTTTTGAGAACAGGTATGTTTGGGTGCTGGCAGAAGAGTGTCTGGCATATGGACAGCAATAAAAGATCAGAAAACGTACAGAAACCTACCATGAAATGGGTGTGCAGAAGAAATCCTATATACGAAAAAGGTTCCTTGTTTAATTTGACATGAATCTAAGTTAATGCAGTTAAGTCTTGCATAGGATGACAGAGTCCATTTAGAGGAGGCTGTTAGTGGTCTGGGTTAAAGTATTTGGCAAGGAGTTTAGGTTCCATCCAAATATGTTGCTCCTACATTGGGGGGTGTGGGGGTGGGGCATGGAAAAAGAAAAGGAAATACTCATTAAAGCTCGAACCCCTTTCATCCGATTGTCCCTTAAATAAGCTAAACCAGTCCAGGTTCTTCACCTTATCTAGCTAAGGCTGTTGAAACGTATCAATGAAAAGCACAGAGACAGGCCCCAACTGTTTCTTTGAGGAAGAAGGCATATACTGAAAATAGTCCAGTTACAGTGGTGTAACATGAGCCAGTGGGACTGACTTGGCACAATTTTCTTACTGAAGGAAGAGGCCTAAGTTAAGATTTTGTTTTGCATTTGAAGAGCATAAAAACAGCTGCTGGTTTAGGCGATGAGCAAAGCATTGCTAATAACATTTCTCATAACCAAGGACTGAGAGAAAAATAATAAATCTCATTGAGCCTATCAGGGATACCGTGTGAAAATAGAAAGTATCCAAAAGGTAACCTGAAGTATGGTAACCATATTATCTAATACAAAAACAACTTAGCATCCCAATGGAGCTGCAGGATAACTGGCTCCAGCTTGGTCACACAGCAGCAGGGTAACAGAACTTAGGTAAGAGTGAGGTTTCTGATACAGCTGATATTTAAAGTAACAAAGAGTAATAATTCACAAGTCTCTCTGTGGGCTGGGAGGATATATATACTCTAGGTTACAATTTTTCAGTCTAAGTGGAGACTCATCTCACCACTGCCTCATCCTGAAGCGGCATGCTGAGGTTACTTGTTGTATAAAGCGTCTCATCTTTTAGAAGAAACTGCTCTTTATTTTGCCAGCAGTTTTCTTGCACCTCCAACTCTCTGGAAAAGCACTGTAACTGAATGCTCAGGTGACAGTGTGGTCTGTACAGGCCACACCCAAGTATGTTTCCCATTTCAGAGTACTGTACAAGGCTGGATGTGGCTGGTGTCCAAATGGGGGAAGAGTGTTATGATGCTTCTATAAAACAAGAAGAAACAACAGAAGTTTTCCTTATCTGGGGTTCTTCTTAGAAGCAGTTACCCAATAAGATGGATTAAGTATCTAGAGTATCTAAATACTCAAGATGTTTTTCTTGGATGGAGCTCTTGCAGAAATCATAATGAGAAAATAATTATATTTAATAAAATGGAAACATAAATGTAGTGATGGTATTGTTTTCATATCAGAAGCAGAAACAGATCAATGAAACAGTCTACTAACAGATCCAGTTAAGTTCTGCTTTTGCTTAGTGTTATGCACTATTAGCTAAATTGTCTAGTTTAAATTATATAGCCAAAACACAGTAAATAAAAAGAGGAAAAAGAAATTCCGTCTATATTTTTAAAAAACTTTTTTTTTTTTTCCGGATGACTATTACCTCCTGAGGTTAATCTACAGTAACTTCGACTTTAGTGAAATGAACAGAAAAAATAGTTTAATACCAACTGTACTTTAATTTTTGACTTGAAATAACCCATGTGCTAGTCTAATAAAAGTATTTTGTTTATAAAACATGTTTTAATGCTCTGTATTGCTGTGGGTAAATACATTTGAGACCTGGTGTACAACAAAGGGTAAGAGTTTAGTTTGTTGTTTAAAATGGCACAGAACTAGGCTTCAAAATCCATGACCTCACTGTTAGTTATGGTGACTGGTTGTAGTTTCCATAATTTCAAACAGAGACTGGAACATAACTATATACTTATGAAGATTCTTGGACAGACTGTGTGTATTGAGTTGCTGACTGCAGTTCATTGCTAGTTGAACCTGACTTGCCAAGCTGAATGCCAGCTCAGATAAGCCTACGTGTCCTGATGTCATGGCCTGGGTTGCTGCAGCAGAGTCAGAACAGACCACAAAACAGGAAAGATAAATATAGAAATGTCAAGTCCAGGGCACCCATTCCAACAGGTTATGGGTGTACAAAGCCATATCTGAGCCATTGCTACACTGATCTCTATGTGAGTTAGGAGTGGGGAGAGTGAAAGGTTGCTCACCACGTGGTTTTCTCAGCTGCAGAAATGCAAGCTATGCTTTGACAGTTTTTCATGAATTAATGGAACAAACTGTCCATCTTCTGGACCTGTGGAGACAGAAGGGGAGAGATGGAGAAGTACTTAGGTACTATGGATGGACATAGGGCATTAAGCTGAGTAAAGGGTGACTCAGCCTCTTTCGTGGGCGCTTGGCTGTGCCAGCAAGCTGTCCCAGGTATCACAGCACACCATCTCTGCTCTTTGTTGAGAAAGCTTTGTATGTGTAAGGCATTAAGCTGGACAATGAGTCTCAAAAATGAAGGCATTTTCTTACATATTTGAAAATCTTTACTAAAAATTTAGGGATCTTAGAAGGTTACCTGGATGTTTTATACAGGGAATAAGTACCTTTCATTAAAATACTAAGTTAATGCAAAGAGTTAAGGTGTTTGGATGGGGTAGCAGCTAAACATTTTAGTATTTCCAATGGAAATGGACAATGGACAACTTGCTGTACTCCAGCTAACCTGAACCAGCTCTATTTGTCTTTTCCTCTGATGTTTCTGTTACATGACAACACTAGTAATAGGACTTTGAACTAAATCGAAGTAGTCTGATCCATCACAGCAGTTTCTGCTGTTCATGTATGTAGTGATTTGTTTTTCAACTTTGGCTCTAAACTGTGCCAGGTTATTGTAAGGCCTTTAAAGAAAATTTAAAATCCTACCTTAATTCCATACCAACAAAACTCATCACCTGAGAATCATTTGAACACGTTGAGAAGTACAACAAATAGAAAGGCAATGTATCTTTGCTGTACATGGATGTTTACTGTCCTTTTGTACACAGCTTGTACTATCAGCTGTGCAGTGGGATTGTCTCCATTATAACCTGCTTTCTAGATCACGCTGTGCACATACAAGAGACACAACAATGCAGAGATGATGTCAGCTGTGCCTACAGCAAAAACTGCAACTTTTTGCCTATGTTGCAAGGGACCTAGACACAGAGAATCACGTTTCCAGCTCCATATAGTGCATTTTGACCTTTTATTTCATCTACTAAAAACAAGGTTGCGTGATAACCTTCTGTTGAACAGCCCTCTAATGCCAAGAAAAAAATAGACTGAAAAAATACTAAATTGAATTATGATGCTAATGTATGAAAATTCAGTATTTTAAAAGTGCAGGCCATGTTTTTCAAGTTGACACTGCACCAAAGAGTAGATTATAGCATCTCTTAGGACCTAATTTAACATAGGAAAATGTTGCCATTTACATTAGTGGACTTTCGTAAGTTTAAATAATATTTGTATGCTTGTTTCTGTACGATCATCTGCAAGTGACTTCTGCCTTCTCCTTCTCCCTCAGCTTATTGATCTCCATCATCTGTTTAATCGGTTGTGTTTCCATATGTTTCTGAATTGCAATGATATCTAGCATTTGGGATGAACTTTGCAGAGAGCCACAATAGAAAACACTGGAAGACAGCCACCTTTTGTTGCAAGACCATGTTAAGTACATACATTCAGAACCAACTTTACAGCAGCTGTGTGCTGCAAGCATGTGTTGTTTTAAATGGTCTTTCCTCCAAAGAAACATCACACAGACCGGGTAAATTTGTCATTAAAATAGTAATAATAATAAAAAGTTGGGATAAAAGAAAAAAGGAAAAACAAGTCTCCAAACAAAGTCTCCAAACTGGCAGACTCCAAACAAGCCTGCCAGTCACCTATAAGTATTAAGGTTTAGAAGACAAGTTTCAAATACCAGATTTAAGATACCTTTCTCTAAGTTTCAAAATCAGTATTGATAGTCAGTTGACTTAAGAAGTGACTGTTGGGAGGAAAACAAAACAGTACTCATCATTTTAATCACTTTCTCAGTGTCTGTTCAGTCTGTTTGTCGCTGGCCATCATAATTTTTCTGTCAATTATATTCAATAACAATTCTTCACACTGAGAAAATCCAACTCACCTATGTTTTGGGAATATCATTACTAGGCAATATGGAAGAAACTACGTATGTTACCTTCAGTTACACTTTAATACACATTTTAGTTGAAGTATTTCATCTGTGAACGCACATTTTTGTTACGTGCTTTTTTCTATTTTGTCCTGGAAATGTTTCTTTTGCTATACTACCAATATTGCAAAAATCACAGAATCGGTTAGGTTGGAAAAGACCTCTGAGATTGTGGAGTTCGATCTATGACCAAATACCACCAGAGCACTAAGTGCCAGAAGCAGTCTTTCTTTCCTTAAACACTTCCAGGGATTGTGACTCCACCACATGGAATAAAACACAGAGCCAGAGAGGTATAGAGGTGTATCTGAGCAGAAATTACTAAAATAATCTAAGATCTGTGCTTTAGATCAAGAATTTAGGAAGCTTTTATACTTTTTAGTGATTTCAGGGAGCCACTTAGAGTAGCTATGACACGTTAAACTGAGAAACTAAGATGGAAATCATGAAGATGAAGGGGAAAACATTTCAACTTAGGTTTTCCAGTCAAAATCCAACCTGGTGAGCATCAGATGAGCACATTTTTGTTTACTTTTGTTGTTGCTGAGTCTGCTTAATGGCACTGCATTCAGGCAGATGTGGGAAGACCATTTTGCTGAAGCAGTGACCAGTGTAACAGAGAGGTCTAACTGGAAGTGAAACGCAGTATGTATCAAAATATCTGCTTTATTAGCTCTTCTGCTATGCAAATATTGTCTCTGTAGACTCTCCTCTGTTATTCTTTTAATGAATTAGATCAATGAGTATCCTCAAAGTTACTGTGCTGTTTTCATCTTCAGAGTAATGCACTGTAGGTCTGTCTGATAAAGTAAGGCCTAACAGTTTTCATTTGTGCTGCTGGTGGCGTGGTCTTTGCTGTTGATGTGACCTGTTAAATCTCACTGGGGTTAGGATTTATCAGGAAGACTGCAGTGGATGGACTGACAGCCTTTGTTTTACAAACTGTTGATGGCTTCCATTGTGTTTTGTTTCAGACATTTGAATGAGAAGGGTCCTGAATGTTCTAAGTCCTTTTTTCTTTTCAGGAAGAAAATGCATAAATGACAAAAATAGCTTGTTTATTTTCCTTTCAGTAAATGTAACTGGTTACAAAACTTTTCTGCTTCCATTCCTCTCATCTGAAAGTACTTTTTAAAGGTGCCTAACAACTTGATGTCTAAAACATATCTGTTATTTTTTTCCTGTTATTTTGTGAAATGTTATTATGTCTGTTTTTAAAATGGCTGCTGCAGCAGCCAGAGGTTCAACTTACTGTTGTATTACTATAGTTTTACACTGTATTTTTTGCTCTATTTCAAAATGAAAACAAGCCCATATCTTAGAGATATTTTACTTTGAAATAACTCTACCTTGTTAACCATTTCTATTTGTTTTATTTTAAATACTGTGCCCCCTGTTTAATGATGATCCATCCATCCATCCAAACATCTTTCCACTTGGTTTTCTGCTTTCTGTACAGCAGCAGTGTTTGTGCACATTTATAGGGTGAGTAGGATGCAAGAGATGTAGGCAAAATGAAAAGAAAAATCCCTTTGAATTTAGGATTTGCAAATCCCTCATTTTACAAACCTTGGCAGTTTTTAGGTTGACTTCACAGCTTTCTCTGCAGCTTAAGTTCTGCCACCAGTGAATAATGAGCAAAAAAGATGTTTTTCAATACTGTATAAGGATTTTATAGTAGACTCCAAGGAAGAATTGTAACTGGCCTAGATTCACCATTCAATGCTGTCTCTCACAATATCCTCATAGGCAAATTCAGGAAGTGTGGACTGGATGAATAGAGAGGACACGGATTGAGAACTGGCTGAACAGCAGGTCACATGGTCTACTTGGAGGCCTGTGGTGTTCCCAAAAGGTTTAACTTATTCATTAATAACTTAGATGAAGGGGCTAGGTGTCTCCTCAGCGAGTCTGATGACAACACAAAGCTGGAAGGAGTGACTGATACTCAGGAGTGCAGCCATTTGGAAGAATCTCAACAGGTCGGAGAGATGGCCAGAGTGAAACGCTTTGAAATTCAACAAAGACAAGAGCAGCATCCTGCACCTGGTGAAGAATAACCCCCAGCACCAGTACAGGCTGGGTGCTGACCTGCTGGAAAGCAGCTCTGAGAAGAAAGACCTGGGGGTTCTGGTGGGCAACAAGCCGTCCATGAGCCAGTAGTGTGTCCTGGTGGCCAAGAATGCCAATGGTACCCTGGGGTGCATTAGGAAGAGCATTGCCAGCAGGTCAGGAGAGGTGATCCTGCCGTTCTACTCAGCCCTGCTAAGCCACATCTGGAGTGCTGCGTCCAGTTCTGGACTCCTCAGTACAAGAGAGACAGGGAGCTCCTGGAATCAGGAGAGACTGAGAGAGCTGGGCCTGTTCATTCTCTAGAAGAGACACTGAGAGGGGATGTCATGAATCTCTATAAGTATCTGATGGGAGGGTACCAAGAGGATGGATGCAGGCTCTTCTTGGTGATGCTGAGCAATAGGACAAGAGGCAACAGGCAGAAACTGATACACAGGAAATTCCACCTGAACATGAGGTTTTTAACTTTTTAAACTTTTTTTAAATTTTTTTTTAAACTTTTTAACTTTTTGAGTGACCGAGGACTGAAACAGATTGTCCAGGGGAAATGTGGGGTCTACTTCACTGGCAGTACTGTAGATGCAATCCTGAATAATATACTCTAGGAGATCCTGCTTGAGCAAGGAGGATGGACCTGATGATCCCACCAGTGGCCCCTTTCAACCTTACCCTTTTTGTGCTTTTAGTGCCTCAGGACAACTGTTCAGGTATCAGCAGGTTCATGCTGGCATAAAACATTTTAAGGATACTGAAAAATAGGCATCACTGTTTTTGTATTTCTATTTTCTTCTAAGAAAGACCAGTTTTTTATTTGGGATTGTATGCACTTGCTCTATAACAGGGTTTCCTTAAGAAAATGTTTCTTTTCCTCTATTACTGAGTGTTAAACTGATGGCCTCAAGGAGTCAGTGCTGCTAATAAGCTATCTTTTGCAGATTAAAAGATGCAAATTTATTTTAGGATAATGTCTTTTGAGGGTGAATTTAGGAGTGAAGAAAGAGAAAACTGAATAATAGGACCATTTCTTGATTACAAAGAATCAGTGTCTGGAGTAGGGTTTAAAAGAAACTCCTATCATTTGGGTATTTAAATGTACACCCACTTGATTATACTCAGAGTTGCTTATCTAATTTTCTTAATTTTTTTTTCAATTTTTTTTGTATAATACAAATTTCAAAAGAAATCAGTAACAAGAATAATGAAATTAGTGGTCTGCTGGAGACTTCATTCTCATTTCCAGTGTTTCCGCAGCAGGTGGCATTAGAGGTTTGTTAGATGTATTATAAGCACAGTTTTTGGCAGTTGTTTTGTTGTTGGTAATGGTTTTTTATTACCATTCTCCTCATTTTTTTTTCCTGCACTGTTTTAAAAATCCAACATACTTGATATGAATAAATTAGTTCAGAACAGTCTTCTTTTTACTTCACACTATCTTCCAGACATCATAAACTATGATGAGAACTCATTTTACTGGGCATTGTAAACATACATGGCAAAACAGCCTTGCTTAGAAGAGGTTTTGATTAGGTGGATAAGTATGATCTTAAAGTATGAGGATCTGTGGTGTATTTTGTTGACTGTAAAAGTCAGTTGTAAATGAGCAGTGAGAAGAGGATCAGCAATAATTTTGCTGTAATATCATAGTGCCAAACAAAATCCAGCTATCTGAAGTGCTGGTGCACTGTGCTTGAGCTGAATTTGATTTCTATCATGAGGGCATTGGATTTATTTAAGGAAGGAGGGAGGGTTTTTTGCTGCAGCTGAAGTTGCAGTGGCATCTTTATGATTTCAAAGTTTTCTTGGTGAGCTCATCTTCCCATAGTTAGACAACACAGCAGCACTTTATTTCTGTGACCTCATGTAAATGATTACTATAAGCTGTTAGCTGCTATGTGTCATATTTTTCTCACTTCATGGAGTTCTTGGCTTCACCCCCAGACCTGCAATTCAGGTCATAGTACCACAGTCAGCAGCCCCGTTCCCGTTCGGACACCTGAAGACGTGGGCTGATTTTCATTCCCATGCCCAGTGACACTGTGTTTAGTACCCACCCCTGGCTACTGACCAGGATTTGGGCACACAGATGGCTTTAGGTGCCGCCTGAGGAAGCCTTGCACACAGGCAGGAATGTCTGCTGCATGTTCCCTCCGGGCTCGCCAGGTGGCACTTTGGGATCAGATTTTCGGTAGTTCCAGCCCACCGCCTACAACACCCCCGCGCAAGTGTCCCAGCACGGGGTGTGTCGCCCCTGTCACCACAGTGACCCTCAGAAAAGCTGACCGACACCTGCAGTGGTCTTCTGCATCTCAGGAACTTGTGCCACAAGGTGTAGTGCATCTCACACGGTATACACTTGGCACTCATCAGAGGCACGATGTGCTGCCCAACATGCTGGTGAGGCCACCTGCAGCTCCAGGGCTGCCACATTACCAGCAGCACAGCTGAAGTTGCTAATACTGTTCCGGCCAACCAGAGCAAGAAAATGTATGCAAATCCCTAGGTTTTGTTCTGACAGAATTTGTAAGATGACAAAATATGCTGAGAGAGTAAAGGGTGTTCCCCCTGCGAGGCATACAAACACTGCTGTCCCCATCTTAGCAGAGACAGAACAAGACTCAGCAAACCAGAGTGACTGTCTAACAGTCACACAGCAAGGGCGAGGTTGAGATAGGGCTCACATCTACATCTATGTGGCCTTGATTAGAGGCCATGGTCATTGGACATGAGGCAAAGCCTTCCTTGAAGACCTCCAAAGCCAAGAACAGCAGCATGGTGGCAGGGTGTGTCCATATTATGAGAATAAGCAGTGCAGCACTGGAGTGGTTCAAAATGCTCACTTGCACTCAGCAACTCTTCTCACCTGAGAGCACGGCTGTGCAGAAGTATTGCCACAGGGAAGCACCTCTGACAAGGAGAGTACACACTTCAAACCCCACATTTCTGCACTGACTGGATGTCTGCTCCTAAAAGTACCTGGAACATTTTGAGGCTTTCTCAACAGACCTAGTGTTAGATGAAGCATTTTTCAATCTTAAGTAGTATTATCAGGTGTTTTCACCGAGAAAATGCCCTTGTACAATCCCCAGGGCCTTCCCTTGGTGCTTAGAAGGCAGAATGCTACCTTGTCTAAGTGACCACCTGCTTGACACACACACACCAATTGTGGGGAATACAATGATCTTAAAGGTTCTTAGTGCCTTACTCAGGCCAAAATGACACAAAATGCCAAAACTTTGATGCTAAAAATCTAGAAGAATTAGCATAAATCGTCAATGAAGCTTTGACCACTGAGATTATAAAAGGCTGTGTCACAAGACTAACTAGGAATTATGTACCTCATGCCATATTTGCTACTCTCCTTTTCCTGCCCACCCAGCTCCACTCTCTTGTCTCATCTGGTTTTCTGGATTTGTTTGTTAAGCTCCCTTGGGTGAGCAGTCTTACTGCAAGTTTCTACAGTGTCTAGCATAAAATAAGTACAGTAGGTAGGTTGGCACATCATGCCTGACACAAGCACATCAATTATTCTTTTGCCTTAACAAATAATATTTCTTTGTCATGCTATGAAAAACAGACCTCCTAAAAGCTTCAGTGGTTTTCCCTGCAGTGAAGACAGCAAATTTAGAAGGGAAAAAGGTCAAAATCCAACATGCTTGCAGATTTCCACAGGTCATTCCTGAGAAACAACTTGTATTTGTCCTATCCTTACTTGCTGTTTCTTGTCTCAGGCTCCCACTGTGCTTTCACAGGAGCGGAGAGAGAACTTTGTTAAGAGCAAGGCATGTATGACTAAGGTTAGCAGTGGAAACATCTAACCCGCTGTGTGTGAAGTTACTACTGCTGCAGGTCCTTGACATATATTTCAGCTAATGTCTTACCTCACAGTGATGAAACAAACCAGGGGTGATGTCCTCTCCTACAGATCAAAGTCAGTGGGAATTCCCTTTGAGCAAAAGTAGCAGCTGTTACCTGCAAGAGACAGAGGGATCATGTTTACCTGGAATTTCCCAAGACAAAACCCATAGCTGCTGGCAGGTATTTGTCAGCATGTGGCAGTCTGACATGCAAAAGAACACAGTATGTACACTAGTAGTACTGCTGGGAGGAAAGTGGAGAAATTCTGAGCAGTGACACCTCAGGATCTCTGCAAGTGAGCCCGAGGCAAGTGGGAATTATGAAAATATCAGGAAAGAGGGACATCTTACATGTTAAATGCAGAATTAATCACCCCAGCATGTTGTGATTTCCAAATTTTCAACAATTTCTGAAAGGCTAAACCAATTTGTGGAGAACACATCCAAAAGAATATGCCAGGCAGAATGGTCTGGATACAGTTTATGCCTCTAGGTGTCTCTGCCACACCTAAGGCCAGAAGCTAAAACTGCTTACTAGGCAAAGGAAGAGCCTAACTTTCTATCCTCTTCCTACTCAGTCATCTACCACATGCCACCTCTGTAGACAGCGCACTGGTCTGACTCACTGAGCTGGCCTCAGGCAAATGTTCTCATACAGTATCTTTCAACATAAAACCTCAAGAAAATATCCCTAGAATTAAAATAAAAATTTTATGGTTTGCATATAGGTTTCATTTGTAATTTAAAATAGATTACAATATTAGCTTACACCTTGCAAACAAATGCCTCAGAAAACCAGGTAAAGTGTGTAGCTCTTTCAGATACAATCACTGGGCCCACTGGCACCTCCTATTTTCCAATTGACACTTGGAGGAAAGCATTTTCAAATACAATTTTGATACCTGACTAGTTCACCTAGCACATGAAATCTCCATAATAGTTGTTCAAAATGTCCTATGTGGCACAAAGAAAATACTTGACATATGTCATACTAAAAGAGACATCTAACCCCTATATTGCTACAAATGCGGCCTGAGTACAAAACATAGCCCTTATCTTGGCAGTGTGAAGACAGTTCCTCCAGCTGGTACTTTCTGAGTTACAAATAGGATCACTGCTTTCCTTATATTCTTTTAGGTGGTGTGTGTTATGCTTAGTATGTTTCCAGGTATGGGTCACCTACCACCTCTCTGGGAGACCTCTTCCAGTGTTTCTTCACCCTCATTGCAAGAAATGTCTTCCTATATCTAGTCTAAATCTACCCTTGTCTAGTTTCAAACCATTAACCACTGTCCTACTGCAACCAGCCTGGCTAAAAAATTTGTCCCTGTCTCCTATAGGCCACCTTTTGGTACTGAAAGGCTGGAATAAGGTCTTCCTAGAGCTTTCTCTGCTCCAGGCTGAACAACCCCAACTCTCTCAGCCTGTCTTCACAGGAGAAGTGCTCCAGCCCTCTGACAATTTTTGTTGCCCTTCTCTAGATTCACTCCAACAGTTCAATGTCCTTTCTGTGCTGAGGATCCTGGAGCTGGATGCAGTACTCAAGGTTGGCAGGGAGGGGAGTGGGTGTGGAGTGGACTAGAGGGGCAGAATCCCTTCCTCAACCTGCTGGCCATGCTGCATTTGATGCAATTGGCTTTCTGGGCTGCACACACGTCGCCAGCTCGTGTCCGACCTGTCACCCACCAGCATCCCCAAGTCCCTCTCAGCAGGGCTGCTCTCCATCTGTTCATCCCCCAGCCTGTATTGATACTGAGGGTTGCCCCAACCCAGGTGCAGCACCTTGCATTTGGTCTTGTTAAATGGGCCCACTTTTCAAGCTTGTCCATATTCCTCAGGATGGCATCCTTCAGAAGTTTCAACTGCACCACTGAGCTTGCTGCCATCTGCAAATTTGCTGAGAGTGCACCCAATTCTACTGTCTGTCTCTGATGAAAATATTAAACAACACTGGTCCCAGTGTGGACCCTTGAGAACACTGCTTGTCAGCAATCTCCATCAGGACACTGAGCCACTGACCACTACCACACAACGAATTCCTCATCCACTGACCAGTCCACCCATCAACTTCATCTCTTTCCAATTTGGAGAGAAGCATGTCGTGGAGGACCATGTCAATGGCCTTATGGAAGTCCAGATGGATAACATAAATAGTAAACAAGGTACTGCTGATAATTGGGACCAAAAATATGATTCTTTTAGATACTGCTTTAAAATAATATATTTCTATACATAGACACTAAAAATTTACCTCTGTAAATGTGACATTACTGGATTTAACAGCTTTTGATGTGAACTTTTCCCTGGGAAGAAGTTCTGAGCAAAGTTATGCACTGCACAAGTTTCAGTCTAAAATCAGTTCTCACAAAGCAAGAGGAGTGCCTGTGAGACTACCAAGATTTCAACACGTGCAAGCATCATCAGTCTGCTCTCAGATTTACAGTTAGGTTTGTACCTTAGTACCCTGTTTAAGTAGAGCCCCAGTGACTCATCTATGTGATTAGCATAAGCACACACAACTTTCAATGTGAGCCAGGTTGGAAGGGACTACAGTGGGTCATCTGGTCCAACCTCCCTTCTCAAACAGGATCATCTTAGAGCATATGGCATAGGATTGCAACCAGATGATTTTTTAATATCTCCAGTGAGGGAGACCACAACCTCTATGTTCACCTGCACAACAAGGAAGTCCTGTGCATGAGTTGTTTGTCCTATTGCTTGGCATCACTGAGAAGAGCCTGGCTCTATCCTCTTGACAACCTCCCTTCAGATACTTACAGATATTGATGAGGTCCCCTCTCAGCCATCTCTTCCAGAGAATGAACGGGCCAGCTCTCTCAGCCTTTCCTCCTAAGTGGGATGCTCCACTCCCTTAATCATCTTTGTTGCTCTCCACTGGATCCACTCCAGGAGGTCTGTGTCTCTTTTGTCCTGAAGAGTCCAGAACTGGACACAACACTCCAGATGTTCCTCACCAGGACTGAGTAGAGGGGCAGGATCACCTCCCTTGACCTGCTGGCAATGCTCTTCTTATGCAGCCCAGGATACCACTGGCCTTCTTGGCCACTAACTGCAGATGTTTCCCTGACCCTGTTCATTGATACAGCTCTGGTAATTTTAATTTATTTTTGAAACATTCACATGGACCTTTTTACCCCTCCCATTCTCCTCCAATGCCTACAGATATTTTTCCACTGAGGTTTTACCAACAACTTCTTCCTAGAGAGTTGTTAGCTTTCCTAGGTTGTGTATTTTTCAGGGCTAAATTGTATCAGAATTTTTTTGTAGCAATTCTTTAGAAAAAAATGTGGACACTAACAAAAAAATTACACACGTGAGTTAGATCTGTAATTATAATATTAGCTGATAGAGCTAAAAGGTTTGATAGAGCAAGCCTTTCTTTATCTTAATTAGCATCCCTAGATATATTGCTACATATTATATTAATGGTAAATAAACTGATAACATAATTCTTATTAATAAACAAAGTAGCCATTATTTCTAACGCTAAGTGTTGGCTGGTATGTTTATCAGTCTCTGTTTGGTGTGAGATTACATGCCAGAAGTTCTCTGGAAACATTTGCACTTCCACATGTATTTTATTTTTCATTACTTATTTGCTGTAACTATCTCAAAATTATTTTCTGCAGACCCTTGTCAAAGTTTACTAGCCCAGTTTTGAGTTACTTGAGACACAATGATTCAGCAGTAATGGCTTAAAAAGCTTTTTTGCATTCACAAAAATCAGCTCCTTGATGCTGCCAAACTAAACAAACTGTGGCCTCTTTCCAGAAAAAAAGAAAAGAACTCCTTATTTGAACCCAAGATGTTGTTGTAAGTTTATCTTAATGAGGTGGTTACAGTCTTCAGCACTCATTTTTTAATTATTTGGAGGAATCCTCTTGGACCCAGTGAAATGGCATAGTAGGATATTAATCTGGGCTAGAAAAATCCAATTATCAGAAACAAGGGGACAGCTTTTCTAAACAACATCCATTACATTCTGCAGGATCTCAGTTTTAATTAAAACAAACAAAGCTCTGGTGTTCTGGGTACAAAGAAGGACTCCAAACTTTCCAGTCTGGTTCAGGCTCAGCTGCCAGTTCTGTCTTTCCTTGGCCTTATCTATATTCAAAATCACACCAATTTAACTCCCAAGCAGTTTTTAATCACGTTTAATGAAATAGATGCTAACTGCTGAAGAAATGCACTTAATTTGATTTAAGTAAGTTTTATATCAGCCTAGTTAATTGAGTTTATCGTTACCTTCAGCTAGTATATATAATTTTAAAACTAAATAGTGTCTTCAGATGATATTACTAAATTTAAATCATACAGCATAATTTTGAAAGTAAATATTACCCATGTTAGGGAATCCCAGTTTTAGGAGGTTTAGGAAGCCAGAAGCCCCATGGAAAGACCAAAAGAAGAACTACACAAATCACCAGCCTAGGGCTGGGGATCATCAAGGCATAGGTTTGCACTGAGAGCTGCCCCTTGTGCTGTGAAACCATAGCTGGACAGGAATTTAATGTGTGGTTAATACACTCCAGATGATGCTTCAGTGAGTAACAAATGAGCTGTATTGTGTATTAAAAGGACTGGATAAAATATTAAATGAAACCAGTGTGCCATGACCACATAATCACAAAGGCAGTTGTTTTCCAAGTCTATGGGCATTTCTGTGTTATACACTGGAAATAAGAATGAAGACGTGCACATTCAATTATACCTGTTCCTAAGGAGTTAGGGTTCTTAACCAAAGGAACAGTAGTTCTAAATAAACAAATAGTTTAAGGCAAAATTCACTGATTTAAAAAATAATAGTTCTTAAGTGATGAACTGTCCCTAGTGGTGACAGGATACCTTTTTCTGTTGGGTACCATCTTCTCCTACAATAGCAAAATAACTTTCTTATCTCAGATGCAAACAAATCTCGTATTTTGAGATCTTAAACTAGATTGTGTATTGTCTCACGTGTTGATAATATATCAACAAATTAAGCTAAACAGATCCAGCCACAAGTGGAGACCTTTTTAATAAGGATGTCTATTTAAACTTAACTTTAATGCTGTGAATCGTGAAAACCAAATCTGTTTTTAAAGAAAATGTTAATCTGATATGATTAAAAATTTTTTTGCCCTCGCCTGTTCAATCACAAAGGAATCTCAAATTGTTTTGTCTGTATTTGGGATTCCTCTTTTATCAGCAACTCTGGATACTCCTTTAAATAACCCATTGGCATTGTAACCAAGACACTATTTGTTATTTTAAGAACCCAGCAGATAGGACAAAAACACTACAGCAATACATTGAAATGGCAGATAATAGCAGTGGAAGAAGCTGCAGAAATGAACAGCAGAGGAGTTTCATTTGCCCGGGGACAGCACCAGCACCACTCTCAGTGCTGGCAGTATCACCCTTGCATATCCCATGTCACAGATGAAGCAGATCCTATTTTATTCCGGGGCTCAGCTCACCTTAGTGCCCACATTTCATGTTTTCATTTACTGCTGGGCTTCCTGCCTCCCTCCCTCCCCTGGCTGCATGTAACTAGTATTCTACTTCCTATGAAAGACTCTTAAGTCTTACTATTTTCATCATTCTTTTTTCCCCCATTTGTCTTACATTCTAATTGAGATTCTCATTTTTGAACTCCCTATTTCCAGTCTTCTTTCTTGATTTTTTTTTTAGTTCTAATTTTTAAAGGTCTGCCAAAAACAAGTCTCTGAAATACCTAATTATCTGAAAGTGAAGGTAATGCAGAGGCTATTACACTATGGAACAATTTAAGTAGCTTGGAGAAGTTAGAATTTTCTGAGAATACACTTTGAAGTGACTAAATTTCATGGGAAGATGGAAAGAACTTAATTACATTGGAGTACAATACTATGTTACCACCCTTACCATCATATTTAATAGCACAAAACCTTTTAATAGTTTTTGTCTTAGAAATTACTGAAGTATTACATCACTTTTAGATCTGAGCAATTTTTTTTAACATCTTGTTGATAAAAAATGTGCAATCTCAAGCCTAACAGTTTGGAGAAAATTTGATAATACTGATTACATGTGGGAAACTGTTTGGAAAATTTGTTTTCCAAAGAAAACTCTGAAGCTGAGTTTGGCTTTATTATTTTTAAAAAGTAAGAGATGTCAAACCAACATACTGCATTCACTGTGAAGGCAATTGTTCTTTCATTTTTCCTGTCCAGTGAAAGAGTTTAGAAACCACAAAGTCACACACTGTCTTTTCTCCAGTCTAGTAAGCATTTAATTTAAGAAAACCTATATTAAGACAACAAAAGACAAGTAAGTAGTTCCTAGACCACTGGACTGGAGATGATTCAGAAGGACACGAAAGCCTTGTTCTTTTAGATAAAATCATGCTGGCAAAATGGTTCCTCTCTTTCACTCCCACCACATATTTGTGGAGCGACAATGGCCTTTAATAAAAAAATAAATCCTTGAGAAGCACCAAATCCCCCCAAAACAGCTATTCTGACAAGGGGAGAAGTTCTCATGTCATCATTACTACCAGAGCATTCCTTGCTCTCCTCAGGCTCTCATGACTCTTCCAATAATAGGAAACCTTACCATCACAATAAGGATAATGGAAGACCACCATGCCCACCTGAAGACTGAGTGATCTCCTGAGACAAGGATTTGTGTTTGAACCTTTTCATCCAAGGAAAGCAGCATGATTTTTCACTGTTTTGATGATAATCATGATAATGATTATTATTATTTTTACCATTATTTCATTCAAATTATATCCATGCTTAGGTCTGCTGCAGGGGAAAGAGCCTGCAAGAGGAGAGCCAGGGAAGGAGAAGAGTCAAGGTCTCTCCTTCATCTGCATCCCAGGGCAGGAAAGTCGCAGTGACTCGGACAGTGCCTGCTCCTGAGTGTGCACCCAGATTCCAGTGAAGCCCAGAATTTCCCCTCCACAGGGCCTTTGTTTAGAAGGCAGGGGTGAGGGTTCCTCAACTGCAGGCACACCCAGACCATAAGGCTGGCTAATGCACAGGCTGTATATTTAATTTCCCATGGGAGTGTTGCAGCTTAGGGAGCATTGTACAGGCAGATATGGCAGAGTTATTGCCAAGGCTTATTTCATTTAATTGCAGTGCCTCATTACTGACCAACATCCATTCCAGTCCATGAAAGGTGTAGGTTATTTTACAGAGTGTCATGTGGTTCCCATTTATTTTCTCCTGAGTTTGATCTCACTAGGTGCTTGATCTTGATGCCATCAGGCAGCAACAAGTGCTTATTACAATGAAATGAAGAAGGAAGGCCAGGTAGGAGGTGGGAAATTTCTGAAACAGCACCTTAGCTGAAATATGGACTAAACAGAAAAACTGGAACAGTAATGTGTGCAAGGTGCATATATTTCTATCTCTCTATGTATGTATATACAGACAGCCTCCCTATACATATATGGACAGATTCCATAATTAGATATAATTTGTATAACTGGCTACACCAGAGCTGGATTTTGTTAAAGCACTTTGGCTTTGTGAGACTGCTGGGTGCTGACAGCGGTGTTTTTCTTCAAGTGCTTATTCTCACAGAGGGACCATGCCATTGCGTGAAACTTTAACATTAGGAGTGGGAGAACTCTTCCAGGGAGGCATGGCTCTTCCTGCATAGTCCCTGGTAGGGAACAGTAGTCACAGACTATTTACTGCCATACTTGCTTATGTTTGCTGATGTATATGCAGTTCACAGTGTTCAAAACCATTTAGGGATAAAATGTCTACCTGTAATTTTTAGCTCACTTTTCCCTTCCCTGTGGGCTTTGTGGGGCAATGAAAATTCTAGGTTTGTGGATATCAGCTTGTCCCCAGCCATGCTCAAAGACTGTGCTTGTGCTCCCAAGCCCACAGCAGTGGTTCAGCTGAACTGACCAAAGCTCCTAAGGATGACAAACCCTGGTCCACCACATGTCAGTTTTCCTGCATTTTCTGCTTAACAGGACAGAAGTAACAAAAAGAAAGCACTGCAGGACAGTGACAACATAAAACCACAGGTGATACAAGAAAGATTTCTGTCAGAAGTACTATTAGTAGAGAGAAAAATAAATATTGGAAGGAGTGTTTTGGGTTTACCAAAGGATAATTAAGAGCAGTACTAGCAACAATGCTGAGTCTCCCTAGAAATAGGCTCTGTGTGCACCCAGTGAGTTAATGAAATAGTCCATATGTTTTAACACTGTCAGCAGAGGCAGGCATTGAAATAGCAATCTGGGGAATAGGATTAAGCTGAATGGGGAGTAAGTATTTCATACAACAAGTCAGTATCTCAGGAGAGTATTTGATATGTCATGAGTCTTACTAAAAGCTGCAAGTGAACAAGTTTGAGTATATACACAGCAAAGTAGGTTAAAACTAGCTGAAGGAGTTTAGGCAGGCTCTAGACCTGGCAGGACAGGCCCAGAGAGGCTGGAAGAGAGAGGAGGAAGCAGTGAGTAGTCAGGAGCAGGCACTGTCCACAGCGGCAGGCAGGAGTGCCCCTGAGCTGTGTCCTGCTTGGGTGCAGACAGCCACAGCCACCACAGGGGGAACACAGTGGTGTCTGGGGGAGCCTGGGATGCCTAGGAAAACAGGTGACTGATCCAGATCAGCTGTCAGGGCAGAGAGAACGAGTAGGACCTCCCAGGTGTCAGTTAGCCCACTTGCATCTGGGGAGAGGTGGCAACAAGGAAGCTCCTAGAGCTATAAAGTCCCCTGCAACCCTTGCACTACAGCTGATTCTCACTTGGTTATGTGGGAAAACTGTGTCCTGTGTGAGAGAAGGAGAAACCTGTTTTTCACAGTTGGATTTCAGACCTGACCTGCAAGACAGAGTTCTGGCCTCTGTGTCACTAACATGGAGATGTGCAAAAAACCTCTCTGCTTCCAACAGGTTTTGCTTAATGCACAGAGGAGATCTGCAATCTCTGGTACTGCTCTTTTGCAGGTGTTTCATGGCATGTACCTCACAACCCAGCAACTCATCAACTATCTCAAAGTGGGTGTAAAACACCTACTTAGACAATGGCAGCTAGTGCCTTTCTTCTCACACACCTTTTTATGTTCTGACAGCCCACCTCACTCCACATCTTCTGGCTCTCTCCAGTTACGAGATGGGTGTCCACTTGAGAGAGCCGGCTCACCCTTGTGTGTCATCCCACTGAGAGCATGTAACAGAGAGCTGCCTCTCCAGCAAAGGCTAAAGGACAAAAGGGCACGTTTTTCATGTGAAAGCAGAGGGATGTAGGAATTAAGCAAGGTATTGAGATAAAAACCATGTCAGTGCTCAGAACAGAGCATCAGCTTTGCGTAGAACTCAGGAAAAACTTACGATCTGAACTTATGATCTGAAGGGGCAGGCAACTCAGGAGGACTACAAAGATGTTGAGAGATTATGCAGGAAGAAAATTAGCTGAACTAGAATTTAATCTGGCTGCTGATACAAAAGACAATAAAAATGCTTCTATAAATACATTGGAAACAAAAGGAGGGCTAAGGAGAATCTCCATCCTTTATTGGATGAGAGGGGAAACACAGTGACAAAGGATGAGGTATTTAATGCCTTTTTTGCCTCAGTCTTTAACAGTGAGGATTACCCTGTTTTCCTCAGGATGCCCAGTACCTGATGTGGAAGACAGTGATAGGGAGCAGAACAAAGCCCACATCATTCCAGGGAAAATTGTTACTGACCTGCTACACCACTTAGATACACAAAAGTCTATGGGGCCAGGTGGGATCCACACAGGGGTACACTGAGGGAACTGGCAGAGCTGTTCACCAAGCCACTTTCCATTATTCACCAGCAGTCTTGTCTCACAAGGGAGGTCCCAGTTGACTGAAAGTTAGCAAATGTGATGCTCATATAACCCTAGAAGAAGGGTTATAAGGAGGATCTAGGGAGCTACAGATGTGTCTGTCAGCCTGACCTCAGTGCCTGGAAAGGTTATTGAGCAGAATATCTTGAATGCATGCAAAGAGGAATCGGCTCAGCCAGCACAGATTTACAAAAGGCAGGTCCTTCTTGACCAATGTGATCTCCTTCTATGACAGGCTGATGCACCTAGTGGATGAGGGAAAGGCTGTGGATGTATTTACCTGGACTTTAGTGGAGTGTTTGACACTGTCTCCCACACCATTCTCCTGGAGAAACTGGCTGCGCTTGGCTTGGAGAGGGACTCACTACGCTGGGTTAAAAACTGGCTGGATGGCTGGGCCCAGAGAGCGGTGGTGGATGAAATTACATCCAGCTGGTGGCCAGTGAAAAATGGTGTTCCCCAGGGATCAGTATTGGGTCCAGTCCAGTTTGATATCTTTATCAACAATCTCGACCAGGGAATCGAGGCCAACCTCAATTTTCAGACAACACCAGTTTTTGGCAGTAGTAGATGAATAATATGTCAGCCAACCCAGGGTGTAGCTAAAGATGAGTACCTTTCCTTCTATCCTGGGAAAGCAGAGGCACAAAGGGAGGAGTTTGGGCTCCTCTCAGTCAGCTCTGGGAAGCAAACCTACAGCCAGCATACACCTACATGGGTATTTCACTCTGGCAGCTTGTGTACCCCTTTCCTGAAAGTCAGAAGCAGATGTACTTGCCTCACGTTTCTCCTAGCTTGCTGGCAAGTCTTGGATGGGCTCTGCCCTGGCAAACTAGTGCTCACAGTCAGCAGAAACTGTTCAGCTACATAAACAAGATACCCTGCTCTATGAATCATTAGCACCAACAGCTTTAGGAGCTGAGTAAGTAATTAGTTTCCTCCAGAAATATCATTTTCCTTTGGTAGCTTTCCAGGGTAACGTTGCCAAAACCTTCCTGGATGGTACAGGTAATACCCTTTCTCTTTTATCTTCATTTGATGTTCCCAGGACAAGGTGTGAGCTTCGTGGGTGTGATACCACTGTCAGCAGGACCAAAACTTGCTCAGAATCTATTTATTCCCTCAAAGCCTAGCTCTAATCCTCGGGGGAAAAAAAAAAAAAAACCAAACAAACAAAAAAACAAACAAACAAAAAAACAACCACACAAAACCCCCCCCTGTTATCCAATTTACAGCACATTTCTCCATCCCTAAACATCTGGAACATCAAGTTCTTCTGCAAAACTTACACCATTACAAACCAGTAATACATAATTAAATAACAGTGCCACCTTACAGCAAACAGGCACCTAGAGCAGAAAACCATTTTCTCCTCAAGAACATTTGTCCTCTTCACTGACTGGACAGGTTTTAAGAATCCTGGCCCTTTTCCTAAAGTCACACATAAAAATATGAGGAAGGACCTGCAACACACACCATGCTGTGCTAAGACCACTGTTAGGGGTCTTAAAAGACAGATACAATTTTTTTGGTGACAATCCCCAAACAACTCTTAGCTTGTCATGGCCCTAGAGAAGACAAGCACAGTGGGAGAACTTGATTTCCTTTCTTGTTTTTTGTCCTGCTCTTTGCATGAAATTTCATCCCAAATACCAGCCCAAATCTACCATTAGTGTTTGTTACATAAATGACATTTAAGAGTGTGGGCATTGATGGGAAAGTTACAGTCACATTAAAGCACAATACTTACAGTCACATTCACTTTCTCACCTAAAGAACCTAAAGCAAGTTTTAAACAGACATATCACTGTTTCTTCATATCATATATTTAATTAGAACAGATAAATCAGATTACTTCCTTTGCCTGTATGGCATAAACCCGTTGTATAATTACAGAAGAGAAGGCCATCCTGCAGGCCATTTTGTGGCATTATAACTGTGCTGATTCACCTGATCTTGAGCCAAACTCTGCTTTAATCTTCCAAGTCTTATTTTAGTTTGAGGAACAGCCAAACACACCCAGTGGGGCAGTAGAGATTCGGTTTCCCACTATTCAGTAATACCGGCAAATAGAGATTAAGTTACTTTTCTGGCATAGGTTTGGCAATTTTTTGACAGTAACTTATTGTAAACCATAAGATCCATGAGGGCTTATTGAAAAAAGTAAAGGGGGGAGGGAAGATTGATAGGCAATTTCTATTACACGTTTTATTAATTAACAGACGTGGAAATTTTCTTTGGGTCAGGAAACACTGTTACTTCAGTTGCTACAGAGTGTCTCTACTACCCTCCCTACAAAGTGATCTTGATGTACAGTATTATAAGGAATCATGGTAGCCGAAATAGGGACAATGATGATGACTGTGATGATGATAATAACTTTCAGCTGTGACTGCAAACTGTGTCCCAACAAGTACCAAGTAACAGACTTGATTGTGGTATGAAATATCCATCAGAAAAATAGAAGAGCAGCAGGGACTAGGTCATGGTATAGCCAGCTTTCTGGAACAGCATGATCTGTGGACCCTTGTTCAGCAGCTGAGATCTCTGGTTTCCACCTGTGCTTGAGCAATGGTGTGTCCCTGGTAGAAACATTCAGCTTTGGTGTGGGGACTCCAAATCCTGGAGACTTCCTCAACTCCTGCCATTTCATCAGCTAATTGTGCTAAACTTGGTTGGCTTCAACTTTGAGAAACTAAATCTTGTCCTTTATCTGTTAAAGAGCTCCGCAGTTTCAGGTATACTCCCCTTCCCTTCACATGCACACTCAGACTCTGGCTGAATTACCTCTTCCCTTTCTCTGCAATTAGTTAAATGAACTGTACTTATCAGCCTCCCCTTCCCAAAACCACTGCTCTTTTCCCAGCTCTTTGCAGCTGGCCCCAGCCCAGAGGCAGACACTGATGGCCATCACAGCTCTGCCCTGCTGTCCCATCCCACACCCTCAGTGCTGGGGTGCTCAGTGTCCTGTGGCCCTCACAGGCACCCTTGACATGGACACCCTTCAGTACAAGCTTCCTGAGTACATACAGAAGTGATACAGACCCCTGGATCCAGGCTTTCCTATCACACCAAAGGAACCACAATATGCTCTGTTTCCCCTGTGGCCTTCCTTAGCTGGTAATTCCTATTCCTCTGATTTTTGTGCAATCTGCAATTGTACCCTCAGTCAGCCAGCAGCTTTAGTTTCTTCCGTATCACTGGTGAATTCCGTCCAGCTTACTCATGTTCCTTTCAAAACACTTTTTCCCAAAATCTCCTGTGGACAGGTAATTCCCCACTAACACTTGGTGATCCCTTCAGGCCAGTTAATTCAGCAGATGACTTCTTGACTACTGTCTTTTAGGCAGTGACTGCAACAGGAACAGAGTCAATCCTCCAGGGCCTAAGTCTGACTCTAATTTCTTAAGAGCAGGTTAGCTTTGCCCAAAAAAAATATTTTTTTTTTTCCTTTTTAATCAGAAATTAAATCTTGGAATCCAGTCTATACTTGGAAATTTTCTTCAGGAGAAGACAGCGTACATGTGAATAGGATGGGTCTGGTAGGATCCCACCATGCTGGGGAAACCATACTAATGGGTGACCTTGCTGTATGTCCTGCAAAGGAGCTTTGGGTGGCCTGGGGTTTGCCAACCCCAATGGGGCAGGGTAGACAGGCCAAGATGCTTCACAGTAAAGCCACACCAGACTTTGCAGGCAGCCTTTTAATCTATTTTCTATAATTCTTATGTACAGAAACTATCTCAAGTCTTCAAATGATCAGTTGCATGGTTCTCCTTCTTATTTCAGTGAAGTTCACAAAATTCTTTTTTTTTTTTTTNAGAAACAAGTCTCAACCCTAGTAGAAAGGCAGACAGACTTTCGGTGAAACTTGAAAGGAAATTCTGGCTGAACAAAACAAATCAGAAGTATCAGAAAGAGTGTGGAAATGTTTATATTTATGGATGACATTGCCTTTTTGCTGCCTAAGGGAAGGGACAGACTGGAAATTACTAGAGTTCATTAAATCTTCATCTTATCCTGCATATTAAGTGGTGAACACTGAAGAATTGCAGCCTCAACTTAAGCCAGGGTTAGCTTCCAGTCTCACTCGCAGGATCAAGGTAAGCAAGGACCTTCTAGCCAATGTAGTCACTTCTACACAAGAGTCCAGAGAAGAAAGTGCTTCCCTGGGAGACAGAGCACTTTCAGAACTGGAAAGTGGTGAAGGCTCCTTTTGCTTCTGCTAAAGTAAGGCTAACGACACAATTTTATTCTAGTATGGGCACGGAGGATGCAGTGTACAAAGCATTAATACAAAGCAAACCTGAGAATATTTGGTGACAGTGTCACAGTAGGTAGACAAGAAGGTAACAACAAAAAATAACCAAACCAGAAGTTCTCTGCAGTGCACAGGTAGAGGCCAGAGTCGTAGGAACAAGTAGGCAGTGAATAGTGAATGAATAATTTGATTATGTAAACACCACATTTCTGGAAGTTTCAGATCTGAAGACCTGCAGTCAATATCCTCATTTCCTCACAACTTAATCACCAATGACAAGAACAACTTTTTCCTCTGGCCTTGACCTTACATTTGAGATATAAGTTGCTACCATTTCAGTGTTCCTAAACCTATAAGAAATTAAAAGCAAACATCACAGACAGGAACACATCCTGTAATGCCTGGCTGTTGAAGAGATAAAAACCCCACTTTCTTTCCAGTATCCCATGCATGTCGGAACTCAGTAATAAAATGTTTTGATCTACCAGCGTGCTATGTTGACACACTGAAACAAAAAGTGCTTCCACTCAGCCAAAACCACATATCTTGGCAATCTGCAGCCTGCAAGACAACAAAGACGTAGTCTGAAAACTTGGCAACTGTCCTGGCACGCTACACCTTGGGCTTAGCAAGTCAGTCACGCTATGCTGGCTCTGGTTTTAACCATAATGCAATAACACAATGGGAGATCCTGGAGTTCTGGTCCTCAACACATCGCCTCAGTTGGCCTTCAGTAGCTGCTTCAGAAGCAAGGTAAATCCCTGAGCTAGGAAGGCATGCTCTTTCCCCTAATTCCTTCCTGATGAATGAAAGGCGTTGAATGGGGGGAAATACTTGGTATTTACTTCAACTCCCTTTCTCCTACTTGCCTGTTCACTGTAGTAGGTGTTTTCTAAGACCTGAACCACTGCACCATGAACGTAACACTTCTACATTTCTTTTTAAACACTAATAAACACATTAAGATATCAGATAACAGATTCAGCCAGGAGTTCTGGAAGCAGATTACAGGAGATCTCTACTCTTTGTGAAGAGACATTGAATTAACATGGTTCTAGGGCAATAATAGCTTGGAGGAGAGTGAAGAAAATGGAAAACACTTTGGGCTATTATTGCTCCTACTTTCCAGACAGGAGGCAGTCATCAAACAAATACAATGTCTTGTGGATGGACTGTGATACCCAAATTAGAAAGTCTTTGTGCTAATCGCATAGAAAGGGAACTAGTCAACCCCTGGGTTAGTGCTATTAGTTCTAACACAATGCTGAAAGCACCAGAGTCATGTTCATCTGTGTCACTTCAGGATCTGGCCTTATTCTGGAGAATGATGGCTCTGAAAACATTAAATTAGCTTTTGTGAACTTGAGAATATATAAAAAATCTACAGTGAAACTCTTATAACAAAATGAATCTTACCTCTTTGGGCTGAAGACAGTGCATAAACAGTGTATTATGCCAAAGAAGTGCTGCTAATACTGATAGCTGCAAAAATCTGTTATTTCACTGGAGTTGCAAAAAGAAAAGAGGAATTTATAGGCAAATCAGATAAGTAAACCTGATGTATACCTGGTGAAATAGCAGAAATGTTCTGAAGAGCACATCTAGCAGGCACATGGATAAATATAGTATATTTATGAACAGTTGCAGGGTTTCTGGAAAGTAAAATCATATGTCATGAACTTGTTAGAGTTATCCGAAGGGAACAAACATGCAAACAAGCCAGATCTCGCTGATATTCTCTAAATGGGTTTCTAAAAAAGCATTTGAAATGGATCATTCAGAGAAGACTTTTGAAGAAATTAAACTGATCTGGAAAATGAGAGAGACTTCTCAGATGGATAAAGGCTGTTACAAGTTAAGGTAACAGTGGAAATAAAGGAGTGATTACAAAGATACTTGTCTTCTTACAGTCTTTTCTCCCACATTCAAAGTATCTCCCACACCTTCCTCCCCTCACCTTGGAAACTGACATCATTCAGCCACAGTTTTTTTCATTCATTTTTCCTTTTGAAAAACGAGATTCTGTTCATCACTTGAAAAGATAGTACTGTAGGTGTTCTCCTTTTCCAGTGATGCTTGAGAGAGAAATACTGGCCCCACTGAAGACAGGAGGCAGTGAAAGTGCCTGTTCTGTCGGCAGAAGATCAAACATTGTGCCTGTCTTTGGCAAGCACTTGGCAAACAGTAAGCCAGTGATCCTACACTCAATACCAGCAAGAGTTATCAAAAAAGCAACTACAAAATCAATTTGAAAATACTTAGAAGACATCAGCAAGACTGAAATGATCAGCATGAGTATCTGAAGAACAGAGTCTCTACTTTGGTGGGTAAGTTGCAAGAGTTAGACACAAACAGTTCTTGACTTCAGTAAGGTTTTTTAGTAACACCCCATAGTACTCACAAAAGCAGGTTAATGGACACTGGCATAAATACAATGAGCCAGCTGGTTGGAAATCCACTTTGAAGGAGCTTATCTCATTAATTTGGTGTCTATCTTTACATGTGCTCCTGCAAGGGCTTTTCTGGAGCAGAGTTGTAATCAATATTCCAGGGAGCATCTTAGAGGACAGAGAAGAGTATGCTGAAAAGTGACACACTATGCTAGAATGTTTTTGAACCATCTTGGATAATGGGAGTAGAATTCAAACTAAATGTGAGGAATCAGAAAGAGCAAAATCCAAACAAGGAGAGCATTCAATAATGACAGTGCATGGTGCAATACTTGAGAAAGAAAAATCAAACATGCAAAGTGCCTGCCTAGTCAAAAAGGAAGGCTGGGGTTGAGGCTGATCCTAAGTGGGATACGAAGTAATGCTGTTTATTTCTCTCAGTTGTACTAAGGGCAGCATCATACATATCTCACAGGAGATAGTGACAGCTTTCTTTTCCCTGGAAAAGACCTCAAATTACACATGGCATTTTGTTATGAAAGATGTGGAGAAACTGGAGAGTCTAGATTACAATACATTGAAGTAATGATTACAAGAGAAGGTGTTCTTGCTTACCATAGACACAGGCAAGTTTGGGGAGGGTGGTTAGATTGTAAATTTCCAATGGATTGCCCTAAAGGTTATTACAGAGAGGATTGTGATAAACTTCTCTCCGTGGTCACTCAGAGAAAATAGGAAGATATTATATTAATTTGCAGAAAGGAAGATTTCTTCTGGATGTTGGGAAAAACCCAACATTTTTGACTGGAGTCCTGAAATAGCAGAATAGACTCATTAGGCCTGCTGGAACTTTCCACTGGACAAAACCTTTTAGATAATGCCTAAATGCAGTTTCTCCTTTATCAGTGAAAACACTTGACATAGAACTTTTCTGAGGGCTCTTCCAAACACTGTCCTCTGTGTCCGCAATTTCTTTTTTAAGTAGTGAATCTTTGTTTCTGAAGTTACATATATACAAGTTCACTGGGTTTTATTCACACTGGGATTTAGTCAGCCTAATACACAGTACTAGCTGGCTTACATGTTGCAATGCTTCACTGACCTGTGTGTGACTGCTGCTGTATCTGCTGTTCTGAGCTCAGCCAAGTAACGTGCTGACCCTATATGCTTTATCAATAATTTTTCTACCATCCACCAGTAAATGAGGAAACAAGTATGAAAGGTGATGATTCCACAGTATCTGCTGTCCATGCTGTGTTGCTGCCCACAGGCTATAACAGACAATCTATCAAATGAGCACAGCCCGTGTGAATCACTGTTACAAGGCGTTCAGTACATTTACAGTTCCATGCACCCCTATAAAATCCCATCTTGGTTGCCAAGCAAATGTCTCTAAGATTTAAAGATTTACTTTTTTTTTTTTTAAACTACTGAGGGGAAACAATAGCCTGACAAAAACTAATTCATAGATGTGAAGTTTAGCTCAGTATTTTGTGACAGCTGGTAAGAAACCTCTTGATACACTGTGAGGCATTTTTATAGATCAGAATACGCTGAATTCAAATAGGAAACAGATGCCTTCTAAGTGAAAGGATAAATTCTAATCTAAGGCTAAAATGCTAACTGCCTCTCTTTCCCCACATTAATATGTTCTTTATATTTTAATTTCTAAACTACACTGTTTTAATTACTGATTGCTACAAAATATTTTGTGAAAGTCAGGGTCATGTTTTTTCTCCCAGAAAGTAAATGTGAAGTTCTCATTTGGTGAAAATATAACTTTAAAGTATACAAGAAAAACCAACCTTCTTGACCTTTTAACACATTTACCTACCCTAATGACCATCCATACACAGGCTGTGTGTCAGCTACTAATCAATATTTATTCACCCAACACAAACTTTCCGGGTTTCTTTGTAGGCCAGGCTTTGTAGAACAGGCACAGAGGTATTACCTGTAGTATCTCTGCTTGTCCTGTGTTAGCAACAGCTGGAATCCCTTGCAGTTTTCAGCTGACTGCTATGTAAATATAGCTATTTTTCATGCAGATGTATTCAGAGGTGAAATTTATGAGTTTAGGTGGAACAGATTGGAAACTCCATGGTTTTTCATTATATAAAATCTTCTCTCTCATTTTGTTTACATTTGTCATTTGGAGATTTTGTGTAAACTCCCAGCCCTTAAACCGGAGAAACATTAGTGGGTGTGAACTTGAAAGAATCATCCAAGCAGCAGAGGGTTGTCATGAAAACCCAGACAATAACATTTTGAGAAGCCTTGCTTTATTTCAACAATTTTTGGCAAAAGAGACCAGGCAGGTAGCTAAAAACCTGCCGGTCTCATGCCCTCCTGTCTGCAGCCACCTTCCAAAGGAGAGGAATTGTGTTTGAACTCCAGTTTCCTCATGCATCCTCCAGCACACAAACTATCAGCCAGTTCAGCAGTCATGTAAAGAGATTCCTGCCCATCAAAAACCTACACAGCTGTGCCACTCATGCCAAGTCCTGAATGAACCTGGGATAAAGGGGTGAGTGTCTTTATGCATTAATTTTGTGCCATTTTTTTCACTTGAAAATATCTGAAATAATTTTAACATGTTAGGACATTCTGCCTCTGAATATTTTAAGCAACTTGCAATGTGGGAATCTGCTGTGTTCCTATAGCCCCAAAGAAGGTACCTTAGAAAGGGAGAAATATGAGTAGAGATGGCTTAGATCTCTCCTTATACCTTCTGGATGCAGTGTTGCTTCAGCAGTCCAAGTAAATCCTCACAGGCACTGTAAGTTGCCCTAGATCGCTCCACTTGCAAAGAGCAGCATTTCTGGACAAGGGTGCATTTCTGGACTACATGATTTTGCCACTTCCCAGACACAGTCCTGTTTCTGGCACATTTCCCAAACCAGCCAGGTTTGGGAGAGTTTATTTGACAACCCCTCCTTGTCATCTTAATTCCTGACCTGAAGTGTCATTCCTCTTTGTTTTCAAAGCAGTAAGATCCCTTTCATAAATTTCTATCCCTCTCAGCCAGAGCACAAACACATTCTTCAGTTTCTGGGTAATACAACTATGAAGATACTTTTTTCCATCACAGGTAACTGCATTGCAAAGTGATAATCACATCCTGTCAGATGACTGGAGTAAAACTGGTGTTGTTTTTGTACAGCTAACAGTGGCAGAGATGTATCCATGTAATAATCTGATTATGTTTCTCATAGTGGATGAAGCATTCGGTTATGTGCTTTCTTCTATTTAAATTTACATTCCTCATGCCAGATACTAGAAAACAATTTTAACACCTGTATTAATAACTCTGAGAACTAAGAAACAGTACAATAGGAGCAGAGATAAGCAATGGGAAGAAAGTAAATCAATAGACTTCCTCTCTTATACAAATTGAAATATTTACATTTATGGAATTAATACCTAATTTAGATGACTAAGAAAAATGTTGGCTTCTTGTTGAGTGAATTCCATTCATATACATGGTTCATGAAACGAAGAAATCTGGGCATATGTGATGCTGGAAGAGATGTGAAAAACGAGGACTGGTGTAAAGGTGCAAGCTGAATATGAAATTATGATCAAGATGCTACACTGGGGAGAAACTTGTAACAGAGCAGATGATGGATACTCTTGTATTTTGCTGAACTCACAGTGTGGGCTGTAGCCTGGTCAGAAAGGCAGCAAGAGTTAATTTCTGCAGGGATTGTAAATTTATAGTCCTACTTAGTCTGTTTAAATATGGTAGGTTCCTGAATATTTTATATTATTATGCCTCACCCAGGTCATAACTCTGATCCTATAAAGACAACTTTTCTTAACCTGGAGACTCATTACACAAGATGAGCAGCCTCAGCTGCTCCCTTTTAACCAGAAAAGCCTTGCAAAGGCCTGGTGTTACAGCTTCTTGTCCTGACAATTTCTCATACCAGTACAGTTATGCAAACGAATTTATTCAAATATGTGTATTCTAATGATGATGATGATTTTTGTCCTCTAAACTTAATTTCCAGGTGCATTTCTTTGGTTGGGGCTGGATGGGCAAAGGAGGACCCCTTCACAGACTCCTGTTGGCAGTGAGGATGAGAGGTGAGGGGCATGGACATGGCTTTCCTTATCCACCCACTGTGTCTGCACTTGTTCTTTGTAACCTTCAAAGGCTTTGTACAGTGAATGGTGCCAGTGACATGATTAGTAAGAAATCTGGGCCTTGGATGGATGCAGAAATTAAGCAAAGAAATGAGAAGAAGTTAAAGCAAAAGGGACTTCAGTGGTTGTACATTTTTTCATTTGAACTGCTTGACTCTCAGATATTATTTGGGTGAACTGGTGACTCCATGGTGTTTATTATTTTAATTACCATCAAACCATGCAGATGAAATTTACTGAATAATAAATCTGTAGAGAAATGTGCTCTGCATATTGTCATGCACAACTGTAAATCGGGGAAAAGAACAAGACTACTTACTACATTTAATTGAGCACAGTTCAGAAGGGCTCAGGAATTTATAGCAAATATTTTCATCCATTTAAAACAAGAGATGTTTCCGATTTGTAAATTATTGGCTTAATTCAATTTTAATCATGTCAGCAGGAGCACCTTGGAGTCATTACTGTTTCTAGTGGCTGACTTATTTGAGGGGTGTCCAGAGGAGAGAAGAGCAGAATTCAGGAGGAGTGCACAATGAAGCACACTGCAAATAATTAAAAGGCATGGGGAGTTGAGTGCATTGGATAAAACCCAGTGATTCCTGTTTTCTTGCAGCTGGTGGCCAGTGTAAGAAGCATATTTGAAGCACAGTAAGCAAGGATTTCACATCAGCACCAAATGGGTCATAAAACACAAGCGAAACCACCAAAGGCCCTGGGAACAGAGGCAACTGTTTCCCAGCTCCCAGTTACAGGGAGAGCTTGCTCAACATGACCACCCCTTTGCTGCACATTGATTTCACAAAGTACAAACCCTCTTGGGCAGAATGAACTTTGAACTAGTCATTAGCAGAATTAATTTATTTTCTCCCCTTCAACAAATGGCAGCAGCTCCACTTGTGTAAGTGGAAAAGACAGAAGTAACAATTCACAGCCACGAGTGGCATTCCCAGGATGCAAAAAACTGTGGATCTGCAAAGCCTTCTTTGGGGGGCTGGCAGAGAGAGAAAGGGGGAGTGTGGATGTGCCATGGGAAGGGTCCATGCCAAGTGATTCCACACCCTAATTTTCTTGAACTTTTTTTTTAAACTTTCAATAAATATCTCTCAAATCCTTTCTGTATAGGCAGAAATTAGTCTCTCTGTGCTGTGCTTAGAGTATAATACAAATTACAGACCCATGTGAATGCTCCTGTGAAATGGTTTCATTGCCCATCCTGTTATCAACTTCTTGCAGATAAATTTGATATAAATAAGTATTAATAACTGCAGTGCAGCAAAATGGGAAAGTGAATACCTAAGAAAGCAAACATTCTGACAGCAGGCAGCCATTTTAGCAATGACATAATCTATGATTCTGAAACAGTACGTCCTGGCTAAGGAGACTAACTTCACCACACAAAAGCATGGTGTGACTAATGGCGTTGCACAATGCCTGAAATGTAAATTCAAAGACCTAAACCCCCCTTGCTCCATCCAATACCCTCCAAGACACCTGATACAGAATTGGACTGTACCCTTGGCAGAGGACTGGCAAAACCCCCTGTGTTTTTCACAGCCACCTTTCATTCCAGCAGGCAGAGCTCATGAAATACTGCAGGGGATTACTTCCCAGCTCACTCAAATATTGGTCTTTCCACCAGTCACGCTTCGTTGGATCTTTCTGGGTGTCCTCAGCAGTAGAGATGCCTGGCATCATTATGCACCAAAAAGCAACAAAGAGAGCTCAGATGGCTTCAAAGGACGTGGGATCTGTGGCCCAGGCTTAGGGAGGGCTGACAAAGAGTGAGGAAAAGTCAGGCTTCAGTAACTTTTAGTGACAACTCGTGTTAGGATTAAAAAAACAACTCAGCCATCATGCTGTGATTCAGTCTGAAGGGGTGCCCATCACCCTTGTGCTGCAGGTTGCAGCACCACGAAGGAGGCTGTTACCCTCAAAATTAATCTTTCAGAGCTACACCGACGAGCGTACAATGCCAAGATGCAAAACTCACTGCTGCCTGCCAGACTGGAGACTGCCACTTCAGCCATCTCGGCTTGTTTGCAGGATCCTGTCTCACCTATCAAACTACATTTTTGTTCCAAGTGAGAAAAAGTAAGTTGCTTCAGCAAAGTCTGTCTTCATTCTCTTTCCCAGGCCCCCTAATCAGCCCCTGGAGCAATACACTGACTAGTGCAGATGGACACTTAGTAATAGCACTATCTGGAAAAATCACAAAAAAATTACCATCCTTCATTCATCCCATTTCTTAGTGTTTATTTGGCTAACAGAAAGGAAGGTCTAACATTTTAGAAAGCTCTTATCATCGTTTCCTGCTTTTACTGAAAATAAGAACTATTGAAGCAAAAATCAGCACTCAGGATTGGTAGGACTCAATGGCTTCCCAAGGTTTGGAAACTCTTCAGAAATGCCATATACTTGACCTTTTATTTATCAGTCCCACATGAGCCCTTGGATATCTTTTTGGCTTTAAGAGCATTGTGTCTGCCAACATAACAGATGAAATCTGTCCCAGTTTAAGTATATTGGCCACATCTTCTGTGATCCTTTACTGAGGATAAACCCTCCTCATCATTCACCTCTCAGTAACTTTCCTGTGTCAAGAGTGGACCACATTCTCATTAGATGAGTGAGACAAAGTGAAAGTCCAGCTGTTGATGTTTCTTTTCTTCTAAGAATGAAATAATATTTATTTACTATGATTTGTGCTACAATAGGTCTTGAAAGCCCCAGTGGAAACACAAGCCCTGGGGTACGGGCTGTGGATGAAATACAGCTACATATCTTGAAAGTTTACAGTCTAAAAGAAGAAGACAAACATCTTCCATGTTATTGCAGATAAAGAAACTCACGTATCATGAAATTAAACAGTCCCAGTGGGAGAAAGGTTTGCTTGTGGATAAGATTGGCAGAAATTCATCCCCTGTGAGCCTCAGTATAAAATACAAGCTTAGAGCAACATCAATTACCATATATTTAATAATTTAAATGATATATACTTCATCTGTGCCTCACTTTACATCAGGCTAGCCCATCTGTTTCAGTGGATGGATAACTTCTCTACAACTGTATTTCTGCTATATTACTGGTAGAGTTATGTGTTATCCTCAATTCCTGTTTCTCGCGCATTTTCATTTGGTAGAACAGCTCTTTGTAACAGTTATCTTGAATTCACAATAGCTTCACATCAAGAATTCAGAGGTATTATATGACTGTTATTTTAACATCACTTGTGTATTCAGTTCCACAGAATTATGAAATATAATTATGAGAAGGGGTTTAGAGAACTTATGTATAAGGCATTTCACAGTCATTAGCAACCTCAGCAAAGCCCTGTTGGACCAACACAGGAAGGCAGAGAGAAATGTTCCTATTTTTCTAGCGGTCCGGGGTGTTTTTCCCATTTGTTGATTCTAGACATTTTTTTCAAGCAAAACCTAGTTCCAGGAGCATGGGAAAGCGCCCTAGATTTACATTCATGCACTGTAGAGGACAAAAACCTGATCCTGCATGATAAATCATTTTCCATTTCAATATACAATCACATGACAGCACACTGGGGAAAATGGAAATGTATTGGTATCACAGCTGCACATGGGCACACCAGCAGGAGGATAAACCCAAGATAATACTGAGTTCAGAAGTTCAGATCCAGCACAGGGTTATAAAAACAGAATTACAACCTTTGCTGGACTAGAATCCTCACAGCAACTACTCCTCCATCATACACATGTGGTGTCTTGTGCCCTACAGCAGAATAACTGAGGTGCTTAGAAACGTCAGGCTTCAGCCTTGAGTATTTCTGCCTTTTCCTCACTATTCTGAGTAATTTCTCCAAAGAACCATGAACCTGTTCTTTCCCTCTTAATTATGGGAGTTGTAAAATGCACTGCACACCAGATTTGCAATACTTTTAAGTCCTATATTTTAGCATACTGGAAATGTCATGACAATAGCATAAAGCATGTACACTTAATAATAGCTTTTCTTTTTTTCCCCCAGGAATAAGAAAGTCCACAAAGTGAACATATTTCTCAGTGTAAGCTGGATAAAAACCTATTGGATTTTAACGCTTCAGGGTATGAAAAATGAACACTTAACCCAAGGTTCTCATCATGTTTGGATGGAAGTACCACTCCTAAACCAAAATGTCTGCCAGGCAGGCTGCAAGAGTGGGAAGGAGAGAAACGCTCTGGGGAATGTGCAGGGTCGAGCTCTTCCTTCAAACTCATGTGCCTTCACTGGCCAACAAACTCACTGTCCTAAAAACACCACCTCAGCCAGGGCAAGGCTTTATAATGATTTTCACACTGCTAAGGGTATTTGTAGGAAATCGAGCTCCCTGGGGTCTGATGCCCACCCTGTCATTCACCCATGCTCCACAGTTCAGAGCAAGCAGCGCCACAACAGGAATCTTCCCTGATTTTTGTTTTAGTCACCAGTCCTGAGTTTCTTTTTGGTTTTAATTCAGAACAGAGCATGTAGCAGGAAGAAGGTGTGGGGGGAGGACAAGGGTACCCTATGTATCTCCTGGGAGGACTCTGCTCACCATAGCTGAAACTATGGAGATTTTTGTGGGACTTCAGCAAAAGAACAGATCCAAAGGGAAAGGCAAGGAGAGATACTGAAAGCCATTTATCAAAATGGTGCGTTTGTTGCTGTGACTTGGTGCTGCAACTCCTTTCTGACAGTGGTCCCAGGAAATTGCCAGATGGTTAGAGGGTGTGTACTGAAGGCATTTAGTGAATTGCATGGCCCCATAAAGACCTACCTGGTACTGTGTACAGCAGGTCCCTCTCTGACTTGTTATACTTTGCAATTTTCCTAAAGAGGTCCACCCCCTAATCTATCTTCCTTTTGCATCTGAAAACCCAAAATTAGGCTCTTAAACCCGAAAGGAAGCCCTTAAATAAAGGTTGTCATACACTGCAGAAGGATTTGGCACTACTTGGGCTATCACTGAATTCCTCATTGCAGGCAAGATCTCACTGCAATATGACAATGTATTTTTAACATGATGGATTTCATAGCAACAATTAACTCCATCCTAGTTCAGGGAAGTTAACTGAGTCAAATAACCACCAGGCCTCTGCCTTACAGAAGATGTCCATCACAATCTGGCCAAAACCACTGCAATGGTTACGTGCCATCATGATTTAGTAAAAACAATCAAACAAAAGAATTACTGAAATCAAGTCACTCAAATCTGCTTCCTTCAACACAACTTACACAACATTTCTCCTCCCACATTTAGGTTTCTTTTCTCATCTCTAAGAATCACTGAAATTACAGGTCCCTTCTTTTAACCCACAACCTTTTCTCACTCTATTGGTTGGTCCACCACAATCTCTTGACATTCCAGCATCATCTCACTACAAGCAAAAGTGATGTACCGATTTGTACTGTGTATTCCCCGTTCCTTCTTGCCTAGATTTTCCTAAAACACTTCTATATTTATACAGCCAACTACAACAAACACAAAAAAGCACTTCAAAAACTGTTTTCTTTCCAGTAAGAAGAAAAATAGGTTTTGCTACTGTTTCATTTATAGGATCCTGTTAGGAGCTTGAGTAGATATGTTTTGCTGCAGACTTACTGCACTGCCTGCGATTCCCACTCGCAAGACCCTGCAACAAACAAAAATCATAATCTTTCCCCCCCATCTATCTCAAACAATATCACAGAGTAGAAAAGAACACTCATTTGTCTTTTTTTAAAATGATATTTTAATTACTCATGTCATGCCTCAGCAAAATGGCTAGCCCTTTGTTAAAATGGGGCTTAATTGCATTATGAAGCCTTCATGGGACCCTCGCACATAAAGCGCTTTTCTTCAGACTTTCAAGACCTAAATTTGCAGTTGGCTCCTGACCAGCGCACTCGAGCAGATAGGCACGTAGGTAGTGGGCAGACCTCGTGTTGATGAAGTAATCATAGTTGACTGCCTCGCCTGTGCTACTCCACAAATATGCCCACAAACAAAAATTGGACATGCATGTTGGTTTTCATTTTGAATTCACTAAAAAAACCAACCAAACAAAAAACCCCAAACAACAAAAAAACTTCAACAGCATAAAAACAAACAAACAAACCCCCAGCCTTTAGTATGTCAGAAAGCATGGAGACACCTTCACGGACTGTTGGCTACGCCTCAGCAAAGCTTCACAACTGTCTGCTAGACAAAAAAGAGACTGATGCAGATACCTTAATAAGCATCCCATCTGTGAGGTCATTGGGATATTTCAAACAACTTTCAGCTCTCATTAGTTTAGTGGATTCCCCAAGCATGTCCTTATCTTTTGTAACTTTTGCAGCCAAACTTCCTGGGAAAGCCTCTGAGCTGGGTGACATTCTTACCCATGGGTCAGTCCGCAGTAATGAGCCACCAATTTATGTGTCGTTTGCACTCACAGGCAGTATATGTTTATATTAACCTTTATGTTGTGATTTTTTTCCTTTATCCATGTAATTCTCTGGGTTCTACCATCCAAATCTCATTATTTCTAATAGGCTGCAATTAGGATATCCAGGCTGTTGATCACAGTCACTTGGAACAGTGACTTTTTCCAAGAATAAGTACTTTTTCTACTATATTAGTGATGGAATGTGTAACAGAGATTATGCTTGAAAAGTAGTAGTGAATAGTGGAGCTGCAGGCTGATGGGAATCCTCATCAGCCCTCTGGTTGTGTACCTTCAATTAACACAGGAGGTGTAGCATAGTCCATTGCTTCACATAAAACACACTATGCATGACGTTGCATGGAAATGTGATTTGCAATTTTTCAAGTCTGCTAGGCCTGAATGGGTATTTATTACAATTTCTTACAGTTTTATGCACTTGAAAGAGATAAAGCAGGTTCATCAGCACTTGCCCACATGTTAGGTCTTTATTGCACTAATGAGTACCCCTTTAAAGAGGATTTTCTTTTCTAAGAACTCCCATGTCTGTATCCAGAATCTGTTGGACTGCAACATTCTGCTACTTAAGGTACCAGAGGGTAATATCCACAGTCTTTATTCAGACCTTTCTCTGGCTGCTGCTGGCTTCTGAGATTTGCATGAAGAACATGAATAAGGAGAACTGGCAAAGCACTGGTAGCAGATGGATGCAGTATGAAGAGGTAAGAAGAGATGCCAAAGAATATTTATCTACAGGACCTGAAAAAGTAAATCCAAAACTTGTGACTAGGATGCAAAAAACAAGGGCAGCCCAGCAGTGAGCCAAAAGGTATGTGCATTGTTGCAGGGTTGTCTGGCCAAAACAAGATGAAGGGACAAATATGATTTGGTGAAGAAAGTGAAAGATGAAGACTAAGACTAAGATACTGCAATATTTCAGGTGTGGAATAGTCAATACCTGGACTAAAGTTTTGATAGGAAAGATGAAGTAGCAGTTAAAAAAGGAAGAGATTATAAGAAAAGTCCTGAATGCGAGCAGTGCAATTTGGGAATAAAACATCAAAGATTACCATCTTCTGAAAAGCACAGGGCTTGGCAGGGTGATAGTGAAGGTTAGAAAGGATATAGTAGGATGGGAGAGACTGATTTCAGACTTGGAGGTACAACGCTGTATTCTGCACACATTTTGTATTCCAGCTGTCTTCATTTTGGTCTGCTGTAAAGTGAACATAATGTTCATTGTCTCCACTATTAACCTTCCTTTTCCAGCACTGGGTATTGTCTCACTTGATGTGCATAACAGCGTTCTTTTCTAAGCAAATAGAAAACATTTATGAGGCCCCCAATGGCCTGAGTAAGGAAAGGAATAGTCACCATTCCAGACTTTCTCAGATACCCACTGCCTAAACAGGTTCCTCTGCCTTTCCATAGATTCCCACAAAAATTAATCAAACCTGAAAAAAAGTCTGTTAGGAAGCATTGCTCATATCGTATTTGCATAACCACGAAGAGCCGTGAATTTGATGTAATGAGATCTGTGGGTTTGATAAAAATTCCTCTCATTTCCTTCTTGATGTCTGTCTAACAGGTTAATATTATTCTGCCAGGAATATTTACAGTTTACAGTTGACACCAGCAATGTCTTTTGTCTTGGTACTTTGCATAATAACCCTTTCACACAGAGGTTTCTTTGGAACTGCATAAATGATCCACTCTTCCTGGTAGGCTGACTTTTATGTTTCTCCCTTTACTCTTTTTGTACTCTTTACAAATCTTATAAAATATAATCTTTAAACTCAACACTAATCACATGCTTAATGGCATTTATTTGTATTTTCCTGTTTTTCATCTTTAAAACGTGGGTGCTCTTATGGAGTCAGTATGGTTTTCCTTTCACTGTTCCATAAAGAAGTAACTCACATTTGAATAGGAAATTTCAACCATAGTAAAATCATTTTCCTGCCTGAGAGGAAAATGTTACTATGGGTTAAACACTATGTTTTCCTGATGCAAACTTGATGCAATTCAGAACAGACAAGAGAAACATATTGTTGGACCACAGAAAGAGTGAGTTGAGGAAGAGAGGTTAAATAGCCAGTCCTGGGCAATGAGAAATCAATGCAAATATTAACAAATACGTTTCAAAGAACTCCTGCAAAGATATATAAAAACAGTGTTTGCATCCAAAAAGGACAGATTTGCACAAGAGATTAAAGATTTGTGTAAGTTTTTTTGACCCTGAAGTAGCACACACAAACCATTCATGAAACGCAAAGCTTTTGCTGTGGATGTTCTTTCCTGTACTTTTTGATACTGCATATTATCTTTTGGAACTGACAGAAGTACAGACATCTAGAAGGGGAGTAGATTTAATCCAAATGTTCTAATCAGGTCCTGGTCTCCTCTCTTGAAAAGTCTTCACAGAAAGCCCCTTCATAGGACTGGCAGTAAAAGCAGAGAGTAATGTGTTAGGCAGCTAAGATAGCAATATTTCTTTCATTTATTTGAACTGATAGATCTCAGATCAATGATTCACAGCATCATGGTGACTGTTCTGCAGAACCAGGTTAAACAATACAATTTAGTGCTTTCAGTGACAGTTTAATGACAAGTTGTCAATAATCAGTTCCCTCATCCCCATCACTTGGGAAACAACTAAGCTATAAGAAGTCCATTCTCTCTGTCTCCTGGAAGGTCCCAGAGCTGCAATAAAGGCAGCTTTGCTCCCAGGAGACTGGCATAGCCTCGCACGCTGCCAGCCATCTCCATCTGCAGGGGCACACAAACACTGCATGGTTCTGACTCTACAAAGCATTGACCTCAAGATGCAGACATGTTCTTAGTGACACAAAGACTTACACAAATGTAAAAGAATGTAAAGCAAGTAAGACCATCAGGAAGAACAACAACTGCTGTCAGAAACCTGACTTTATGCTCTGTAAGATAAACAAAAGCAGCATTTATGGGTAATAATTAGCACTCCTATGCCCTTCACAATTTAATTGCTTTGTTGTTGAGTGTTTTGCAGGGGGAGCAAACATAATCTAGATCTCAATGCAGTAGCTTAAACATGGGTATTTAGAGGCAACTAAACCATGTCCTGGATCCCTCTTCTCCCACATGCCACGCTGAAGATTATGTGTTTCCTGCAGATTCTGTGTCATTTTTGTTATGTCTTGCACAGCTGTCTTATATCCATCTGTATGAGAAATTAATCATTCAAGAATGGACTAGCAAATTCCTAGAGCATCTAACAGTTTGCAGAGCAATACCCCACCAGCCTAGAGGCCTGATTTTAATCTGTAGTAAAAGTTGTCACGATATGAAGAGACATCTACTTCAGTAGGTAGTGGTCTAGTTTTGTGAGTAAGCAACAAGAAAGTGGAGAGAAACAATTTGGTCACCATAAATCCTGCCACAATGGTAAGAAGGGACCCTGCCCACATATCAACCTCTTTGCCCTGGGAATGCTCCTATTTGCAAACAGGGAAAGGCACACAATGCATGAAGTGAAGGAGAACCTGCCTTATATCTGGATATGTCTCCTTAGTTGCTTAATCCCACAAGGAACTTTCCTCCCTTAGGAGATCAGAAAGTGAAGAAGGTACCAAGGCTGAAGCCAGGGCTGAAGTAGTTGCATATAAGCTACTGCTCAGTGGTTGAATGGTCTTACCCTGTGGTACCCACAGGAAATGTAAGGGACATAGCCCTTCCAGCGAGTCTATGCAATTGAGCTCTGGACAACAGTGTGACCATGACCTATCATTTTTGGCCATCTGACCTACTGTCACAGTCATGTGTGTGCCCCCATAAATCTAATAGAGACCTGGTGCATGCTAAAAATGCCAGCATGAAAACAGATAAATTTCCATCAGATTGTCGTCAGACCAATTTTAATCTTCCTCAGCTAAACAATCCCTTCTGTTGAGGGCTCCAGATGGGATAAAAAGAATGCAAATAACAGTCTAATCAGCATGACAGAAAGGGAAAATGTGGGAGCAGAGCCTTGTTTCCTACTATTTGAAACCCAGCCAACGAGTCATTTAATCTGCAGCAACATGTACAGTACCAGTAGCTTGTAAATGAGATGATTAATATAAATTTTAAAACTTTTTTTTAAGGTGTAAAATTGCAGATAGTGTCCTGTAGGCAGGTGGAACACCACCTCTGGCAACATCCAAATTATCTGAAAGAATTAAGCATCAAATTTCTTTCAGCAACTTGTGTAAGTATTTAGCCAATTTCAGCAGATACAATCTCATTAATAACGTTTCTTGCAATTTCTTCCACATGGTATTTCACTGGATCATTTTAAGATTTTGTTTTGGAAATCAACTGATACATATAGAGAGAGGTTTTTAAAATAACATCTCCTTTTCCCCCAAATATTTACATTCCTCTCCATATCTGACTGAGTTTGAGTTGCAATAACTCGGTGTTTTCTAAGCCAGAAAGGTGCTTAATGCCTAATCAGTAAATGCTGATAGGTTTTTTTTCCTGGTCTCTATTTATAAAGGCATTTATCTGCAAAGGGAGGTAGCTGGGGAAAAACACTGCACAAAAGCAGCTATGTAAGCTTCACACTTTCAGCTAATACCCTCCATTTACCTTTTTTTAGACTAAGAACAGATACTCAAATCAAAACAAGTAACTCAAAAAGCACACATGGGTGTTCACTCTGCCCAGGCTGAAGCAGCCTCTGCCATGTGCGGATGGACTTTGGCATCCAGGTGAGATGAGGAACGAGGACATGAGGAACTCAAAACTCTTCCAGTTTCAGTTAGGTTAGTGAGAGTGAAACACTGCTGCAGTTACCAGGGCCACGGTGCCCAAGCCTTTGGCCATGCAGCCATGTGTGGGTGCCAGGCTGAGCTGGAGTGGCACAGGCTCACTGGTGGGATGGGGAGCAGGCAATGTTTTCACATGCACAGTGGGCTCTCTTGCTGCTCACTGTCAAACAAGTGGGTCAGGAAAGTTTGTCCTCAAAACCAATACATGCCGTGGCTTTTCCCTCACCTCATCTCACTAGCACTTCATTTCCAAAGGTCTGTTTGTTAAGCTGGCTCGACAGGATTTCTTTAATCTAAGTTATTTTAGCTGAGAACTTGTAGTCTAAGAGCAGATTTAAATCTAGCTGAAATCACTGTAAAGACTCCTGAGTTCAGTGCATTTTGAATTAGGTATAATGAAACATGACAACACACTATAAACTGTGGCTGCAAATGCCAACAGGGACAGTTTGCCTCACACTGGACAAACATGAGGACAGTGCAAACCCCTAGTGCAAAACGTACGTACAGATGTGTAAATTTCTCTTTTTCCAGATTAACTTCAAGTCCCATTTGGAAAAACTTCAAGGGTTGCCAACTGCTTCTGGCTTTATCCCACATTTCTACAGGTTCAAATGATAAATTGATATCTGTTACATGAAATAAAATTGAATAAAGGTTTGTTCCAAAAACACTTGTAAAATAAATTGTAGCTCTCAATATCTTTCTTAAGTGTTCACATCCCCAAGTTCTCTCCACTCCCACACAATAGACATCCCACTTTTAAAACATTTGCTCCAGCACTATTGCACTGACTTTATTAAGTTGCTGACAACAACACAGGAAAAAAAGGAAAAAGGAAAAACCAAGGTGGGTTAGACTTCTGCAAATATTTTTGTACAGATGGATGCACTTGTAGAAGTGATCTCACTGAAGTCAATGGGATGAAATGCCAATGCAAAGGTGTTTACAGTAAGGTACGTAATTAAGCCTCCACAGCCAACAGATGTCATATATTTTATATAACTGGGGAGGTAAGAGCACGGACAGACCCTGGAGGCAACTAGTGATAGGACACACTCTTCTGAGTTTCTTGCTGTAGTATAGTTAAATGATTCTTATTAGTGCTGTGGCCACAACACCTTGTAGGATGGAGAATACAGACTCAGTGTTGGCTGTGGAATGTTGGCTACCCTTACAAAGAACCCAAGGGTGTCCTCCCTGAAGAAAGGCAGCACCCTGGTAAACCAGTTTGAAACTGATTCACGTGAAGTGGCACAAAAATGAAGGCCCTTTGCAACAGTGGACCTTCTTCAGGACTGCCTCAAGTTCACTACAGCAGGTTTTAATTTGTGTGCGAAACACCACATTGAACGAGCTTGCTGCCAATTAAGATTATTTAAAAAGGACACAATGTTTAATTTGAAACCTCACAGTTTCAAAAAAGGGGGCAGGCCCTGAATGAATGCAGATAAGAGACTCCCAACAGCGTTGGCATGTGGCAACATTTGGCTGCGGAGAGACATCCCGGAGTGATGTAGCCGCGTAGGGACTTAGAGGTTTCCGCCCTCCCTTGTCTGGGCTGCCACCTCCTGGCTTCTGAGGGCCCTTCTGTCCCTTTCAGTCTCCATGAGCTCAACTAGTGGCAGCAAAACCAAGTGATTTTAACTGAAAGAGCCCTGGAAGGAGAAAAAGGGAACATTTTGCAGGAGCTGGAGGCTGTAGCCAGCACTCCATGGTGCAGAGTGGCCACAAGACACATCTGGGGATACACCACGACTGTGAGCCTTGGTCCTGAAGATCATCAAAACCTTGTCACTGCCAGGCTCTTCATACAAAACCTTATTTTTCATGCAGGTGTTTAGAATTTAAAAAAAAAAAATATTTTAAAGTATTTTTGAAAGTGTCACTTGGCTGGCAGGTTTACATCAAGGCCAGGAGGGGTTGCACACACTACAAAGTCACAAAGCAGCCAGCCGAGAGCACCAGAGGCTCAGAAGCTGCCAAGGGGAAAGAGCTGCTGGCAGGTTTTAACAGGCTCCCTCCAATGGAGAGTTTAAAAAAGCACAAAACACCACAGCAATAAAAACATAATGTGCTAACTTGAGGTACACTTAAGAATGAGCTTCCTGAGGAAATCTTGCTGTTGATTTTCAGAGAGGCACAGCACAAGCCTTATCCCGACCTATCTGGCCCGGCAGCTACCAAGCCTATTGGCAGCGTGCTTATCCAGTCCTTAACTATAGATCTTAACCATCAAATTAAAATTCATTAAAAAAGGCTACGTGGGTTATTGCTAGTGATTCTTAGAGGTGATGGCATTGTACCCTGTAAAATAGGTACACATTATGCTGGATCCTGCCAACTACACTGCATTACCTGAATATGATGAAGTATTGCTTGTTATTACCTGCAGAGAAAAAAATCAAGGTGTTTCCAGCAGTAGCAATATTTTTGCTATGCCATGGCTGAGTAGAGTCTCTGTTACAATGGTGTATAAAGTTCTTGCTTTCTGTGCATTCAGGAAAGATGAATTCCATCTGAGGCAGGTAGGGAAGAGGCACAAAGATGGTATGAAAATGGGAATCCATGACGCAAGAGAAAACTGAAGCAATTTACCCTGACAAAATTAAACCTGAGGTTTTAGGTTGCTGTGATTTAGTATCATGGGGCGAGTGCCACAGCAGGAGGAGATCCTGCCAAGCTGACTATCAGAAGGAGAATGCTCTGGTGCAGTCTGACTGTAGGAGCAGTGAAACCACTGAATCTCAGACTGAACCTGAACTTCCATTTTTTTACAGGCTTTAAATGGAATGTTTGGGGGGATTTTGTGTTGCACAAATATGTTTTAAAAGGCCTTCCCTTTTCCAGTTCTTATATTTTACAAATTGCCACACTGTGGTACTCTGTCAACAGCGTTTCTCAGCTCGGCCACGCTGCCTTCTGTGTATTGCACGTTATCAAGATCAAATTCTCTGGTTTTTGGTATCATGGTTAGTCAAGATGTTGGATGCAGTCGCAGCAGGCAAAAGATGATCATTTTCTTTTGATCAAATTGCAGATTACTGTAACATTGCAGAGTCCTATAACATTCTGTATTAACACTGCATTAGTATAGAACCATATTTCTTAACTCATCAGGGAGAAAAACGTTGCTTTCTGCTGTACACATTTTGCAATTTTTTGTTGCTAAAATAATTAAAAATATTATTAACCAATACCAGTAGAATTTAGAGAAGGGTAAAACACAATTATGTGTGAAGCCTGTACTCATGGTTCCTCCATCAAAAAGAAAATACGCATTTCCTGGAAGTAGCAAATAAACTGATATGAAAATTCTTGTTAGTGCTTTCCAAATGTATATCTAAAACTGCTCATGTCCCAAATGCCTAGCTAAAAAGAGTGCAAAGGTGGTTAGTACAGGAACAGTGAACAAAAGATGGCAATTAATGTACCATTCCTATGATCAAGTTGCAAATTAGAGATCAAGACCAGGACATATGTAGAGAGGACAGCATGGATCCCATCCTGACAGGATCTATCTTGTCAGGGTTCATAAACAATAATAAGGCTGCCAAGCCAAAGGTAAAAAACATGAGTTAGACCTGACTCACAATAAGTATTTGAATTTTATGATACTTTTATATACATAATAGAGCATAGAAAGTGCATTTGACTCCTGATTTGATAGCCCAGGGTTTTCCTGAAACCAGAAAAAAACTGAAACTTACTAAAAACAAAAAGGAAGAGGAGAAACTGGCATTCACGTGTCATCAGGATGCAGAAAAAATATTATGGGACTGTGGGACTGAATCAAAGAGTGGCAATGCTGCATTGGCTGAACTAAGCAAAATGCTCATATACCCACTGTTTAAAAAGAAATGTAGATAAATGGCCTTTTCAGAACAATTCTGTTTTCTAGATATTAGATGTTTTACTCCTCTGTATGGTAAATCTGGTAAAAGATCTCTTTGATTTATAAAACACTTTCTTTGTTGCAAAACCCAATCTATAAACAAACAAATTTATTGCAACTTAAGCTGCCGTTGCTCCCATTGTGCTGTCAGTTCTGATTAACTTCACTGTAATCTGGTACATCAGTTTATTATAACAGGCAGACATGGGTTTCTTCTCATGAGAACAAAGTAATGGATATGGGGAATGAAGATCTTTGTTTTTAATGCTGTAATCTGTTCTAATGCAGCAAAAACCAACAACAAGTAGAAGAACAATGATAGATCCACAAATCCTGTGGATGTGCCATGGTTTAATCCCAGCTGGCAACTAAGTACCACATAACCGCTAGTTCACTTCTGCCATCGCAGTGGGATGGGCAGTACAGTCAGAGAAAAAGCAAAAACTCATGGGCAAAGAAGAGTTTAGTAATTGAAATAAAGTACAATACACTAATACTACCAGTAACAGTAATGAAAAGGGAGAGGAAAAAGAAAAGAAAAAGGAATAAAACTCAACAAACCAAGCAATGCAAAATACAATTACTCACCACCCTTTCCACCCTTTGACTGAGGCAAAATCACATCCTCTGACTGATGCCCAGCCTATCCCCAAGCAGCCATGAGCCCAATTCCAGGTAACACTCCCCATTTATATACCTGGCAGGATGTTCTATGGTATGGAATATTCCTTTTGTCAGGTCATGTCAGCTTTCCTGAGTATGCTCCCTCCTAGCTTGTGCACCTCCTCACTGGCAGAGCATAGGAAACTGAAAAGTCTGTTGAATTAGAGCTGAGCACTGCTTAGTAACAGCTGAAACACCAGTGTGTTATCAATGTTATTCTCATGCTAAATACAAAATACAGCTCTGTACTAGCTACCAGGAAGAAAATTAACCCTATCCCAGCCAGAACCAGGACAGGATGTTGTCTACTTAGACTTCAGTAAAGCATTTGACACTATCTTCCCCAGTATTCTCTTGGCAGCTAAGAGCTTGGACAGGTGCACTGCTGACTGGGCAAAAATCTGGCCATCAAGGCTGGTCGCAGAGAGTGGTGGTGGATGGAGGTACATCCAGTTGGTGACCAGTCACAAGTGGTGTTCCCCACGGATCAGTGTTGGGGCCAGTCCTGTTTATACCTTTATCAACAACCTGGACAAGGGGATCGAGTGAACCCTCAGTAAGTCTGCAGGTAACCCCAAGTTGGGTAGAAGTGTTGATCTGCTGGAGGTTGAGAAGGCTCTGCAGAGGGATCTGGACAGGCAGAATCAATTGGCTGATGCCAGCTGTATGCAGTTCAACAAGGACAAGTGCTGGGCTGCCCAGCAGAAAAGAATCTGGTGGTGCTGGGTGACAGCCAGCTGAACANCAAAAATCTGGCCATCAAGGCTGGTCGCAGAGAGTGGTGGTGGATGGAGGTACATCCAGTTGGTGACCAGTCACAAGTGGTGTTCCCCACGGATCAGTGTTGGGGCCAGTCCTGTTTATACCTTTATCAACAACCTGGACAAGGGGATCGAGTGAACCCTCAGTAAGTCTGCAGGTAACCCCAAGTTGGGTAGAAGTGTTGATCTGCTGGAGGTTGAGAAGGCTCTGCAGAGGGATCTGGACAGGCAGAATCAATTGGCTGATGCCAGCTGTATGCAGTTCAACAAGGACAAGTGCTGGGCTGCCCAGCAGAAAAGAATCTGGTGGTGCTGGGTGACAGCCAGCTGAACATGAGCCAGTAGTGTGTATCTAGGTGGTCAAGAGGGCCAAGGGCATCCTGGTCAGCATCAAAAAGTGTGGCCAGCAGGACCAGAGCAGATTGTCCCACTGTACTCAGCACCAGTGAGGCCACACCTCAGGTGCTTTGTTCAGTCCTGGGCCCCTCACTACAAGAAAGACACTGAGGTGCTGAAGTGTGTCCAGAGGCACAATGGAGCAGGTGAAGGGTCCAGAGCACAAGGCTTATGAGGAGCAGCTGAGGGAGCTGGGCTTGTTTAGGCTGGAGAAAAGGAGGCTGTGGGNATCTAGGTGGTCAAGAGGGCCAAGGGCATCCTGGTCAGCATCAAAAAGTGTGGCCAGCAGGACCAGAGCAGATTGTCCCACTGTACTCAGCACCAGTGAGGCCACACCTCAGGTGCTTTGTTCAGTCCTGGGCCCCTCACTACAAGAAAGACACTGAGGTGCTGAAGTGTGTCCAGAGGCACAATGGAGCAGGTGAAGGGTCCAGAGCACAAGGCTTATGAGGAGCAGCTGAGGGAGCTGGGCTTGTTTAGGCTGGAGAAAAGGAGGCTGTGGGGAGACTTTATTGCTCTCTACAACTACCTGAAATGAGGTTATAGTGAGGTGGGTCATGATCTCTTCTCCCAAGTAACTACGGTAACACAAGAGGAAATGGCCTCAAGTTTCTCCAGGGGAGTTTTACATTGGACATGAGACGAATTTTGTTAGCGAAAGAGTGGTTAAGTATTTAAATGGATTGTCCAAGGAAGTAGTTAAGTCACCATCCCTAGAGGTATTTAAAAGATGTGTAGATGTGGCACTTAGGGACTTGGTTTAGTGGTGGCAGTGATGGGTTAAACATTGAACTGAAAGATCTTAGAGGTCTTTTCCAACCTAAACATATATTCTATAATTCCATGATTCTGTGTTCCTATGATTTTGGTGCTGACCTAAAAGAAGGACTGACATTCTTCTCACTGAGAAAGTCCCTCCATCCTGCACTGCTTGCCATATTGGTGACAGTGCCTCCTTCCAACCCACATCGCCCAGGTAGGTGGCACAGAAAGTTTAGTTTAATAATTTTCTCCCATTGTTTAAACAGATTAAGTAGATTCCATTTTTGCAAATATTTCACCTGGAATAAATCATTCTATAGCCTGGATAGTTATGCTGAAAGAATTAATTACTGCATGACAACACCTGTCATCACTTTTCCATTGCATCAAAACACAGATCAGAAAGAGACCTACGGTTGAATAACTTAGTCTCCTATTTACAAAGCAAAAAGTAACTGTGCTCTCTAAAAACTTCAAACATTTGGCTTGACGGATAACATTAAAAAGAAATAAAGCCATTTTTAGAATAAATAAAAAGATAGTCTGAAATTCCTCACTCTGGCTTGCTAAGCATTTTTTCTCATGTGTCAAAGCAAGCTTTCCTCTTCTTTTCTGGCTTGTGGGTCTAGTTTTCACCATGTGGGTGACATAGGTGAGACAACTGTGGGTCTGCACCTCTCAGCTCTTCTCTCTTGTATTACCACAGGGACAGGGGGATATTAGCCAGCTCCTTCCTCTCTTTCAACAAGAACTTCACCTTACCTGTAGATTCCTACTTAACCTCCTGACACAACCCTGTGTTAAAAGAGGCATGCCCTGAGGAGACAAGAATTGTTGGAAAGGTGCAATCAGAGACCATGCAACTGCCCAGAGGGAGAAAAGCATGGAGAAAGAACCTTACAGGCTGACATCTTTATAGGAACAAAATAACATATCAATAAATCTCCTGTTCTGCAGTTATCAGAGGAGATACAGTATGATTCATGGGGCTGTCCTGTGCAGAGCCAGGAGCTGGACTTTGATGATCCTAATGGATCCCTTCCAATTCAGAATATTCTGTAATTCTGTGATTCAGCAAGTACCAAAATCCTCCTTTTTGAAGCACCTATTTTAATGAGTATCTATTGTTTCTTAGTCCAGCTTTTCACTAAAGAGCTATGAGGAGCCCTTAGATCTGGAGGTGAACAACTGGCATAGCAACCATGACCACTCACAAAAATCCTACTCTGTTCAAAACTTACTTGATGTTACAAGTATTCTGAACTTGCTCAAATAAATCTCCCAAGCAAACATTTCCTGCAGGGAAACAGGCTTTCCTACCTGCATAAAATTTTGAAGAAAATGATGGGCTGAATTACCCCTAAGAGATGACACTGAAAATCCAAAGAGTGGAGAAAAAAACAGATTAGACACTGACAAAATGTTGTCCATGTAACTGCTGCACCCCATAACAGCTAGGCACACTCCTGATATGCAGGCAAATTAATATGTTGCTTAGCACCAGAGAGGTTTGACAGGCACTTTCACCTACAGGCTCAAAAGATCAAACAATGAAGAGCATTGAAGTTGTATGTTTAATGCTGAGGGTGCAAATTTCACAACTATCTCAGGTTTTATATCCCTTCTAAGCCTGTTTTTGAGCCTTTTCAAGGTACTTCTGAGCATTCCCACTACTCACAGAAGTATCCGGTCCTCTTCCCAGTCTTGCTGACTGGAGTCTAATCGCTACTTCTTGGCAATGAGTCTCATCCTTCAGCTGTATGTTACATAAAATGCATTTCCTTTAATCTATTTGGAATTTACTCATATTTCATCTCTCTTACTCCTGTGTTGTGAGAAAGGTGATAAAAGCAACACATCTAACTGCTCTAAATGCTTTACTATGTTGTCGAATTTTACACATTCCCTTTTGCTTATGCCATCCCAAATGAAAAAGCTGCAATCTTTCCTTTCTCTATGGATGCTTGGATTCATTGAAGGAAGCAGAAGTAGCCCCTTTCTACCCTTCATGTGCAAGAAGTGGGAGCTATGAAAGCTTTGCTACCACTGCAATCAGAAGGGGACTGACATACCATGTCTGGTGAAGAGTAACTGAAGACACAGAGATCAAATTGCTGGACCAAGTATGTTCCAGAGAAAACAAGGGGGTTTTAGGCATCAGCCTGAGGCATCATTAGAAAATCGTTTGCTTATAAGCTTCTTGGTTGTCATGTTGAGGAAGGCAATGAGTAAATTAGACTATTAGGTGCTTTCCTGGGTAACTTTGTCTCTGTGCTGTCAGTCACTAATAAAACCCTCACATGTCAATGGGTGAAATATGAGTAATTCATTTAGTCACCTTAAGACGCTTCTAAATCCAATGCTGCCTTCTTTCCTTTCAAGTTGGAAACTTTACTCCCCTTCTAAAGCATTGCTAATGGCAAATGTTGCAGAGTTGTGCAAATAATTATCTTTCAAACACATTTTTTTAGTTATTGTTAGGTTTCAACATTACAATTTCAAATCCAAGAAATGTGTTTCCTGGAAGGAATAACGACTGCACTGGCCTAAGGAGAATACAAGCCCTGTGCTACTGAAAATAGAGCTTCAGATTTCAAATGTCATTTTTTGTTTAATACTTTTCACAGTATATCACTGAAAACTGCCATGAAACTACCTATAATAAAACTCAGTGCAAGTGAGAATCCTCATCTCAAAAACCTTGGCAGGAAAGGTTTCACTTATTCACTTATGCAATGCATGTAATTTTTAAAGAGGATAAATTACAAAAACTGAAATACTTGGATTCTCCACACCTCATGCTGCTTTATCTTTCTTATCAGAGCCACTCCATCCCTTTGACCAACATCAGTGACATGGAGAGGTCTTTTTCATTTATAATGTAAAACCCAAACACTTATCTGAAACTAGAAACAAGTCAACTACTTCTGAAGCTATAATAAGAGAGTGAGGGCAGAAACAGATAGTTTTCTCATAAAGAAATGCTGATGAGCTGAATGCATCTAGATCAGGATCCCTACTGACTTTATCACACTTAGTGATCAAAAAGACTGAGAGCAGTTCTGGCAGTAAACCTCTCCCTAATAGTGGTATATGAGTTTATTACTGCTCCAGCAAGAAGAAAGTTGTATCGACTGTAAAAATTATGAGCTGGGATTGACTAATCTAAGGCTAGGAGGAAAGCAGATGGGGCTGACTGGGACAGACTTTGGATAAACCACCTGCTTTGGAAACCCAAGCCAATGGCCCAAGCCCTGAATATGCATATTCATGGTATCTAAAATATGCAGACTAAATAGCTTAGGAAAGGCTCAAACAATCCCAGGAAGCTGCCTGCCCCTGCACGGCTGCAAGGCACACTCTGCCCAAAGTCTCATGGCAATACCAACTTCTACTGACATGCTGAGGTGGCCATACCTGCTGAGTGCCCTGTCCACCCCCAGACCAGTCCTTTTTGATCCCTGAGTGTTTCAGTAGCTCTGATGCAGGCCCCACATACCACTGGGAGGTCCTGAGGTTCAGAGGAGACCTGCCTGTTTCAGCCCTCTGGGGTTCCAATTGGACCTGGTGCTGCCACAGGGAAGAGACATGCCTAAAGACTTGACTGAAAGTCACAGACTTCTACTTGGCAACGAGAAAAAGGAAAAAAAGATCAGTAGTATTACAGGCCTACAGATTAAAATGAGTTTATAAACAGAAGCTGTAAATGTTATCACATAAACAACAAAATTGGCAAAATATCACTCTGGTTTCGCTCAGTACTTTTTTGGGATCAAAAACCTGAGTGCTATCAATGTTCTCTCTCCAGCACAGAAGAACACAACACATCAGGAAAGAAGGAGTGCTGAAGAATTAATGTAGAAATGCTTCATAGCTCTTTAGTAAAAAGCTGTACTGAGAAACAATATATATGCATAAAAAGTAGGTGCAGTATCAAGTCCTGTGGGGCTCCAGAAAGCATAAAACAACCAGAAAATAAATTTATCCAGAGACTGATGTGAAAGTGAAGAGAAATGGGGTCTGATAAGGTACTTCATAAAATTCAAGACTTTAGCATCCACAAGAGTACTGCCTTACTCCTGGCCAAGGGATGTAAGCTACTCCCCATGCTGTGATCCATTAAACTAATGAACCTACTCCTGTGACTGTCTTGTAGCTGAATTGTCTATTAAAGGATGAACTTGTGATGAAGTCTGCCTTTCAGCCAACCTCTGATGATACACTTCTGTTCACCTTGTTTATAGGAATGTCCAGGACACGGGATCTTGATGCCTTTAGTTCAGAGAGGCCAGTGGGTTCAGAAGCTGTTTGTGGGTCATTAAGACACACACATATGTGCAGACAGCAAGTACTGTGCTTGCCTTGCCTCCCCAGGAAACTAGCTAAAACCAGACACTCTTCTCATCTGCTTATGAAAGGAAAGCATCCAAGAGAAATGTGGACAAATATTCTGCAGGACTGCTGCCTACTTCTTTTAAATAATTGCTGCATTAAGGGAGGTTGGAACAGCCTCAGAGATCAACACATAGTTCGGATTTCATGAATAGCTGAGCTTGAAAAGCCAGGAAGGAAAACAGTCCAAAAAGGCTGTAGGTGGTCAAGCACATCTGCTAAGCCACTTGAACAGGATCAGACTGTGAAAACCCAACAATGAAAACCAAAGAGACCAGCACCACAACGGCAATATAACATAGAGTCTTCCCCTTCTGTACCAGTATCTGACAAAAACATCCCAGGTCCCAGAGAAAGACAGCTGTGAATCTGTCCTGGAGAAAGGCACTGGAACCAAAGTGACATACGGAGAGATGTTTTTGCACCATTTAATGCCTTCTAAGCTCATCTTTTATATATCTGCTTCCAATGCAAAAGATAACAAAAAGCAAACAGACTTCGTTGTCATGAGTATTTTCAGCTTGTCTAACTTAATGAAATTGTTTCAATAGACACAAACAAAAGAAATATAAAAGGAAGGTAATACTTTAATAATCTTCACAGTCTTTGGTATTGAGTCCTCTGATGACCCAAAAGGAAAGTCAATGTGTGAAGCTGGATATGTGACTGATGGTATTTTTTGTCACTTTTCCTCTCATAATCTTGTACAATTTGTTATGTTTGTGGTTTACAACTTAGATAAAAACAGTCCAGCATCCTGAAATACAGGATTTATAAATGTCAAAATATAAGCAAATTTGCTTCTGCACTATCAGGCTATTTATCTTATTAACAGTTAGTCTGATTACATAAGTTCTACGTGCTGCACACATAAACCACATTATCAGCTTCATTTAACTTCAGTCAAAAACATGCCCTAACAAGTATTTATCAAGATAATATGAATGACATCATTTTTTTTTCCCCATAAGTTGTTTTACAACTTATACCTGGCTAGACAGTGTTTATTCCTCAAACTCTTCCGCAATTACAGATATTGCCTAAGTATCTCGTGTGTGTGCTAGAGCTCTAAATGCTCCGTGTAAACACACCTTGGAAAACTGACTTACCACCTGTGGAGGAAAATGATATCATACTTCCTAGGTGGTATTACCATAAACCTTCAGTTCACATTTGCTTGTAATATGAGACATGGGAAACACATGCTGTGTGTAGCTAGAAGAGAAGAAAAATGACACATCTCAGTTTTTAATCGTTTCAAATTTCCACAGCATAGCCAAGTTTTTTGTAGGGTTTTCTTTTTTCTTTTTCTTTT
>VXAU01002912.1:361941-401496 GCA_013399695.1 Formicarius rufipectus
TTTTGGTGTTTGTGTGATATTCTTTACAAATGATTCTTGTCTTCATTCGCAGTCACAATCTTTTCAAGCTGGTGTTCTCATAGCATATGCCTCTCATGCTAGAGGAGACCAGCTTGGTCATGGAAGAGAATTTTAGTGAAAATAAAGGAATTAGCCACATATGCTGTGGGAAAACTGGTCTACTGTCAACACACAGGTCTAATCTGAATCCTACCACTGCCCTGAAGAGGGTCCAAATCAAAAGAAATGCTACTGCATGTGCTGAACCAGAGAAGATTGGTGAGGACTGAACACATGAAGAACCTTCCTGGGATGCAGAAATGCCTTGTAACTTCCACTGAATCCCATAACTGTGCCACATTTCATGTGGCTCATGGGGAAAGTGTCTGATAATTGGGTGCAGTCAATAAATTACTTCTCCACAACTGCTATGAGCAGAGACATTTACCATGGCCAAGGAGCTACTGCACTTCTATCAGCTTCAGAGAGGGAATTTATCCTAGTAGGAATTAATCTCTGCATTAGACTCGTCTATGTCTGCCCAGTTTTCATAACTGCCCTCTTTTTTCTTTCTGTACAAAACAGTGCAGCTATTTTGAATGACAAAAGATATGCCACTGAAAAACCAGAGAGAGTTTCTGAAGAGACATGCATGGTTACTGGAGAGAAATGAAAGATAACTTTGATGAAGAAGATGGTCCTACCTCTACACCCTACCCAAATACACACTGCTGTATTTTTTCCAGCACCCAAATACACTAGCTGAGAGATGAAAAGAAGTCAAGAATAATGAAAGTGTTTTCCAAGAAGATCATAAAAATAGCTCCTGTTAAAGTAGAAATAGCTGCCCCTGGAGACACATAAACCCCTGTGTCATTCCTATGGAAACAGGAAATATTTTTAATTATCACAACACTGTTATGATTTAAAAAAAATAATAAAAGCAATGAAATTCAAAGGTAGGTACCCATTCACTTATTAATTATTATAACTTCTTCACACTGCATTTATTCAGTACTTTTCATTCCCTTACAAGATCTTGCTTTGGGACATAAAATATTGAAAAGAAATTGCTTCCTGCTTGGAAAAGAGAGCTACAAGCTAATACAAATAGCACTCCTGGAGTGAAGTGTCACAAGATTTATCTTTAAAAAACAAAATATTTTTATTCTGCTCACTTGTGCTTTTGTTTTAGAGCAAGAGTAACACGGAGGAATAGCAAAGTGCCTGGGATAAAGATGAACAAGAATCACCATAACTCTGGGAGCTATAATTTACACAGAGAATGGGGGGCTCCATCTAGAGAAGATTGAGGGGAGACACCATGTCAGATTTCAAATATACACAAGACCGCAGACAGAAGAACCTATTCACTGGATCCCTAATGAATAAAAAGTGATGTGTCTGAACTGCAAGGAGACCTGAAGCATGACATTTGGAAAAGGGCAATAAAGCTCCAGATGTACTGTCAGAGGACAAAGTGGGATCTCCAGGGGAAAGGGTTTTCAGGAGAGCTCAGACACACATCTGTTGGAAGTATTACAGGCATATTTGAACCAGGTTTGGCTGCAACAGGGTGGTCTGTGTTATCCTTGGAGATCCTTCTCAGCAGCTCCATAGTTCTTTGTGGCAATTTCCAGCTGCAGCTTCCAGCCGCTTGACCTCCGAGGCTGCTCACTCCATCTTGTGTATGGGGACAAAGCCAAGGAACAAGGGGTCACAGTAGGGAGCTCCATGTCCTCCGGATGCTCACACATGTGTTGCTGGTATTGTGAGCCTTGCACCTGCAGCCAAGGTTGTGTCTTCAGGTCTCTGCAGGTGAGCTTTGTGTGGGTTTCCTCTCACATGAGTCAGGGCAGACCACGTCCATCAGAGCTGGAGTTGTTTGTCCCAGATGATACTGGTGTAACAAAAAATGCACTCCCTGACCACATGTGGAGTTGACTACTTTTTGCTACAAGTATTTTTCTACCACATTTGGTGTTTTAAAACTGGGCTTTCTTGACAGATGTCCCAAAAGAGTTTATAATGGGTTCCAAGAAAATATTTTGTTTCAACAGCTAGCTTCAGCAATTGGCATTAAGATGGAAGTGAGTGTGGTGCCTAATTGGTATTAATACTTATCTGGCTTTGTCAAAACAAAGTTTGGGAAACAGCAGAAGCAGGTGAATGTATTTATTTCTCCTGGTATAGAAGATGTTTTTCCTCTCATATTTTCCTAGTAAGATGGAAAATATCTGCCAAAAGTTATCTGTAAGTGGGAACACTTAGCAAGGGTCTGCCTGAACGTAAAAAGGTATCAGGTATAAGAACTAATGCCAGATAAAGGTATAAAAAAAAAGAAAATGAGTCTGTAGATAAAGTACGGGAACAGAAGTAATTAAATTTGATTTTACTGCCAAGCAAGTGAAAAATGTCAAGGATGGCCTCTGGAAAGTCCCTAATCATGTTGTTTCAGTGTTTTGCTCTCTAAAATGGAGTTTTTCTAATTGCCCCCTCACAAGTGTATAGCACTCTGATGCTTAAAAGTGATTGCAGAAGGATCTGTGATAAGCTCACAAAAAATGTTATTCCTATTAGTATCACTACGATCCATATGCAAATATATGCAAATACATCTGTGTCCCTAGGTGATTTATTTCAGATACTGGCTGGAATTTAGATGTAAATAACTTCTTAGTCTTAGAGTGTGAGTCTAGTACAATTGATTGACGGAGTTATTTATACCTATTACAAACTGTTTGGCTGTATAATCTGGACAGTTGCCTAGATCTTAAATCAAGAGCAAATAGGGAAGAGCCCATTCAAAATAAATCCTGTAATATGTAACAAAGATACAGTAGAGCAAAATATGTTGAGGAGGGGTACATTGAAACCTCAGGAAACAACCTTTTTTAAAAAATTATTACAGTCAACTTAGTAAACAGGATCCATGTGCTTAGCTGTTGACAATTTCAGCTGACCTTAATGGAAGAATAAGAATTGTGCTCCATACAGAACAACTTAGGCAACAATTCAATAATACAACATCACGAGACAAGCATACATGGAATATAGATCTAAAATATCTGGGATGTGCAAAATTTCCACAAGTTTGCTCTGTCAGTTCAGATGAGTCGAGGCAATTCTGAAGATCCATGGTCACCTATGCAGAGTTAATGCCGGACTACATAGGATTTCATATTGTTCTTATGGGTATCACATCTCCTTACACAGCTGGAATAAAGTGTAAAAACTGTGACAGAACAAGCTTATCCTGCCAGGAGATCTGACAGCACACTGAGGTGGCATTAGCATGCAACCATGGATCTTACAGCTCAGCATTCTGGGAGACAACTGCCCAGAGAGGTGTGTGCATCCTGCACTACTTTTTGGCTTCCAAGAACTAAGAGCTTAGAGAAATGTTAAATGAAAGGTTTGTGGTTTATAATATTACCAGAAAGGAGGACTGCTCATAGATAGGAACATTAAAAATTACAGCAAAATAATCTAACAAGACTGTCAACTAATAGGATTGTCACTCAGGTATGAGTGACATTACCAGGACAAAGAAGACCCCTGCAAGAGAAGAGATGTATGGGCTTGCACAGAGCAGGCAACTCCCTGGCTTCCACCTGCAATGTTTGGTAAAAGGGTATTAGAGTGTATAAAAGTGCACCAGGGCCGTTTGCTCTGCAGACATCTCATGCCACAGCAGTCCAGAAAAGAGTCACTGTCAAACTTATTCACACCAATGAAAACAAGGAAGAGCCATGACAATGGCAGCAGAGAAATATTTTTCTAACTTACCAAAACCTCAAATGGAGAGCTTTGGCCAGTGTTCTGTTGCCTTGGTACAAAGTTTTCCCTATGTTTAGATCTTGTGTAATGATCATGCAAGTTTTGGCCAGACATCCATCAGAGTTAGGAAAAAAGCTTCAGTCCTCATTACTTTTTAAGATATCCACCTAAATACTGAGGTCCTTATCAGCCTAAACAAGCCAAAGGCTTTCCGTCTTTTAAACTTTGCTTTCTGCTCTGCTCTTATCTTCCTCCAGCCTATCCAGATGTCTCTTGAACACGGTGCTTTCATTAAATTTGATGAAGTCCCTGATGCTTGCGCAGTAGCCACTTTCTCAGGTAAAGTTGTTGCTCAGAAGCACAAGCACTGGAACTACTGGCTATTACATAGATACCATAAACCAATTGTCAGTTGTCCTACTGTTACTTCATCTTGTTGGTGTCTGGCCTTCCCTGCAGTATACCCAAACCACTTGGGATATTAAGCCTGTTTCCCATCCTGGCAGCCTGCTGAAGCCTTCGTCTGTAATTTGAATCAATGTGGAAATACTGAATTAAACTAAATGCCCCATGATTTCTCTTGATTGGAGTAACTTAAAGAAAATGCTCTGCCGCTTAAGTCAAAAGGATAATTTAGAAGATGTTGTTTGTCAAGATTTTTCAAAACTTTTCTTGGAATTTTAAGAATGCTGCCATGCAAAACCATTTAGTATGAGATTGGCACCATCACCTTTTCCACAGGCACTATATAAACAGTGATACTGTTCATGTGCTGCAACCAGTCCTTAGTCACACCTACTGAGACCATCTGTATCTCCCTCCTCTCTCCTGCCTGGACTATGCACTCGTTTGAAGTGACTTCCCACTCACTCTACTTCAACATCAGTGAGTGCCATGCAGGCAGAGCATGGAAACAGCAATGGTAAATAACACTGCTGAGGATTGTTACTGCTACTGTATTTTACACATGTACTGCTTCAGACTTGGCATCCATTCCTGTGATCCTTATCCAGCTGAAGATGACAGTAACTGGTTTGTCCTTCTGATCTAATGTCAGATTCCTACCTGGGAATTTAGTGTATTCTGGAGACAGAAGGCATAAGTCATGCTCAGCAGCCATGGCTTGGCAACATCATCATTGCAAATGCTGAGTGTTAGATTAAATATCCTGAACTAATCTCAATCACTCCACTTTCATAAAAAACCCCAAAACATTATCTTCAGTAGAACTTTCTCTTGCACGTACAAGTGAAACTTCTTTACAGTTTCTCCATACCTGCCTCCTCACACTTCTCTTTTAATAACATAACCCAGGATTATTTTAATAAAGGAAAAGGAAAATATTTTACCATGCTTGTCACATGCTCTTTCAAAGCTTGAATGCTGGTGGGCTTTCTTGCCTGGGGGCAAGGGAAAGGTCAAGGCACAGAAATACCCAAGTCTTCTTCAGCTTTCGCTCCGGGATACAGTTTATTATCTAAACATCAAATTCATAAAGTAACACAAAGCAAAGCTATTCCCTCATCCAAAGCCAGCTGCAGGGGCTCCCAGGCTTTCCATGCCAGAAAAAGGGCACACATCTTCATCTAAACCCCTGATGAATCAAGTGACAAGCAGGCAGCCTAACCCTTTCGTTACTGTTTAACCCTGTCACAACAGGGCTTGCTGTTGTGAATGCTTCATTCCAGGGCTAGAGCAGACACTTTTACACTCTTTCAGGTTTCTAAGTGCACAAAACTTCAAGGTTGGGTTTTGGGGACTTTTTGTGTGTGTGTGTGCATCAGTGCTTACATCAACATTAGATAGTTTTGTTGCACTTATTTAAAAATTAAGCTATGGACTGCCGTATGTGTTGGGTTTATTTTTTGTTCAGTTGGGTTTTGTTTGGTTGCTTTTTGTTTTTGTTGTTGTTGTTTTTTTGGTTGTGTTTTTTTTTTTTTTTTAATTGAAACCTTTCTTTTTCAGAACAAGCCTGTACATACATTTACATTTTCAAAAAGAAAAGAAAGACCAACTGATTAAGAGTTCACAGCTTCCAAGAAGTTACTATTAGTTGTGAAATTTCTACACTCATCCAAAGTATCTAGACAAATGGGGAAGAATTGCAATGCAGATATGCAAAACTGGTATGTATTTTGGATGCTTAGAACTGAAAAACATGATGGTAAATGGTAAACTACTAAGAAAAAAAAAAAAAGAGAGACTTTAGAATAAAATCAATTCCTCAAAAGGGCAGACAAACTGGAGGGTAGCAAACAATAAGCAAGAGAGGGGAGGGGAGGGGAGAGGAGAGAGGAAAGAGGAGAGAGGAAAGAGGAGAGAGGAGAGAGATTTATTTTGCAGGCTGTTTCAGATAAATGCTTTTTGCAAGTGTACCATGGCTGCCTGATGACTGTGGGCTTGTGAAGGTGGAACACCATGTTTGATCATTTGACTTAAAAACATGAGTAAAAATTCAGTTCCTCAATCACTGTCCTGCAAACATAAGCACCATTTTCCTGTATGCTAGCTGTACAAGGTGTATCTTAAATAAGCTAGAGAACAGTAGAATAGATACTGGGCAGATCCACACACAATCACCACATCAAATTTTATGGAGAAGCACAAAAAAATTAAGTGTGCTCCTGTCCAAAAACATAAACTTACATGGTGCTCTTGTTGCAGTAGGTCCATTTGTTTCCTGTTACTTAACAATCATTTTATGATGTCCCTACTCATAAGAGTAGCACCTGACTTCCTGTGATTTGTCCCACTGTTTCTGAGAGAAGTGTGAGTAGCAAGATCATGTCCCTCAAGTTCCATAAAACTTCATTTAACTCATGTTGTTTTCATTTCTCTGAAGATAAGAGGTGGAACTGAGAATGAACAGGATCCTTTCCCTTTCCTGAATCTCCAAATGAAATGCCTAATTAATCCTCTGGTACAACCTTTTACATTGGTTTAAGACTCATACCATTAGTAAAGCCACTGAAGTTTTAGACCTCAAAGTTAATTTGTCTGGCAGATAAAGATACTTCCTTTCTGCTTGAAGACCTGGCTAATTTGATGTGAAACCTCTGAAATGAAATTTCTAACAAATGTCACTGGGCTTTCCCTGTGGATACTTCCAAGAGTGAGCAGGTCAGTGTGAGGGCTCAGCACTAGACCCCACATCTCCTTGCTGTAACTACATCTCTCCTGCTGCAACCATTAGATTAACTACTCTGTCTTCCTCTCCTGCAGGACCAGGCAACCCATGAGTGGGGAATATTCTTTAAATCCTGCCTAAGGGAAGCTTAGAGCCCCCCAAACAGAGGGGGGATGAGTCCCATGCAACAAAATGTGTATCCCCTCTCTATCACAGGCCTCCACACATCAGTAGAGCCGCACTCCTGCACACTCCGCACTGGCTCTATCTCTGCCATGAATTATCTCACTTGTAGCTTCCTCTTCCACCTCCAATCTTTTCCCTGCCATGCAAGAGTATGTCCAACAGGAAGGTGTAAATATCTTACCAGTCTTCTTGGTCTAATTTTCATAAAGTTTTCATGAGATCAGGTGCAGCTGTGAACAAACTCCAGCCTGGACAACATGATCATATATTCCTTGCCTGAAGAAAGGGTAAGACTTGGTCTCTGCACAGAATTCCATAATTTGACATAACTGATGGATTAAGTAGGAACCAAAGCAGGTTCTGTCACTTTAAAACTTTCCTCCACCCTCCATCACCTCCATCCATCAGTTGCCTGCAGCATGTATGTTGAGGAATCGCGTGCAAACCTTACCATAACCCAAGGCTTAACATAAACTATACTCTTTCAGGTCATTGGCAAATAACAGGTATATCCGGTTGTGCCTTTGTACTTGCCTGCACGCAAATTAAAAGCGCTTGTAAAGTTACAATAATCAAAGTCAGTCAGGGGGAAGGGGAGGAGAGCAGGGGGATCAGGTTATTTATCTTCACAAGGAAGCCACTGAGAGAAGCCTCCTTGCAGCCATGTACACCTCAAAAGAAAGACAGGGGCAAATATGGCTTTTGGCCAAAGCCATCCCCTACAGTGCCCTAAACTGTGCCTAATGCTGCCTTCTGCCTGCATCTGGTAAAGACACTGTTACCTCCACTGTTGCTACCTCTTCCCCACGGTGCTGCACAGCATTTTAAGCTTTTTCCTTGGCTGCAGGATGAGAGTGTTTCTGTGGGAGACAACAATACCCAAGATGGACTTTGGGCTTTCCTCGATGGAAGCATTTTGCTCTCATGGTCTCAGCTACTGCTGCTTCCACTTTTGAGGTGAATGTGGACCTCCAGTGCAATGCTGCTACTGCAGCTGCTGCAACCCTTATTCCCTGACAGAGCCAGCTACTGCTCCTGCAGGGTGGCCCCGGATCTGCCCTGCCACCTCGGGGCAGGCACAGGCTCTTACACTGCTCTCCCTTCTGGAGGAAGCCAGCAAACATTTGTGCAGCCACCCTGAGCCTGGGTGTGGATTGCTTGGGAAACGGAAGAATTTATGGCAATTTTTTTCCTGTCTTTCTCCTTTGGCATGCCATGAGATTAACAGACATTAGCAAATGCCTCTTCCCAGAGTGCTGTGACAAGATGAAACCTGCCCTGACTGGCACCTGCAGTCTGTTTCCCTTGTGGTCTTTGATCTGCCATTGCTGAAGGTTAGAAGACCTGAATGGCTCAGAAGCAGACACTACCTTGGGTTTGCTTTCAAATGCTAGGAGCAATCTGTATGTGTCATGACCATTTTCTCTCCCTGAAAATTTCACTGAGGACTACAGGAAATCTTTATTGTTACTATTTGTCTTTCAGGAGAAGTCAACCGTCTTGACCAAGATTTCTGCCCCTACATACCCTAAAAGTCCCCTAAATTCAATTTTTGATCATTGAACACAGATACCACAATGACAGTTTCCCTTATTGCCTTGGTTTGAATATACCATGCTTCAAGTCTTTCTCAAATTAAAACATGTGCAAACAAATAACTCCCATTTCCCATACCACAGGGAAGAGTATGAATAATTCTATAGGTTAGAGTATTACCTTCATACATCCCAGTCCCTAAAATCTGAGTCATTTCATTTACCTCTGCTCTGAAATGCAGTTACTACTGGAGGCAAACACACCAAATCCTTGCACAACAGAGCAGAGGAAGCCAAAAATGCCCTGCTGCAGCGGAATGTGCAAATGTTTCCTCAGCTGAATGTCAGTAGCCAAATCAGAGAAGGTCCTGGTTCAGACTCATGCGTTTACACCTGACAGGGTGCTTTGGTGAAGCCAGTGTAGCATAACCACTGTTTCAATCACCCTGCAACTTCTCCACAAATACTATTCAACATTTTATTGACCTGCAGTAATGGAATGGGGAGGGGATGTGAGAGTGTTTCCTGACTCATTTGAGCAGGGTTATCTAAGGGTGACATTTACAAGCAACTTCTTGACTGACATAAAATTTATTAGGTCCGTAACATGAATCTCCTTTGGGAAATCCCAGCTAAAGGCCTGTCTCTTCATGATTAGAGCTAGAGAACACCCTCATGATGGACAAAATTTTGTGTTCCTGTTTAGTTCAGCTACCATTTCAACAATTAGTTTGTGACCTGTACCACCTCCTCTCTCAGAGCACCTGAAAATACGAAAGAAGCAGTACCAAGGATACTTATTTTTTAAAACACTGAAAACTTCCCATTATAAATTTCAAATTTCTGGAGAAGAAACTGCCTCAGGCCTATGGAGTCCATGCCTAATAAGTAAGTTTGATGTAACCACATGAACCTACAGATAAGCAGAGCAGGCTTTTTAGAAGTTAGAAGAGAAGCACAAAATAGAAACACTAGAAGCACTATCAGTGCTGTGAAAACACTGCATGAGCACAGCTAGACAAGATCTGCTAGTCTGACTTCAAATGAGAAAGCAGATAGATAGATAGATAAATAGATAGATAGATATACACTACACTGGATTCCTGGCATTGGTTTCTGAACTAGTCCTAGGTGCTTGTAACCCAGTCCAAGAACGGGTAGCAAAATGGGAAATATCATAACATGATATTGTGCAGCTTCCTTACCTAGATCAGACATGCATCTCCACTACATAGCCAGGGTTATTCTCTGAAGGAAGAGAATTCTGAAATTCAATTTGGATTGATCTAGAGAGTACTAGATTCAAATTGTGCTGCCTATTTTGACATTTTGACCAGTTGTTCTGCTGTCAAGGCACTGAAGAACAGTACACACTCAATAAAAATTGAAGAACACAAGTTACCAATACTTGTATCATGGAAAATTATTGGTTGGGAAGTGGTGAGCTGAACATTTATAGGCTGGGATAATCAATGGCTAGGACACCTAGGACATAAGATAGGAAAACCCAGGTTCTCATCAAAGAACTTAGAGTTTCTTCATTTTACCTGTGCATGCTCTGCTATCTTCTCTCTGTGTGCAGAAGAGTCAACTCTCTGCAAGCATCTACTTGCACAGAGTTCCCTCAGCTGAAAACTCTGGGTCCTCCATTACTTATAATTTTGCCAAACGTTAATCATCTGGACTGGAAATTTCTATCCCTCCCCCCAAATCCATATCATACATTGTAATCTTTAGAAATGTTCAGTCCCAAAACAGTTGAATGTGTTCCTGAGAACAAGGAAAATAAGTGTTCCCATTAAAAGTTTATGGGGGCATTTTCTTTAAAAAGCTTTAGAGTCTCAGGCTCTAAAGCAGGGACTTGATGTTTGACTGGGTAATGTCTTTTCTCCCACATTTGTGCCTTTTGTTCTTCTCTTGATAATTCATTCCAATTTGAATAATTGTCCAAACTCTGGAAAAACTATGTTTTGCACATCCATAGTAAAGACTTTGTAGAATTTTACAGGTAAATATTTAAAACCTTCACTCCTACAGAATATGCTTCTGATTGTGAGTAAAGTACACTTTGCTTTTAGCTGTAGCCCAGGACTGTTTTGTACTAGCATCTGTCACTACTCTGAGCAGACAAGCACACTGATATTCTAAAATTCTCAAGAGTTAATAAAGCAATTACACTCTAAACTTTGTACCCCCACTGCTAAGACAATACCAAAAAAAAGTCAGGAAAACAAAGGAGAAAATACAATATTACTGCCTGTTAAAGTGATAACAGTATTGGTCCTAAGCAATGTTATTATTTTAAAGTGTTGGAGTGACCCAGTACATCATACAGGCTATAAGACTTCCATAGTTCAATATAAAGATGAATCTTAGCAACCCAGCTCTTGGTCCTACAAACCTCAGACACAGTGTGAGGATTCAGAGCTACCAAATGCCACAGGGAGTCCCTTTGCTAAAGAGAGAGTGTGAGCAGGCAAAGCTGTTTGTTCACACATCACATGTTGAGGACAGGTAAAATAATGCACACCTTGAGCAGAGTCTAAACTTTCCCAAATGTCATTCAATCCATCTTCTTCAGAGTACTTCTTTCAAAATATTTTAAGAGCATTTGTACAGTATCCATACAAAGAAACACAGAAAACACCACATATGAGGCCCCAACAGTGTGTAAACTAGATTTTGCTCTTTTGCTTTGTAACAGAAGGCAGTTGGAAAAGGCTTCTCAGAAAGTAGCCACAAAGGTATCAGCTCTGTGTTTTCCTCTCAAGAAAGACTCAGCTATTTCATCTGATACTGTCAAGAAGAGACAGCAAACTTTGGAAAGAAATACTGTAGGAATTTGGCAATGTAAAATTAAAAGTCTCAGAATCAAATTTGATGCTATGTCCTCATTTCTGTAACCATACCTGTGTGTTGTCTGTGTGGAAGCAGGCCACAATAGATGCCTTTAATTTGCAAGTAATGTGGAAAACACAAGCAGATGGAGAGGCTAGCACTGAACTGAGTCCCAGCAAGTTCTGGGAGGTTCTTTGCCTTCCCACAGCAGCTGGGGGAATTTGGCTCACAATTAGAAGCCAAATTTAGGCTTTTGAATAGCAAGGCAGAATTGAAAATATGAGCTGGGAAGTCGGTGGGAATGCAGAGAAGAGTGAAAGTTCAAAGAAAGCTGCAAGTTAATGACAGTTAAGAATGCAATACGTAACCACAAATACATATGCTTTAAAAAGCATACCACAAATGCTTTATTTTCGGCCACAGTGAGTGGCCTAAACAAATAACCCTGAATTGTGGAGCTGCAGCCTGTTCCAGTACATGCCTGACACTCTGGGTAGCACTGAGGATGTGGTTCCTTCTATTTTGCTTACATCTCATGCTTGGCATGAGAGGAAATCTGCCAAACTGAGAAAAACCAGGAACCTGCATCAGACATGATCTCACCATCATCCACACTTGTAGTGCCACCATGTCAGGTTAGCTTTAACACTGAGCAATTCAGTATGTTGTAGATAAGCCCAAGGAAGCAGGGACATCTAAATAGTGTGGAGTAGCAAACACAGATAGTGACCACAGAGCCAGCTGTCCTGAGGTGGTCCTGTGGCTGGGCTGAGTGAAGGTCTGCTCTGAGATCTGAAACTACTTGAAGCATAGTGGCAACTCTGCGTCATGCTGGGTTGCCATGTAAACATAGTCTGAGCAGGTTGTTGTAAACACAGAGACTTCTGATTCTAATTGTAATCTGTCTGTTGTAGTGGTGGTTTTTATGACATAGCAGTACTGTCAAGACAAGAGTTGAACTCCAGAGGTGCTTAAGTACATCTGTACAATCTTAAGCAGCCTGAAACAATAGGATATTGCATTTTGTTAGGTTTCAAAGTGATTTGTGCTCTGCAATTATGCTACTTGTTTCTACATCTTATGTAGTATTGTGCAAACCAGAAACAATCAGTAACAATATTGCCAAGGATTCTTTATTGAAGAGTGGCTTGGATCGCTCTACAGACTGTAAACAATTTGTACAAGTTCTGCACTGAAGCAATTCCAGGATAAAACATTGCTCAACTGTCAAATAATCCACCTCAAGATTTTGTAAAATTGAGAGAAGGAAAAGATTCATAGTCCCAGGTATGAACAAGAGACAGAGAAATCTAGTGTGGGAAAGCTCTCCATGGAAAGCTGCAAAAGGAAGAGATAAAGAAAGAAAACAAAACAAGGTGAAGTCTTTGAGAAATTCCAGTTGCTGCTCATGAGGATTTATGAGCACCTTATGAATATTCAAAAGAAAAGACAAGGGTTGCCACAGTTAGAAGCAAAGGTGAGAATGGAGTTTTCAAAGCCTTATTTGGTAAGTAACTCAACACCTGTAAAAATCTCTTAGGGGTTAAGGAGTTTTCTTGAAAGAGGGAGGACTGTGACAGAGACAAAAATTCCCTCTCAAAGAGCAAATGAAGATGCTCTAGGTTCTGCAATTCCTCCTCCTTTATGAAACTTTTGCCTTCACAACAAGGACTCTTGTTCACAAAGCACCTTCACTCAGAGTCACAGAGGTACTGATGCTCCCATAAACTCTGCCAGCCCCCTGCTTCTGTCATTTCTATCAAATTAATCAAGATGTTTAAGAGATTAGGCCTGAATTCTTTTCCCTAAATCCCAAACACACTCACTGGTAGCCCTTCAACTCCTTTTCTCTTCCATATACTACATCAAGTATGTTTTATATTTCTAGATCTCTGAAATAATTCATTTTAGGTGGTACACATTTTCAGCAATTCAGTGCCTAACAAAACTAACTGACTTGGGACTTTGGGGCTGGCTTCAGTAGGACCTGCATCTCGATTAAGTGCCCAGAACTGAGAAAAGAAAGAACATACAATCACTAAGAACAGTTCTGAACTTCTGTACTTCTATGACCAAAAGAGGTGAGAAGAATAAATAAAAAGGTAGGCAGGAGGGCAATTTGTAGAGCATAATAGAGACCAAAGGCGAAATCAGCCACTGCCTTAATTTTTGTACACTAAGTCACTGGTGTGATAAAATGCTTCACTCAAACTATTCTTGATTGCAAGGAATGAATCAAGGTCACATAGAATCAGAGCCTAGACAATTGGGTGAACATTCATTGTATAAAGTCAATATAATACTCAGGTTGTAATAAATGTAATAGTAAGTCAAAAGTGTAAATAGTGCAGGGAGATCAGCTGGTACTATTACCATAGAAAAGAATATCTAAAACAGTTATTGTCTCTTTCCTGTCTAATAGTTACAGAATTCCTGAAGACCAAAGAGAAGTGAAATAAAAAGTAATTAATGTTTTCTTACAGCATAAACCAAAATGTACCAGGAATTAGAATTCCAGGGCTCATGCCTTAGACTGTGAATTTGCAGGTCATCATAGTAGAAATGTGCTCCTCTGTAGTGCCTGCTAGCAGCCAGGAAGGCAATCCCCTGCAATACAACTAGTTTAATTACTGAACTGAAGAAAGGATTTAGAGAGTTGCCAACAAGAGCTGTAATGCCTGAAGTTTAAGCAACTTACTGCCATGGTCACCATGAAAGGGGCAAATTTACCTGCTGGCAAGAGCAAATGCCCAGCACCGTAACCCAGAGCTCAGGTAAGATCCAAGACAGTCCTTCCCACCCAGTTCCAGTGTCTAGAACAAGAGACAGATGAAGGAGGAAAAGGTGGCTGTCGTGGTGGGACAGGCCACTTTTCCACAGCTGAGTGGTTACAGCACATGAAATTTGGTTTATACCTTCTGGTACTGATGGAGACATCAAACCACCTATTATCTCTCCAAGCTTGCCCTATCCTTGGTGCCATAGGGATGGTAGCGCCTGCCCCAGTTCGTGTTACAGGCATGGCTGCAGTGCCACGTTTGTGTCATTCGGTGACAGAGAGGACAAGGGGAGGTCTTCCCCTGGTGCTCTGACCCACGTGGGCTCCCAGAATTGCTCAACAGCCTGACATTATTGCTTTTCTGTTTGTATGTTACACTTGAGAGGCGGCGGGCGTTGGCCGAGTGGCGTAGGCCCCCGCCTGTGGAACCAGCTCCTCCTCTGAGGACGCCGGTTCGAATCCTGGAGGAACTCGCTGTCACTGTCCGAGCGTGCTCGGCCATGGCAAATGAACCTCAGGAGTAAAGGGGGTGGGGCCAGTTCCGCGCACACTGTGCCTCACCTAAAAAAATCCATTGCGCAGGTTTATCCCAAGATCTTCGTTCATGAAGTCCAGCCAACAACAACAGGGATGGTAGCGTCCTTGCTCCATTTTGAAGCTGCGTTGTGCTCTAAGCCAGCTGCAGGATCCTTCCAGTTCACCCCAGAGGTAGGACTGGGAATAGGAAAGCTCACTTTTTCTAGCACTGTTCAGAAAAAGTGGGTTTGATACCTCTCTCACTTGCCAATGACAGGAGGAAGCTCTGAGGCATACAGAGCGATATGGCTGGTGCTAGTCTGAGGAAGAGGTGGTATCACTGACTGGAAGAGCCTGTGACAGTGACAACAGCCAGGATTACACATCTTAGCAAAGACAGAAGCAGTAGCAGTCTGGCCAGGACTGGATTCGCACCCTGAGCTGGGCTGACTCCCAGCATCTAATTTTGTCTAATCCCTAAATGCTACCAAAATACCATGTTTTCTTCTCATGATATGATTGTGAAGTATATGAAATAAATGTTGTATTTTCAGATTTTTATTGATACTCCAAAAATTACAACAAAGCAAGAATATTCTGATTTCTTGATGTCTGGGGGTTTTGCAGCCCCAGCTCCCACGGGCAGCCGGAAGGCCCGGGGGGCTTGGAGAGCCGCACGCCTCTCGCCAGCTCTCCCAGTTCGGGCGGAGGCGCCAGATTTAAGACTGAAAAAGCGCCGTAAGCGGGACAGAAGCGAGCGCGGGGCGGGGGCGAGGCCGGAGGGCAGCTGGGCCGTCCGGGGTGCTAGTTGCCCGGCGCTTTCCAGCCTCATTCCCCCCGAGCCGGTGTCAGGTATTGCGAGGAGGGGTAGGGGCCCGGGGAGGAGATGGCTGGAGGCTTTCCAGCCCCGGCTCACGCAATGCTAACTCCGCACGCAACGGGGAGGCGACAGGCGGAGGAGGGGAAGCTCTCCGGCTTCCTCAGCCCCTAAGATGCAGCCGAGGCTTCGCCTCCCGACAGCGAGGGCTGCGAGCACGCCCGCCACCCTGCTCCTCTCCCGGCACCTCCTCCGCTAAAACTTTTGGCCCCGGCCATAAAAGCATCCGCGACTCAGCCGCTCTACTTGGCGAAGGCCCAAGGGCAGCTGGCAAATAGCTACGACCCCTCAAGCCAGAGGACGGGCCAGGCAGCGGCGATTTGCCAGTGGGGCCGCCCGCGTCCCGCCCGCACCGCACCGCGGATGCTGGCGGGCTTAAAGCCGGCAGTGCCAATGACAGGCGCCCAGAGGCGGCGGCTCCGGCTCCGTCTGGGAGCAGCGGGCTGTTCCCTCCGCGCCCTCTGAGCCGCTCGCCTTCGCTCCCTGCAGCGGGTTGGGCTGGCCCTGTCCCGCTCCCTGAAGTCCAGCAGGCGGCTGGGAGGCAGAGACGGAGGGGACGGCAGCCGCCCCGCTCGCACCCGGCCCCCGGCGCTGCACCGGGCAGGTGGCTGTCGGTGGGGCGAGCTCCGAAGGGTTAAAGCGCTGGGAAGGTGATCATAACTCTGCGCTGGGATCGGGTGAAATTGGCATCTGCCTGCACATGACCTGCCAAGCTCCGGGTGACAGGTTCCGGAGCTCCTAATGAATTTCCCAAAGGCTGGAATCTGAACGCCGCCGACGCTGCTTTCGTCCCGGGGCTGCCCGCTAGAGCTGACGCCGGCTGTCCAGCTCCCATCCATCCTCCCCGACGTCTCGAGTGGAAGCAGCGTGCAACAGGTCAGTTCTACAACAGAAATCCGAGGTGCCCGTTTATTTCACCCTTTCTTCCCCCTCGCTGCTTCTGAAAGGCTGGAGCAAACGGTAGGAGCGGGCGGTGCCCGCGCTTGGGGGTGGGAAGCGGGATTCGGGACCAGTCAGCACTGCCACGCCGAGTCCTCGGGCATCCTCCTCAGCCCATCCCCGCGGCGGCCGACCGCCAGCCTGCTCTGCCGCGACGGGCACGAAGGAGGACGGGAGGAGGGAAGGCTACGGGACGGCGTGGGCTCCGTGGCCGCTACGGAGGTTTCCTCTCAGGAGCAGCGGGGAGCTCCGACGGCAGGACGGCTGCCCCGTCCCTTACAGGGGCTCTTTCGCCGGAAGGAGCGATGTGTGGCGCCGGGATTAACCTATCTCCGGCACAGGGCGGCTGCCTGCATCTGCGGGGGTTCGGCAGGCGAGAGCATCCTCCTGCCTTCCTCAGCCGTGACCTGTTGCATCTCCCGATGCGAACTTTCCCTGCCGGGGGCGGGGGAAAAAAATACGACTTCGATCGCTTATTGAGCGCTTGCTACTTGATTATCGATTATCCCGGTTTTTTTGCACAGGACCCGGGCGGGCTTTAGGCACAGGAGGAGCTCACAACAAGGACGCACCTCCACTCCGAGCGCCTGGACGGCTACCGGCGCTTCCCTTCGCCACGCCAACGCTCCCCGTCCGGGCTTCCCCTTGTCCGCGGGCGACAGGGAAGCTTCCCAGCCCTACCGCGGGGCCGCTGCCCGCTGAGCTCTCCCTTTCCCTTGCAGCATGGCCCTCGAGAGGCTCGGGGAAGCCCTGGGCGGCATCCCCCCCTTGCAAAGCTCCCTTCTGCTCCTCCTCTGCCTGCTCGCCGCTATCCACCTGGGCAAGCTCCTCCTGCAGCATCAGCAGCGCCGGCGGCAGAGCCAACGCCGGGCGCCGCCTGGCCCTTTTCCCTGGCCCCTAATAGGCAACGCGGCGCAGCTGGGCAGCGCTCCGCACCTCTCCTTCGCCCGCCTGGCCAGCACCTACGGCGCCGTGTTCCAGCTGCGCCTGGGGCGCTGGCCCGTGGTGGTGCTGAACGGCGAGCGCGCCATCCGCCAGGCGCTCGTCCGCCAGGGGGCCGCCTTCGCTGGCCGCCCGCCCTTCCCGTCCTTCCAGCTGGTGTCGGGAGGGCTCAGCCTGGCCTTCGGCGGGTACTCGGAGCTCTGGAAGCTGCACCGGCGGGCGGCGCACGCCACGGTGCGCGCCTTCTCCACGGGCAGCCCCGCCACTCGCCGCCTGCTCGAGCGGCACTTGGTGGGCGAGGCGCGGGCGCTGGTGGCGCTGCTGGTGCGCGGCAGCGCCGGCGGCGCCTTCCTCGACCCCTCTCGCGTCCTGGTGGTGGCCGTGGCCAACGTGATGAGCGCCCTGTGCTTCGGCCGCCGCTACAGCCACGGCGACGGCGAGTTCCTGCGCCTCGTGGGGCGCAACGAGCAGTTCGGGCGGGCGGTGGGCGCGGGCAGCCTGGTGGACGCGCTGCCCTGGCTCCAGCGCTTCCCCAGCCCCATCCGCGCCGCCTACCGCGCCTTCCGCGACCTCAACCGCGACTTCTACGGCTTCGTCCGAGCCAAGTTCCTGCAGCACCAGCGCAGCCTGCGCCCGGGGGCCGCCCCTCGCGACATGATGGACGCCTTCATCCGCCTGCAGCGGGAGCAGCCGCGGCTGCAGCTGGAGCATGTGCCCGCCACCGTCACCGACATCTTCGGCGCCAGCCAGGACACGCTCTCCACCGCCCTGCAGTGGCTCCTCATCTTCCTCATCAGGTAGGTGCCGGCGGAGGCGGCAGCACACCGCGGTTCTCCACCTTCCCTCGGGAGGTTCACGGCAGCCCGTCTAGGGCGTCGCAATGCGAGCGCCCGCCGGCCGCGGGGAAGCCCCGCCCACATCGCGCCGCTGGGAAGGCTCCCAGGGTGGGAGCACCAGGGTCAGGCAGCACCCGGGACACGGGTCGCGGGTGTGCGGGACCAGCCAGCGCCAGCCCGTGGTGCGGGTGCCTTCTCAGTCGCTGCCGATTAACTAACACGGAAGCTCTGGGAAAGCCGCCAGAAGGAGATAAGAAAATACTGAACACAAAAATACCCGCCGTAAACCCACCCTACTCAGCTGGTCGGGTAGCGGTGCATTAAGGGAAGCTGGCAGAAAGGCAGCCGAATAAAACCTGAAAGTAACAGATTTTACCAGGTCAAGATCAAGGAGATCATAGGAACAGGATAACAACTGCTTAAGCACGATAAAGAGTTCGTGCACCCGTTTACAAAACCCACTATTATGTTAATCGGCCATTGCGTGTGCCTTCCTTGCCATTGCGTGACTGGGGAAGGCAGACCCCTTGGGCAGCCGGTGGGTGCGCTGCCCCAGCACCAGCCCTTTCGGGGGAGAAGGTCAGATAGGGGAGGTGGTTTGATAGAAGGCAGCGTAACATTGACTTTCTTGCCTGTCCTGGCTTTTTTATTTTTTCTTTTTTTTTTTTCCCCCCATCATCTTCATAATTTGTAGGATTATGCAAACATAAGTCTACTCTGTCGCCTCTTGAAACACAGGCAAATATTTAACTTTGAGCTAAGGTTGTGATGCACACGGTTCACATAACTTTGGGGTTTCTCCCCATTTCTTATGTTTGCCCAGCATTTAACATGCAGATCTGCTGCAGGAGGAAAAGGAAAGGATGCAGAAGCCAAACTTGAATACCTAAAGCAAATAAAGACTCCTAGGAGGAATACATGCTTTTAGACCAGCAGAAGATATATTAACATTTTGATCTTGTTTAGTTACTGTGTAGTCTTCCAAACTGCCCAGACATCAAGACACTCTTCTTAAAATACATCATAAAGAAAACATCTTTTGATTATTAATTAGGAAAAGACTATTCAAATTTGATGTGGGATGTTCATAAAGCCATTCTGATGAGTTAATAATTGGGAATTTTTTTTTTTTCAGTTTAAAAACCTTCAGGCTTTCATATGTATGCAATATATCCAGTGATATCAAACTCTATGCTAAGTTTAAAAGTCACATACAGAGCTGGAAAACAAAATTCTCATTCCCACAGAAAACATAATACTTAGAAGAGACAAGTAATTTTAGTCTTAGAATGAATTTTCAAAATTGGATCAGAATATTCAGTTTCAGCACATTTTTAGTTTCATTTTTCATGCTGAGAATCAGTTATGTGTGATATTAAAGTGCAAGCTGAGCAAATCTGAAATTACACCATTGGATGGGAAGTTTGGGTTTTTCTCTTACAAAGTTTTCCATTGAGATCTGCACATTCCTGCAATATATTTAAACTCAGTTCACACTGCATTATTTAGAGTAGGGGTGAATTTCTGTGAAATACGTTTACAGCAAGGATTATTTGCAAGAAAATCCTTTGAACTTGTTATGTATGTACACACATCTTGCTTTGAATGACAGGTATCCGAAAGTGCAGTCTAAAATGCAAGAAGAAGTGGATAGGATTGTTGGAAGAGACCGACTGCCGTGTGTTGAAGATCAGCCTCACTTGCCCTACATCATGGCTTTCTTGTATGAATCCATGCGTTTCAGCAGCTTTGTGCCTGTTACTATCCCACACGCCACCACAACCAACACCTTCATAATGGGCTACCTCATTCCCAAGGACACTGTGATTTTTGTAAATCAGTGGTCAGTGAATCATGATCCAGCAAAATGGTCCAACCCAGAGGATTTTGATCCAACAAGATTCCTGGATGAGAATGGATTCATCAATAAAGATCTCACTAGTAGCGTGATGATTTTCTCGTTGGGAAAACGCCGGTGTATTGGAGAGGAGTTATCCAAGGTGCAGCTGTTTCTCTTTACCTCCATACTGGTGCATCAGTGCAATTTTACTGCTAATCCAAACGAGGACCCTAAAATGGACTTTACATATGGGTTGACCATTAAACCTAAGCCATTTACCTTGAATGTTACACTAAGAGATACTATGGATTTGCTTGATCAGGCTGTCCAAAGACTGCAAGCAGAGAAAGCAGCCAATGAAAATCAACTGTCAGCAAATACCTAAGCAATAAACCTTGCATCTAAAGATAATTCCTCTCTCTTTTTAGACTTATATAACTTACAGTTTGTTCTGGTGTCCTTTTTGGAACATAGGCAATATTACAAGTTATAGGAGCAGAAAGGAAAGCTGCACAAGGTATAATTCAGTGCTCTTTTAATTTTAGAAGGAGAACCAGGAGAACAATTTAATATATTAAATAATAAAAACATATGCAATTTGAAAGTAAGCCTTTTATAGCTTGTTCACAGAAGTTGCCATTGTAAAGTGCTTTTTATCTACTGACTGGTTGGAGCATCTCCAGGAACCGTCTCTAGAATCCTTTCCATGTCAACATGCACTATGCCTTAACTCTAACTTTGCCTTCAGTGACTCTGCATCCCAAAGTGAAACCTTTTACAAAAAATCCCAAACAAAAAATAAAATTTAAAAAAAAAAAAAAAAGTTTAAAACACTGCAACCTGCCTCTAAATTCACTCTACTGGAAACTACCCTGCTCCTGTGTTGTGACAGCTAGGGTGTACATTAATGCCTCAATAATAAGTGTTCAAAAGATTTTTGGTAAAATGACAATGTCAAGTCTTGCCTTCAGCATTCCAAAGTGTTTACATAAATGACTAAGATAATAAAATCTTTCCTTATAAGCGCATTTGAAAATAAAATTCCTGCTTTATATGACAACAGTGTGCTACTATAGTAACTTTTCGCTAAGTTGAAAGTTTGAAAGACGAGAATTTCTATGTCACTAAATGGAAGGGAGATATCCATCATATTCTAATCTGCTCATTAGCATGTTCATGAACAAAATAGGTATTTGAATTAGATTTATAAAGGAATAGCTGAACTTTGTGTTTCTCTAGGAAAGAGTTAATATTACTGTCTGTCAGCACATATGTCCAGTAAAATCCACATTGACCACTGTATTTAGAAATATGAACTGGGGGAGGTTTATATTTAAGCATTCATACCACAAGACTGAAGTAAAACATAAGCAAATAATACCCCTGTTCACTAGTCATTCTGTTAGGCTGAATTAAATGGTATATCTGAAAATCAACTATGTACTTTTAGTATGATTTTCTTGGAACAACTCTCAGAAGGAAAAGTAACGTTACATGTCCTAATTAATGTACCCATTAACTGAAGAAAAAGTACTTTTAAAATATTTGTGAAGCAATGCTCATAAGATTTAAAAAAAACCACTTATTATTTTAAAGTAAAACACACATGTGAAATCTTGAACCTCCAGCTAATGTTTGTATACCCAAAGCTGCATGTATTCCTCTAAAAAGCAAAAAACCCAATATAGGTGCCTGATTTGAAAAGTATTGGGCACTTCTTTGGAGCTGCACTTCACCTTCAATTACGTATAAAAATCAGTCAGAAATGAGAGTACCTCACATGACTAACTATGTTCAGCTGAGTACTAAATAAGGTATTAGTAGAGCTAGAAAAATAAGGGTACAGTGCTACATAGTGAAGTAGCTCTGCTGAGACCTAAGCAAGTAAGGATTTGCACTGTGTCTTCTTATAAATGGCCAGTCTTAATCACATTGGCAGCAGTGACAGAACACATACCGATGTTGGGAAGAGCTGAGTTAACAACACAATCCAGATCTTCACTACTGATTTTAAAAACCTGAATGAAGTCTTGAAGTCTTGAAGCTCTGTAACCCCTCTCAGTAGTAATGTACCTATTTAAAGTCTCTGACTTCATATGGCGTCTATCATCCTTTTTTAGAGTTTAGAAAAGCTTTCTGCTACATACACAAGGAGTAACCTCAGGTGTTTTTCTGAATTATGTACAAGTTTGTGATATCCCAGAACTTAGCCTATACCTGTGAAAAGCTTTATAAGATACTTAGGATTTTCATATGGAGATCTACATTAGATCAAATGTTAGTAAGACAATTTCTCTTGTACCTTTTCAATAAATGATGTAACCTATGAACAATTATTCTAATGCAAGGATCACAAATTCTTATTTTAGTAGATACAGCTTTTTTAGTTTGGTACTCTTCCAAAAGCTTTACTTGTGCCTTCACTACTAATGGAACATCCATACACACTACTCTTGTAAATCAGGGGGTTACACACTATATAGCTTTTGGTCAAATAATGCTTTTTGTAATCTGTGAAGTTACTCAAATTTAGTAGCATCTATTTAGAATGGGTGCAGTTGTTTAGTGAGCTAACTTCTATGGTCATTTTGAGATGTATCATTATGTTACCAAAATACTAAATAAAATTATTCTTACAATACCAGTGCTTAGTTTATGTATGTATGACTTTCTAACATCAAAATAAACAAAATTATTATTTCTGATTTGAAAACCATTATTATTTTAGGTATTTGTTGCTATACTTTGCACCTTCTTCCCATTTCTGGATTTTAAGGTTTTTCTCCATGCTGCCCTTACAGCTTCTCAGGTCTGCTTGCTTATTCATACCTTGCCATCTGTGCACAACTTCCTCATGCTCCTTGCTAACAACATTCCCTGCTGCTCGCCTCAGCATTGATCGGAATTCCCTCATGTCTTTTGCTTTCTTGTAATACCTGTTAATCTCTGCTCAGCCTGCACAATCTCCTACGCTATGTTCTTCCCTCTGGCATTTCAGTTGACTTCCGCCTCCTTTATTTTCAAGGCCACACACTGGTTTTCGTTTCTCTTTTTCCATCCTATACCTAGTGCTGGTATCCTTATACTTCTGCCACTGGATTCCCACCTCAATCATTGGCACCAGTTCGTGCTCCTTTGGTCTTGGTGTATAGTCAGAAGTGCCAGGAATGGAAATCTCAGGCCAAACAGGCCTTAACATGCTCTTGCAGAGCAATCTCTCACAAAATGAAAGCAATGCTGTGGTGAAGGGTGGCTGTTCTTGCATACAAAAAACATTTCTTTACGGCACAGCAGCTCTGCCATCCCCCCACCTCTTTATCTTCTTTTCTCAGTCTGCTACACAAGCCTGCTTCCTTCAAAAGGCATCTTAGAAATGACCTTCATCTTTTCCCAAACCCCAAGGAAGGGGAAAAGAGCATGGTGGGACAGAAGACTGGGCAGACTGTTTACCAGTAGTTCCCTCCTGATCTGGGATATTTTCAGCTATAGTTTCTCCCCAAGCGGGCAGTATTCTATGTTCAGGCTGAATTGGTGAAATCAGGAGCACAAGTGGAAGACGACTTACAAAGACCTACTGGAAATAGCTAAGGGCCTGTGGAGTAGGTGTAGCATCCAGAGATATTCCATGCAGTGCATACATGGCTGGGGCTGACCAGGGGGACAGCACTGATTCAGAGCAGGTGTCCTCTCCCTGGGTGACAGCCAAGAGCAACTACCTCCCTCACCAAACTGCAACTGGTTGTCCTCACAGCAGAACTAGACAAATACACGTTGTTCTTTCTTCATAAAAAAAGTACAAAGTATTGAAGTAGCTGCATTTAAGTAAAGATTTTTCCTTTAAAAGTCTTTATGCCTGGGTTGTAGTGACTATAGTGGTTGAGGAAAGCCGAATATCATCTCATGCTTACTCTCTCTGTGTATGTGTGTACACAAATGCCTAGTCCATCTCCCAGAAGTTTAGTAACATCCATCATTCACGTTGAGATAAGGAATTAAAACAAACAACCAAACAAAAAAACAAACACCAAAACAACCAAAAAAAGCCCACAAAACCCCAAAAGAGGAAGCCCGGGGAGAACACAAGATAAGCACATATTTCTTTGAAAACAGTAGCAGTCACATCATCCCACTAAATAACAAGGAGAAGAAGCAAGTAAACTGAGCTAGAAGAAAAGTCAAGTGTACCACTACATTATTTGTAAACCTAATAGAAACCCGCTGGCATCAGCGGGACTCGTTTCAGAGCTCTGGATACATAGTAATAATGTAACAATAAAGAACAAGACCCATCAAAACTTGAGAAACAAACACTGCCATAAAGGTGTGTGTGTCAGAGGGTATCACTCTAGGGTCTGTGCAACAGCTATTGGTGCCAGCATAGTCATGGCACAATGCAACAAAATTCACAACAACAAATTGCTATTAGTTTTGCATCAGACCCAGTGTGTTTTTGTGAGTGGCAGGTCCATCTGAAGGAAGTTGATTCACATTATCCAGGCAGAGCAATCAGAGACTGGGCAATTGGGAGCTCACATTGCACCTGAGAAGAGCTGAGAAACTAGCCATGACAAGTGAACAGTTAACACTTGCCTTTGCTGCATCTTTGGTTCAATTTTATTCAGATCTCTCATTTGCCTACATAACAAATTCACCTTGGGATAACACTGAAGACAGATTTGGCGTTTTTCTGTGGATGAAGGGCTGGATTCTGAATAATGCCATTATTTTGCTATACAGTGCAACACAGATACCATGATTCAAATTCCAACACATTCTTTGTTGTCTACCACTCTGCCTTTTTGCAGCTGACTTTTCCCACGTTTCAGCCACTTGTACTCAGACCTGGCCCACTCACTTAACGACCAGGTGAACACAAGCTTAGTGTTAAGCACAAACACTCCACAGCATTTAGGATGGCTGTAGCAGATACTTTGATAGTCCTCCTTTCAGGCTTTTTGACAACTTTTCAGACAACTCCACAAACCAGAAAATTATTTGCTTGGTTGGTGTTGCCCTGTTCTTCAATAGTTAGAGCAGATCTTGCTCCAGCCTGAAAGCACAGAGCTAGAGCTAACCAAATCAGTCTCTCAGCTCTCTACACTCTATCTGAGCTGGGTGTCTGGGGACACAAATCCATCAGTGTAGTTAACTCAGAAGACACAGGATGCTGAGGAATTTCAATTGCACATCAGCAGAGGCAGAGAATGGAATGGATGCACAGGGGGCTCATTGACAGTGTATAAATCAGCTGCAGAGCTGTATAGGAGACATTTGCTGGAGTGGCCGAGAGCTGTTGGAGGAAAATGTGTGTCTGGAGTGTAGGAGATTCCAGCTAGGAAGAAACTGTGCAGAGAGTCTCTGATTTTCAGAAGAGAGGTGATGATTTCACATTGCAAACATGGAAACAAGAGCTGAAGAACCAAACATTGATTGGGCTGTACCATAGAGACTACAGGACTTGAAAACAAAACCAGTCTACAACAAAAAGTTACAGATAGTCTGTCATTCTTGTCTTGGCATTCCCAGTATCTAAGAACAACAAGGAGGGTCAGCCCAGCTGCAACAGTGTTCAGACTGGGGGAATTTTCCTCTTGACGTTCAGGGAGAGTGGTAGAAGAAGCAGATAGAAAAATTTCTGATACAGAGGGTCCATTCAGAGCAGTTCAGTGTCATTTATTTGAGCAAGATGAGCAGGAAGATGTTTGTACCAGTTGGTTATTCCCATGCTATGTAGTTACACCTTCAGCTGTATCTAGGCTTGCTCAATACCCCCTAAGGACAGAATGGCATGTACTTTGCAGGATGGGTTTAATCTCTGCCCTTTCTGGTATGTTTTCAGTGATGGCTCACCTTTTGTCGGCGAGAGCAGTTCTGTAAGACTAGAGTTTATTTCCGCAATCTCCCTTCTCCCAACCTCAGTTCTGGTAAGAATGTAACTGTTATCATGCAGTAACAGGCTTCTAATCCTCTCATGGTAACAAATGGGACTTCATGTAATCACATTCTCTATGCTCAAAAATAACGTTACACCCTCCACCTATTTGGACTATTCCACTCATCATGACAGAAGCAGAGATGTGGAGTGAGACACCTTGTTCTCAGTACAAAAGCAAGGTTTAAGAAAATGTTGGACTTCACTGAGCAAGTACAGTTTGCAGTCATCTGCAGAATAACGTGAAGCAATACCCTGTGCTTTTATGCTTTGTATTCTGTGAAAAATTTCCAAGCTGCAGTTCAAAAATTTAATCCAGCTGTATATCTTCCTCTTAATTATACTTTTTCACTCTACAGAGAAAAAAAAAATCATAGTGAGGCTATTAATCTTTTGTGGTTCAGGAAATTTAAATAATTCAAGTTAAAGGGGAAAAAAAAAAGAAAAAAAAAGGTGCCAATAGAAATTACGCTCAAACTCCACAATAATTACCCTAATGAAAACATGAGATTCCTAAATGAACCTTTGTCATGTTGTAACAAAGCTCATTTTCCTTCTCTTCATTTATGTGTATAGCTGCTGGGACAGTGTCATGCTTCAACTTGTTCCAAGACATAGCTATGTTCATCTCTGTTTCTGGGAGAAGCGAAGAAGAGCTGTACCTACACTCCAGAACAATATGCCCTGCAGGGAAGCTTTCTGGGCAACCCTTCTAGGTGGCACAGAAACAAAAGAGAAGTGTATTCCACCAGCTTTCCCCAGATGAACACTCTTTCTCTCATGTGCCTAACATCCTGCCTAGCCTGCATCTTCCAAGTGTGTGAGGAGCACCAGTGCCACCATCAGCTGAGGCTTTGGTCAGAAACATCACAAATAATGTTTAATAAAATTCAGCAAGGATGAAGTCTCATAAAGAGCAGAGAAAAAAAAAAAACCAAAAACTGGAGTAGATAAACATTTAAATTAAGAAGGTTCCCCACAGAATTACAAGGCAAATCTTCCAGTAACATTATGCTTGAACTGAAGCCTTTCACAAAACAAAGAAAAACAAAAAAACACCCTATTTCTGATAGCATAAGACTAAGATAATTAGCATCTGTGCACACAGATCTACAGCACACTGACAATATTGTCCTCTGCATTTGAAGGATAAGCTACTAATTTCCTTGAAGTCATCAGCAGAGACTGAATTAAAAACATTTGTCTGACAATGTCTTCACTATAGAACACTGTTCAAATATCTTCATGCCTTACTTAAGACCAGCAAGATTCCTTTCTTATCTTCACAAGTGATCTCTTACCCTAAAACAATACTTTTCTGCTTGAGTAAATCGCTCTAGCCTGTTCCCAGAGTTAAGCACATACAGTAGTTTTTATTGGATATAAAGTTGCAAAACTGCACAGCAGAACAGAAAACTCTAGGGAAGTGATTCGAATAAATACATACTCCGTCCATCATCTGAATGACTGAAATTGTGAAAGCAGAAAAGATGCATGAGGATTGGATACCAAAGATAACTTTTGCTCTCAAGAGGACAGATGCTTTCTCTTAGGATTTTTGAAAAGACAGTTAATGAAGTGACTGTGCCTCTTTAGCTCTCTTTACAACCACCAGACTGTATTGTCATTAGACCACTAACATTTTCCTTAGCAAAGATCTAGTTAATACAGCTTCCTGTATCCTTACATTCATAGACCATCAAGGTCTTCATGTAATTTTGAACAAGTTCCTTCCTGAGAATTTGTCATCCATCTCTTCAAACATTTCCCTGAAGTACACACTACTTCAGGTGACAAAAGACAATTATTTCACTGAACTCGAGTCATGTGATTTATTTTTCTAATAAAGGTACCTTCTGCTTTCTGGGGAAATCCAGCAAAGTTTGATCGTATGCTAATAGAAGCAGTAGTTCTTCAGGGCCAGTAGCAAAGCAGATTCTGTATATATAAAGGAATAAATATAGGAAAAATTTGGGCCATTAAGAAGTGACAAGGAGAACACATCAGAGAAGGAGCAATAACAGGCCAGAGAAAACAGAAAGAAATATTACATCCTATGAAGGAGAATGAAAATGAGAAAAGAGAGTGGGAGCAGCTGCTAATGTTAATTTGTCCCATCCCCAGGTACAACAGCTCCCCATGGCACCCTGGGCATCACAGGTTGTGGCTGTGCATTCACGTGCACCTGCAGAGGGCAATTCATCCCATCTGCCCTTTTATCTCCCCAGACAAGAGGACCCAGACAACCTGCTCATACCAAATACCTACTGTTCAGGTTGTTGATGTGCTGTGTCCTTTCCTTACTACTCACCATACACTAAAAACCTATATTTAGGTATGTTCTGCTCAGAAACAAACATTTTAAGCTGTAGAACGTCTTTTCATGGTACTGTTAAGAAAAAAGCAATACTCCTACACTGGTAGGACACATTTCCTTAGGGATGGAGGAAATTGGCTGCACTGATTTAGCCAGGTCATATTGCAGAGTCTAACCTAATTTAACGACCTGATGTCACAGAATCACAGACTGGCCAAGATGGGAAGGAACCTCTGGAAGTCACCTGGTCCAACACCTCGATCCAATAGGGCCTCCTGAAGTCAAACTAGTCATTCTACCTCCACCTTATTAATAATGACTAACCACAACACTATAGGCATTTTCCTTCAGATTTTTTACAGTAAACACAGAGCAAATAATATGTTCATCACTGGTTCAATTTCCTTTCCTTTGAAGTTAAACCCATATGGGCATCACCCTTGGGAAACCCACTGCTGTCCCTAGGAAGTGCTCTTCCTAAGCACTGTCCCCCACTCTCACTGGATAAGCAAAGCTCTCTCTTTGGTTTTTTTAGGAGTCATTCTCAGAGGTAGGAAGAGGGAAAGGCCATATAAGACAGCCATCACTGCTCATCTCCTGCTGTTATGAGCTGTATTTTATGTGATTTTATGTGCCTCTGCTTCTTGCTTCAGCACATAATAGAGAGGATCTCTCTTCCCAGAATGGACTGTATGAGACTTTCCTGCCGCTGAACTGAGCCAGTAAGTCATTCATGTCTCCCCCAGATGTTTCTGTTTTCTGCACTAACAGGAACCGTATGTACTGCTGGCTCTCCCTGAAGACCTGGGCCAGCACAAACAGAGTGGGTGGGGGAGGAACTCCCCACTTGACTTCAGGACCCAGGAGTGTGCTTGCCTGCAGGGGCAGGGTTGGTCCAGGATGCTTCACAAGCAAAGGGTCTAACAAAGAACCTCTCCGGAACCTCTGGGACCAGTGTACACTGGTGTGACCAAACGCTGAACCCCCACCCTCCTTCCTCCCACCTTTTAAAGGTTTTAATCCTTCTAAGTATCACCTCAGTCTTTGATACTTGTAGTACTAATTAAGGCCTCCATGCAGCAAACTTACCTAGAGCAGCAGGTGAAGCAGCCATGTAATTTAGGACACTGACAATAAACAGTGCTCTGTTTGCCCACAACATTTTAGCACAGAAATTGGTGTTTATTGTAATGGTGATAAATCAAAGAATTGAAGCTTTCCCCCTCAGTTTTTCTAGAAATAAATTCTTCGTAAAATACTGTTATCTCTTCTCATATTTCTAAGTATCAGGGCAACAATGGTCAATGCACAGCATATCTTCAGTTAAACTTTGTGGTCAGACTTTAAGATATGAAACGCTACAGAGCAATATGTCAGCAAACATCTAAATCCCTAATCTGGACATTGTATTTTAAATTCCCCCCCTTTAATATACAGCATACTGAATGTTAAATTTTAATGCTAGGAAACAGATTACAATTTATGCCTGTCTGCACAGGGGAGTTTAAGTCATTGAACAGGACTCGAAAAATAATTAGAACTCTACCTTTTCCTCTCCAGTGTGTGGTTTTCAGTTTTGGTTCTTCTTCTCGCCNGCCTAGATATTGGTCAAAATCATTTGCAGAAGGCTTTCTTTCCCAGTCTCCAGAAAAATATGATTCAGTTATCAAGAACAGCTATCAAAACTCTACTTCAGATGTTTTAGAGGCTTTCTTCTATCCAATGCCCAAAAACATGAGTTTACAGGTGTTGACCAAAACCAGTTTGATTAAACTGTGCCATAGAAATTGTCTCCAGATTTATTAGAAGATACAACATGTTTACAGCTTAAATGCATGTAGCTTATTGCCTTTTCAGTTCTGACTGCTAAATAGAAGCATGATTTGAATAGCCAGACTTCAGTGAAATATGACTCTTGGTTAAATGAACTGCAGTATCAGCATAGGCTTATGCAGTAAAGATTAAAAAAATCTCAGTGTTCTTCCAGAATATTTCTTTTCCTTTGCCTAGCTTCGGCCAGACTGGATTTTTTTATATTCCTTCTTTCAAAGTACTGACCCTCAACTTGTGCTCATGAACTGGCTTGCACTCCTGTAGAGGTCCCAAGAATTCCTCTATTGAAACTTTACCTCCCAAGTCAGTTTGAGTCCATTCTTCACAAAGGCACTCAGACACAAGTAGATAACAAATCAGAGAATCACCACATCCCTATACTGATTTAAAAATAAAATAAAAAAATTAGACCACCCTAATTGTAATTCAGCACTAGCAGTTGTCAACTTTTGACATACAACCCCAGGATCATTTTAAACACACTACCAGAAAACTTCTCTGCCAGTAGGCTGCAAGGCATGACAAAGACACAAATTTTGTCCAGGAACAAACTGAAACAAGGGGTTAAAGTTCATAATTAGTTAAAGCTCCATTCAAAGTCCAGTGATATAACTGAATGAATATCAGTAAATTTCAAAGACTGTCAGGTTGCTTTCCTCCCCCAGACAACCAAAACTGCTTCCAGGAGACAAAGAGCTTGATCTCTGCCTCCATGCCCCCAAGAATTACTATTTTTAATGAAACACATTGAGGGTCCGCATTGCTGTCAGCTGTCTGCAACTTGGTTTATTTTTAACTTGTTATATAGTTAATAAAAACCAGGTACAAAACTGATCCTGCTTTAGAAGCACATCTTGGAAATTGGACAGCTCTGCTAAAGTCATTACAGAACAAGATTTTAAGATGCATCTAAAAAGCCATAAACCAAACTGTTCTTAATATGCCATAAAAGAATTGTTTATCTCTGTGCATGCATTGAAACATCTGATGTTGCACTTTCCCATTTATAGGGAAAGGCAACCCTGTCAGGGAGACCACACACTATGTCACATTTAGTACCTGTTAGAAAAGTTTCAGCATGATTTTAATTATTTCCAAACTTGGTAAATCCCTTTCTGCCTCCTTGCTGGAAGGGTTTATATCAATTAAAATGGAGTATCCTGTAAACTGTTTAAGCCCCTAGAAAGGTTCAAGTTGCTTCCTAGTTAACAAATTCCTCTCCTTTTCTCTGTCCAGATACAACCTTGGTCACAACAGAATATAAAAAGTAGTTTCACAGGTAGCACAGTACCTAGAATTTCATCCAGACATGCCTGAATTGCTGTCAATATCTATGGTGAACTGTTTGTGCAATCTACAGAGCCATCCTGCACTGACGGGAAAACCAAGTTAGAGCAGATGGGCTGCTTGGCTGCAGTGACACCAGAGTCGGCTCTAGAGTAAACGTCTAGAAAAGCTGGGAACACAAACTTGGTATCTACATCTATGGCTGTGAATCTTCTGAGAGATTTGCACATCCAAAACCAAACACATTCATTCATCTCAGGATACCATCTTCAGGAAGCAAGACTATCTAGGATCCTGCCCACCCAAACCCCAGGGAAGAGCTGAGACAAGGAGCGACACCTACAGAGACTGCACAAGAGGAAGCACCACCTTTGCTGGAAGTCATATGGGCTGGCAAGAGCGGCCTCAAGCTTGTCTTTGGTTTCAAGTCTGGTGCACCTAGAGACACAATGATATCTCATACGCTTGATAATCAAGTACCAAGGCTCAGTTGAAATATCTCACTTGGGCTACTCACAACATTAGAGCCTATGGGTTCTTTCTTTCCCAGAGCAGAAATACACAGCCAGGTGCAAATCAATAACCATGTAGTCATGCTGGGGCTTTCAGCTTTAAGAAGCTCAGCATCAGAGGTTTCCATACACATTTACCTCTGCAGAGGGAAAAACTGAGTTATGAGCAGCAGAAGTCAGAAGCAATTCTGCTGTTAAAAGCAAAGGTGGGGTTGGAGTCCACCAATGCTCACATCTTGCTTAGCTAGGCATAGTTACAGGAATATTTAAGAAATAGATCCTCTTGGTCTCCTTCAAAATAGACCTCAGTATCTCCCAGCAAAGGGGATTCTTCACCTACAGCCAGACATCTCCCTGCTGTTCATTCCAGCCACAAGATGAAAGCTGAGAGCTTACTCCATGGTTAAAGAACTAATACAGTCAAACATATATTAAAGAATTAATGTGTTTTAGTTATTAATAAGAACATTACAAGAAATAGAAGAGTTTGCCCATATAAGCTGGCTAGTAGAAAAACCTTAACTACCATTCTTGTATGTCATAGCTCACAGCTGACATGCCCACCTCTTCTGATAGAGGTCGTTCCGGTGGCAAAAGCTTTGTTCTTATCCATCAATGAAAAAGACAACAGAAATGAGATCACCATCCTTTTCTATACATTTTTCCTTTGGCAGAAAAAAAAAAACAAAAAAAAAAAAACAAAACAAAAAAGACCAGATTTATGGTTTAGTTTATACTTCACTCCCATTTGGAATAAGACACACAGATCTTATTAAGCAGCCTGGAACAAGTCACATAGAGATGCTGATACTACAGCACTGGGTGTTCTGAACTTTCCTTGGTTCTGGATGTTGCAAATAAGCCTAAACTTTCTGGGAGCACAGAGCATTTGTTACTAAGGAAATTCAACTGGTCCTTATAGTAACAGAAGATGAATTATATTAGCAGGACAAAACTTTGGGTTAAGCCTGAGCACAACAAGTATCAGATGCTTCCAACATATTTCTGCACCAACTCAAAGTGGAGTTATCAATCTTTCAAGATCATATCCCTTAGAAGTCATTTAAACACCTAATTCCCACATAAAAGGAGGAAAATAACGTGCTAATAACCTTTCTGTGAAAGCTTTCACTCAAAGAGATATAAATACTGCAGTTGAGTTTCATATTTTTGCAGGAGGAAGAGGAAAGGACTTAGACGTAGTCCTTATGCAATAATAAAACATTGAATAATAAGGAGTTAACCCAGAAAAAAAAACAAAACACACATTATATTGGCAAACATCTTTCACACAGATGCACTGTTTGCATTGTTTCTCCCTTGCATTTCAGGAATTATTAAATAATGCTGGGCCCAATTCCCAAATGCAAGGTGATTTTAGTAGATCACCTTGTTTGGGATCAACAGTTAAATATAATTCCTTAAATTACACACTGCTGATAATGTCTGACAAAATGTAAACGTGTAAAACAACTCAGTGTAGCACCCACACACCTCAGCCAAGGGCAATGATGGGGCTTAAGGGCAGATAAGTCTCTTCGTTTCCTAATGGCAGATTATCAGTTTCTCCAGTAAATGCAGTCATTGCCAGGGTTAGAGCACAGACTGAGAAAACATCCCATGATGCAGACACATTGCTCTGTTAGGTGTTTTAACAGGGAAAGCTGCAGTCCCCTAGGGAAATCACACATTTGCTGCTACACTGGGAGGTGCCTTAATTCTCCCTGTTCCTTACAGAGCCTTGGATCCCAAGCAGGCCCACCAAACTCACTCGCCAACCTAGAAACAGCAGCACAGTGACACAGCCAAGCTCCTCACCAAGCCTGTTGCTGGGGATTCCTGTAACCATGAAACCTATGTGCACATTTTGAACCATAGCCCTCAGAGCAAGTCCAGCCCTTCCCTAGGGAAAGGGGTGGGTGTTAAGGAGAAGATGCTAGGAAAGTGCTTTGCTAATCCAACTCACAACTCCAAAAAAGTGTTCACTTCCCCAGGCAATTTTCTCAACAAAATTGGATCTGAATGCCAAAAATTAAGGAAATGAAAAATGAGTAAAGAGCAAATTAAAATCCCATAGCATTTAATTGTGGAATCAACAAAACATTGTGTTCCTGGAGCAAACTCTGTGCCCCAGGCACCTCAGTCAGCAACTGCTGCCCAGCACTGCTGAGACTCCTCAGCACTGTCCCAGTCGAATGGCAGCTGGGAACTGCTGAGGCTCCAAGCAAAAATCCTGGCACACATCAGAGTTTCTCCTTCTTTTCTTTATTTTAATGTTTGCAGTACTGTCTCAAATTGTGACTAATGAGAACTCCAACAACTGAAACAACAGACAACGCCTCCACAAAGCCACACGTTGTCAGGAGGGGAACCACATGGCTGGTGATTCAGTAGTAGCCCAGCATCACCATTTCCACAACCTGACCTTGCAGGGTTATCTGTTTATTAGGACAGAATTAAAGGCTGCCATATGATCTCTGTTTTAGGGAAGCATAGTCATAGTGCATTTTTTTCGCCCAATTTAATTGATGGCCTCTTTGCAAATCAATACCAAGGAAATGTTTCCTTTTTCATAAGGAAAAAAAAAGGATTAATAAGTAACAAAAATATAGTTCAAAGTAAACACATTATATCTGGTATTAGTATGGTTTTTGTAAGTTCTTTTCTAAATTGTCACTCTGATAACATTGTGATGGAAGCTGTTTTCTTTCCTACACCACAGAATCTGCTGGCTCCTCCCATCCCTTAAATTTACAGCCAGTTTAAAAAATTGTGACCTTTGTGATGTGCAAAATCTGACAGAGAATTTCATCTATGCTGAAAGACCGTAAGTATCTCTCAGGCTGCCCTGATGCCTGCAATACTACGAATTATTCAACTTGCCTCTGAATATGAGCTATATCCTTCTGTCAATAACAACTGGAAAATCTATTATGTCATCGGAAGAAAGAAAATGTGGACTTGATCAACTGGACTACTTTGTATCCAAGTTCTTACGGTAGCAATTTCCCACATCTCTAATGCAAAAAATAATTTTGTAGCCTTTATGAGACTCTGAAAAAAAAAGATGCTCCACTTAGTTGCAAAAGCTGATCCTAGAGATGAGAAGGGACCCCATCTCATAAAATAGGCAAGTTGTACATACTGTATGTACTAGGCATTAAATACATTGGAGGTTGTATATAGTAACGAAGACACCAGTACAGAAATAAAATGCTGAACTAAGGTCCCAAACTTCTCTGACTGCCATGTGTCAGAAAAATCAGAATAAAAGTCACAGCCAGCACCAGAGAGGAGGAGTCACAGACGCTCAACACTGAAAAACAGAGTTTGCCAAAACCCTTGGAAACTGAAATCCTAGAGATGTATACAGCTTTTCTGAGGACTTAATTTTTATGGATGCTTTCCCTTCTGGCCACTGGGCCCCAATTGTCTCAGGTCAAACCTACTGAAAGGCCTGTGGTTCCTGCTGAATGTTCCACCCATTCGCTTGGCAGAAAAAGCATTTCACAACTCCTGCAAAGCTGCCTCTAAAGCTCACTGGTTTAAGGTTACATTTTGACTTGTCCTTACTTGGAGTACAACTGAAAATACCACTTGTTATGCCAAGAAAACTGGAAGAGATTCAGTGTAATAGGGGTGAGTGGGCCAGTTATTAGCATCTCAGGAGGAGCCATTCAGGGATGCGCTTCAGTGTCCTCACACGTAATACCTAAGACCGCTTCAATGTCTCTCCCCTCCCCACTCCCACAGGAGTCACTTTACTTCTCAGTGAATGAGCACTGAGTTCAGGAAACCAAAGAAAGTCAAACATACCACAGAGAGGTATTAAGCAATCCTCCTCCAGCATTTCTTTGCAAACCAGAATACTTACTTATAAAAAAAGCACCGTCAAAAGACAAAACCCCGCATCCAAACACATAAAGCTCTCCCCCTTCATCCTCCCCCTTCAGCCACAGACTCCCTGGAAGCAGATACGATGTTTTGTGAACATGATAGAAACAGGGTTCAGAGACTACATGCTGATTCCTACTGACTCAGTAACCCTTTTAGAGCTCACAGTTTGAGAAGGCAAGGCAAAGAAAGCTAATGAATTAATTTACAGGATCTTTTACCTTTTTCTTTACCATCTGCCTGCCCCAAATTGAACATACAAGAGACTTCCATCAAGAACTGACAGGTCTAGCTAAAGAGGAGCCTGCAGGGTTTTCATCTAGCATTTCCTCTCCAGCACACAAAGTATCTTGTATTCCAGAGATACTCTTCCCGTCTTTACTCTCAGAGGGAGGTCCCACTAAGTGCCGTGGCAATTCCCTTACATGAAGCAGTTTTAACTACATTTAGAAGTTAGGATAAGGATGTCAGGCAGTCTTTCTCAAGGTTTCACTCCACACATGGACGGAAGTTTCAAATGATTCACAGTAGTAATCAAGTTCCTTATTATAGTTACAAAACAGCAATTTCTCAAACTTATGAATACCCCTCTCCACACAAAACTTTTAGTATGTATATACATACACAACCACAGAAACTGTAGTTCCCATACAATTTCTGCACATGTAAACAGTCTGATATTCAAAATAAGACAGGATCTGTAGAAGTCCTACCAGAGTAAATCCAGTGCAACACAGAGATCAGGATGTTGCAGTGCAGGTGAGCCTAATCAGTCTGTTTGACCTCAGCCAGTACCACTGTGGATATACTAAACATTTGCTTCTGTTCTGCTGCTCACTGATAGAAGAAGAGTTCCTTCATGTCAGTTCCTCCTCCAGTCTAAGTGTAAGGATCAAACAACTCCCCAGCAATTTAGGAAAACACAGAGCTCTCTTGCTTTTGTTTAAGGCTGCATGCTAGAGAAGGTGTCTCAGGTGGTGGGCACTGCACATGGTGCCCCTGCCGAGGCTGCCGTGCAGTTCAACAGGGGCAATGTGAACTAAGTGCTGGGACCAGAGAGGGAGGAAACTGAATAAAACACTGCAGTTAAAACACACCCCTCCAAAGCTGAGCTGTGGCACTGCTCTCTACCTTGATGGTAGCACACCTTCCCTCAAGAGGAACAAGCTCTTACCACAGGAAAATGGCAGCTCATAGGCAATGCATTCAAAATCTCTTTTCTACCTTGTCTTTTTCCATATAAATTCAAGTTGGTGAACATGAAAAAAAGCATCTTTTGAAGCAGGGAAATAGAAAACCACCGTTTTCATTCCACTGACACTTGCACATGCAGCAGTGCCCCAGAGGAGGACATGGTGGAGACAGAACCCTGGTGTGTTCCCTCACAGCTCATGGCACACCCTGAGGGGAGTCAAAGCCCTGCACAGAAAGAAATCTTGCACAGGGATAGTTACAGACTCAACACGCCTCCTCACAGGAATTACCAAACCCTGCCTACCTTTGGCTAAATCTCCCAGGGACAGCTTTCAGATTTTTTCTAACTTCATGCCAGCTGGTGCCACAGGCAGACACGCAGGCTCGTGAAACAGCCACTATTACAGCCCCCACTGCACATGTCCCCCACACACTCCCTGTGACACAGGCACTACAGTGTGTACACAGATATCCCACAGAGCATGGACTCACCCCTTCTTCACCTCCAGGCCAGGATCCACCAGAGGTTCAGCCACCTTCCTGCAGACTCCTGCAGTCACACAGCTCCAAAGCCACAGGCACACCTCCCAAAAGAACACTTAGCCCACCACATGCACCCAAAGTGCCAATTCTCCACAGCCAGGGCCCACCTGAACCTCATCAGGAGTCGCTCTCCCCACTGCTGAACCAGGTGTGCCGCCTCTCCTGCCACTGATCCCCAGCTGGGGCACTGTCTAACACACTGCTATTAGAGGTACAGCTGTGTGTGTCTGTGGACAGTCCTGCACTGTTTTTTGCATGCTCCAAACTAGTCTGGAATAACAGCATAAATGCTTCCAAAGGTTTTGTCTTCCCTGACAGTTCTTCAGGTACTGATGGAAAAAGTGAAAGAGGCCTAAAAGGTGAGGTCTGTTTTATTGCTTCCTGCCTGTGCGTTCTCCAGGATTTTCTTATATGCCTTTCTTCAAACCATGCACGGGGTGAAAGAAGCACTGTCAGCCCTGTTGTTACAGACGGGGAAATAAGTCATGGGAGGGGGGAAAATTCTGTGGTGTGCAATAGGCTAGACTGATCACAAAACTCCCTCTCTAGAGAATAAACTAATGCCCTTTACAGAAATCAGATACGATAGACAACTAATTAAAAGTATTGCACAACCAACCATACGGGTCCAGTAGTTTGGGTCTTTTTTTCTCCCCCCTATTTTATTGTTCTGAATTTCTCCCATGACAGCTGAAAAGATCTGTCTTCATTCCCTGAGTCAACATGTTTGGTCATGTGGGAGTGAGTATAAAAGGGGCTGAAAGCAGTATGCCACTGGAACAAGCTGAACCAAGTATTAGGATATGCAGAAGCAAATGTCACACAAGGTCATGCAGGTACCTTTAAAAACCCTATCCTGGCACAAAGCCTGGGACTCACTGATGTCCAGAGGCTGTTTTGCCACATTCTCAATGGCCCAAAATGTCACATAGCACTACTCATTAGTAAGACAAACACTTCGAAAGCAAAGAAGATGTCAAATGACCATGGGGTCACACACTCAATTATGGTCTTTTCTGCCAGTGTGCTGGTAATTCTTGCTCAGGGATTCATGATGAATGCACCAGGAACACTGTTTTGCTTGAAAATGCCAATATCCATACACTGGTGATATGAAAGTCAACACATTTTCTAGCAGTACTTTTGTTTGAACCCCTTGCTGCATTTAAAAGTGTTGCTGTACAAACATTCTGTTCTTATTTGAAAAACATGTATTTTATTACTGCTTTAAGACTTCATATATGATTTTACAGGTACTATGTAAGCTGGCCTAGCATTCTGCAAACCAGCAGTCCTTAACCCAGAGCCACAGTCTGGAGCTTTACAAATGAATTTTCATTTCTTCATAAATTATCCTCTTCCAAGATTAGGAAAACACAAGTAAATCGCTGAATCCACTTTGCTAATTTGCCGCATTTTTCTGAATAACAAACAAACAAGAACATTTCTCTCTGGAGACTGACATTTCATCAGCCATGTTGATTACCTTTATCCATGAATTAGAAACCTGAACTTATTTCGGTAGATTAAAAAGTACATCCATATTCATGCCCATATCCTTAACACATGTTTAAGTTACAATATTCCCAGTTGTCATGGGTTTCCATAGCTGAATTTTAGTAGAAAAGTAGAAGTACTTTAGTAGAAGCTGCTAGAAGTTTCTCCTGTCCTGTTGAGCTAATTAAAATTACAGTTACGCCTCTGCGATACATATGCAAGAATTGGAGTGTTTGTGCAGTTGAAAAATTCCAGCTTTGAGATAACAAGACAGACAGACAGAGACCAAGGTCAGAAGAAGAAGAGCAGGAGGAGGCGAAGGAAGAACCATGCTGGAGCAGGGGGAGGGGG
>VXAU01002912.1:401948-458539 GCA_013399695.1 Formicarius rufipectus
TGATGGAGAAGTTTGAGGACTGTCTCCCATGGGAGGGACCCCACAGGAGCAGGGGAAAGATTAAGAGCTGATTAAGGCCCCCCTGCAAACTGATGGAGAAGTTTGAGGACTGTCTCCCATGGAAGGGACCCCACAGGAGCAGGGGAAAGATTAAGAGCTTCATGGACCCCCTGCAAACCGTGGTGGAGCACGGTGTCTCAACTGCAGCCCACGGAAACATGGGACACAGGACATGACCAATGTCAGCAGCACGACCACCACCTGCGAAACTCTCATTCCCTGCTCTCTCGAACTGTTGGAGGGAGGGAGGAGTGGGAGAAGTGTTCTTAAGACTGATTTATTTCTTACCCTTTAGTTTTAGTTCTTATCTTGTTAGTAATAAATTTAAGTATTTAGCTACTCTGAGTTTGTTTTGCCATTATCTCTCAGCTTTTTTTTTTTTTTCCTTTCCTTTTTCCCCTTTCCCTCATGGAAGGAAAAAGGGGGGGGGAAGCCTGGAGGTTTTGGGTGGACAGTGGGTGAAATCACGACACCAGTCAATATTGTGTGGCTCTATTTTTGGCTTACACATGTAGGCAATTCAAACCAGCTCATAATTAATCTTAATAAACAAAACATAGGAAGAGTGGACAGACAGTGTTTGCGTGTGTGTAACTTGGGTATGTGGCTAAGTAGCTTACCCCACAGTCACATCATGGGTCAGCAGCACTACCAAGCACAGAGCTCAGATTGTTCATACTCAAGTTCATACTGGATCCCACAGATACTTCTAGACTAACTGGTTGTTTATTTAAATGAAATGAGTAAGATTTTTCTTTTAAAAAAAATTATTAATGTTTTGCATTCTTAGTTCCAGTGCTTCATTTCCCAGCATCACACATGCAGGGGTTACACAAACACAGACAGGGCCAGAAAAGCTTACTTCTTTTTGTATTGTCAAGACAGTTTGATTTGTTTCTTCTCTGGGGAGCTTGAAAATCTGTATGAAGGAAAAGTGCTGGAAAATAAGAATAGACCTTATGCATAGAAGAAAAAAAAGCAAAAAACAATGCTGGTCCTTGAGAGGTACTCCTTGAGTTTGAACAGGATGAATGCTACAATACAATTTTGTCACATTACCATAGGATTTTCTGATTTGGAGGAGGTGTAATGCACTAATGTGCCCATTAAAAAAAACCAAAACCCACCATAGGACTACCCTCCAGAGTGTCCAGAAAAATTTCAGAAAACCCATGGATCATGCTGGAATTCATAATACCTCCCTACAGTCCTAGGTACTTCAGGTGGAAAGTGCTGAGGCAGTGATGGCTGCATAAGTAGTTCCAGATAAGATGGTATATTTGGGTTGACATTAGTGGATCTCTGGTATCCACTTCTTCACTGGATTTCTTCTGTTGTTGCTTTGGTTTCAGTGTTGGCTTAGTTTTTTGGGATTTTTGTTTGGTTGGCTTTTCCACTTCAGGTTTCATTACTATAATAACAGGATTATAGGCATGGATTAGGTGTTCGGGGGTTTTATAATTCAAGTGGACATAAGACTTGTCACTTTCCTCTCTCAATCATCAGCTACTCAGCACTGTTGGACAGCTTCCTAATTCAGAAGTCAGTGTATTGACAACACTACACAGAAATGAGTATCTCATCCTAAGACTCAGCAGACGAAAATACAGTAATTTAAACACCATTTTCGCAATGTGTCTTGGCCAACTGCTACAAAAAATGCTTCATAGTTACCTGCTGTTGCAAGGGGACACTCACAAAGGGATCAAGATTCAGTGACAGAACCCTTAGCTTCACAAGAATAAAAATTATGTCAATTATTAAGGGAGGCAGAACTAGTAGTTTTAACTGCAATGAAGCACATGAATCCTGGCGCCAGATCAAGGCTCCCTGAATTTACCTTTCGCAAGTCTGTAAAGAGACAAATTCCAACAGAGAATTTACAGTGTATGTACTGCAGCGCACACCAAACTAGAGATGCCACAGCAGAACTGAAGGAGTTGTGGGCACCTCAGCGGGCACCCCATCTGCTCTGTGTGGCTTAAAAGCCCGCAGGGGTTAATAGAGAATCACAGAATCTAGCTCCTCCACAGAGACAAAACTACGGAAGTGACTGTCTGCTTGTGGATATTTTAAACAAAAAAGAAAACATATGGCCCTCTGTAGCTATGCTTGCTTTTTCTCCAGCTGGTATGACACAGAGAACAGATAGCCTAGGCTTACAACTAAATGCAAAAGCTTTACTTCAAGGAGCAATTATGGAACAATTTAGGCAACGGGCTTCAGTTTTAGAAGTTCTCAGATTAGAAAAGTGCAAACAGAAAGGTTGAGAATGATCATGTACACTAGCTAATAAAAACTTTTAAAAGCACAAAATATCTTACCTGTATAAACCAGCAGTGCCTTACCTGTGTGAGGAATATTTCTGTGAACAAAGACAACTTAGAGTAGTTAAAATCAGCCTTTTCTCTCTCAGATGCTATTTTGTGATTCTACACACACACTAGCAGTGAGCAAAACTTAAAACAGAAGAATGGGCTTAATTAAGAAGGCTGAAAAGATGGGTAATTTAATTTATAAAATCAGAAAATTCATTTAAAGGTGTGATTCTGTGGATTAAAATCACATTTGTGATAAATAAATAGCCAAGGGCAGTCATGATGCACATCTTTAAATTCAAGTCTTGAAATACACTGGTAAATCTCTCAGAGTGAAAACTTACCCAGCAGTATGGGCCCAAATGCAGAGCCAGCATGTACAAACAGCCCGACAACCTCTGAACCCCAGCAGGAGTGCCGGTGGCTCACAAGGAGCTGGGGTTGTGCAATCCCCAGGGACAGCAAGGCCTGGATCTTAAGAAGTCATCTAGTCCAATCTCTGCCAAAGGATGAACTGTACCTTAAGCACTGCCAATGCTTAAAGTCTTATTTAACTTTTATATTAAAACTTAAGTAAATGATTTTATAATGTTCTCAGGAAATGTATTGCAGGGCTTTGCAGTTACTGTCAGGACTATTTTCTCGTAATGTCTAATCTGAAGGTAGGCAATTACCTCTTGTCCTATGAACACGGAGGCTGCAGAACAAGGTTTGGGGTTGTTTTTTTACTGTCTTCTGTGCAATAGCTTTCTGCAAATGTCAATACTCCTTTAGTCCTTGCTCCTGCAGACTAAACACACCAAATTCTTTCAATTTTTACACACAAAATAATGTTGTCTAGCACTCTCATCTTTCTTGTCTCTCTCCACTGGACTCTTTCCAATTAGCCCCCAGCCTCCCTGAAGGAGGGAGTATACAGTATCCAGCTCAGACCTCATTAGACCTTATTAGGCCAATTCGAGCAAAAGGTTATTTTGTGTGAATTTAATGGGGAATGCTTATTTCTTCAATCTAGTATGTGCTTTTTCACAAAAACATGACATTATTGACCCATGATTAACTTGCCACTCACTGGAATCTGCACATCCTAGCCCAAACAATTACGGTAACTAGTCAGGTCTCCTTCATTCTCTTTCTGTTATTTACTCGAATTCAACACTTTATATTTGCTCTTCATGAAGCAAATACTACTTATGCCACTTAATTTCAGCAACTGATTTAAATAACTTCTTCTTGTAATCTATTCTTCCAACACTTTCAGCCTTTATCATCAATAATTACTTGTCAGGTATCTATTGCATAATCCAATTTGTTTTATAAAGTATACTGATTAGCATAAAACTGACTTTAGAAAAGGCCCCCTTATTATTACATCTTCCTCAGTGACAATGAATTGCTAACAACAACCCTAAGTACAAATCAGTCTTGTACACCCATTTAAACTATGTCTTCTGCATAAGGTATGAAAATGTCAAAAGCAGACTTTACCAAAAGCCCCTTACCAAAATCGAAATGTGTCAATTTTCCAGATTCTCTGTTCACAAGTCAGTTATTCACTGTGAATCACAACATTCTGTCATAGAAGGTACAGTTTGACAGGATTTATCTTTCATGGCATTTTTCCTTTTTCTCTGAAATTGTGTATGAAAATAGAAGAACTTTTGAATTGAGAAAGACATATAGAAATAATTTGCCCACAGAATGAACATTAAAACCAGACAAAATGCATATTTCAATTTGTGAAGATCTCCCTATCTTTGCCCTAAACTGGTCCATGTTATCTTACACATCAAAAAGGTCAAGGGAACACGTAGTTGTTCTTATCCAATTTTATTTCCTTTAACAGAAATGCTTACTTCTTCCAGATACACTCACTGCATCTAGATTAGGACCCTGAATTAAAAGACAATGAAAACTGGCCTTTATTCCTCCACAGTCTTTGGTGAATCCTGGATCAGTCCAGTAGTGAATGGAAATTCTTTCCCCAGCTGTTACATTTTATTGAAAACATTGCTGTACTGCACACTCAGAAATAGTAGGTCTTTAAGTAGTCTATTTTTACATACAGGTTATGCTGTATAGATGAGATAAAATGTTAGTGATGGAACACATGTTGGATTAGATTTTCCAAAGACACCTTGATGCCACCACACCAGGTAACTCTTCAAAGAGATAGCCAGAATTCCCAAACGTGATGGAGGTCCTGACAAATCCATTAAACATCACATATATTAATCTAAACCACTTAATTTCATTGGTTGGATCTTTAATATTGTACTTGATGTTACAAATAAATTATAACTTTAATTTATAAAATTTTCACATTTCAAAATAAAACAAACAGTTGGTTTAAAGTAAAAAGAGCTTTGTGGAGGCAACAGCTTTCTTTAACAAGAAATTTATAATTTTGTAAGAGTAGAGAAATGTGTAAACATAAATATTCATGATTTTCTTCTGTACACATCTTTGCAAATTAGTTGATATAAATATAATTTACTATAGAAACATTTTTTGTTTGTTTATGCTACACACAGTTCTATGCTGGCATCAACATACTAGTTGATTCATCTTTCAAAGAGATTTATGCATTTTGCATTCTAACCCCCACTATGTCCATTGCCAGCAGTGGACGTCATGTTCAGAGAATCAGACTCACAGCGTCAGCAATTTAGAATTAAACTTCAGAACAAGATTATAATCAAAAATGAATGTATTATTTTCATATCATAATCGCCAGATACTTAAAGGCCGTGATCCAGGCCAACCAAAATCAATGACTGGTTTCCCACTGACTTAGCTGAAATTCAACCGCAGTTTCCAGTCACTGTAGATTCGCATTTTAGTTTTCTAATTCTGTTACAGCATGAAGAGTTAAAAAGTATGTAGTATCAGAGCTTCAGAGTGAGAAGTAAAGCCTCTAAGTCTCTCTGGGCTTCTTTATCCTGAAAGAAACAGACAATCATGCATCAACTTAGATAGGATAAATCCCTTCATTTGCCTAACACATGCCTATCCACATTTCTTTACTCACAACAGACATAACACACAATTGCAACAGCCACAAAATGTAAAGACTGCATAGTAAGTTAATTTATCAGAGAATACAAAAATAAAGCCTGAAGTGAAAACAAGAGCCAGATGGCAGCCCTCCCTTTACAGCTCTGTTAAAGCACTTAAAACGTTAGCCCACAAATAGCCTTCTCAGCAGACCAGTAAGCCTTTCAGCTTGGGATATAACTTTTATTGGTGCACTTTGCATAAAGTATTGCCCTGCCTTATACTTGACGTAATCTTGCAACCCAACCGCATGCAGTTCTTCTACAGGTACTTCTGTGATGTGTGCTAATGGTTTATTATGAAACTAGAAAACATTGGGAAATGTAATTAATGACGTGAGTTAGATTGTGGTTTCAATACATACAGCCATGCCTACCAAACAGTCACCATGGACTGACTACAGCCTCGCTATCTCCCAGACCAGTGCTGGTGGGCTCTGCCCACACTACTGGGCTCAGGACGCTGTGGAGCTGACAGGAGAGCAAGAGCCAAGTGATCTGCTGTGCTCAGAGTCAACACTGTATTGTTGTAGAAAGGAAAGGATTTCTTTTTTTTTTAGGCCAATGTGTTAACTGCACAGTTTGCATGGAGCTTTAAACCAAACCCAGGCATAGACACTCTCACAGTGACATGGGGTTTGGCTATTCCACATATAATCTGTTTGGAAAGGGGTATGTGCATGTAAGTATGTAACCACAGCACAAAAATGCCATTATTCTACTTATTTTTAAATGTCTTTGGATATAATCCACTTGCTTTAGTTGCCACTGCAAAACTTCCAGCTTGCAAAATTCAGCTTGGTTTAAAACCACATTTCTAAAAAGTCAGCATCTCAGACCTGAAGGCTGGTGGGTACTTAACACTGCAAGTGAAAAGTACCTGCACATCATAGATTTTGCGAAAGTATTTCCAATGACAGGCACCAGTAGTGATAATGTCATAGGCAATACTGAAAGAAAATACTGTAGAGAGGCAGTGGAGTAATCACTGAATTTCAAGGTCACTTCATTATCCAATCAACCAAAGAGCTGGAACAAAATACAGGACATTTTAAAATATATTTTATGGGTGAAGAAATTCCTGCTTCTCTTTATTTTGGTTAGTTGTCTATAATGTCATGGAGGAACAGAGAAGAATATTGAGATGATAGAAACCATATGCCAGACATGTCAAACCACATTATATTATTGGTCTGGATTAAGGCATTAATACATTAGCTGGACACTTCTCTTGGAGTCACTGCCTTACTCCCACTGGCAACAATAGGCTAAACTATCTGCCTAATCATTTATCAGAGGCCCTAAAAGGCACACACTGCAAAGCCAGCAGGCTCTTGCCAAAATACAGGAAATGTCACACTGAATTCAGCACCCCTCACACTCCATGTAACTACAGACTGCCTGGAGCACCAACGCATTGTTTCCAATAAAAACTGGAAAACTAAATTTGTATCAATATTTTAATTAAGGGAAAATAAACTCTTTTCTCTACTGACTGTGATCAACTTCTGAAAACTATTCTAAACTCCATTAAACAAAAAAAGCAAAAATCCAGACACCGTCCCATGCTATTTAAGAAATGGAAAAGCTTAATTGTATCTGGTCTTACTCTTCAGACACTTTTCTAAGCTTAAAAATATAAAGATGTGGGTTTTCTCATATCCGAAGGGTGTCCAGCATTTCATAGATTGATGGGATTTTTTACTCACTTTGCAGGACACAAAATTTAAAAAATTTATCTCCAAAAAAGTTTGTGTAATTGCCTCTCTCCTTAGAAGTAAAAGACTGTATTGGGCAATGAGCTTTACAAGTTGCAAAGGTCTCAAAAATATTGGGTAATCTTCCCCAAGTCTTCCTCTGGGCTTAGGAAAAAGAATGGAACAAACCCATAATCGTTTAAAGAACTGTCTGGAGAAGAAACTGCAAACATGCAAAGCACTCTACCTCTGGTTTGCCAGTTCTAAATATCAGTGAAAGCAGGGATTATTACTGTTGCAAACTACTTAACCGGCTGCGTTAATTGAGCCAGCAGCTTCCAGTCAATAAGAAAAGCAAAAGCATTGAAAAAAATCAGTAATGGTATTAAAAACAAAGCTGAGAATGGTCAGTGAAGGGAACTATGGTGTCACCTTTGAATAGAGTCCTTCCAAGACAAGCAGTGTGTCATGATAAAAGGAGAGAGAAGCCACAATTCTGTTCAGTGTGACAGCTTCCAGTTTTAAGAGCAAAAACTTCATTAATACCCAAAGCTTAACTGCTAATGGAAAGAAAAAGCCATAAATCCTGTATTTGGCCCTTCATTATTGATTTTCCTATTGTGGCTTTCTGAAAACAAACTATAAGGTTGACTTTTTTTTATGTTATTTTATTTTTAAGACAGGCAGGCTCTGATCTCCCTTTAGAGTGTGGCAGGCAGAGGAAAAGGTGCAAATCGTTGGAGGAACACAATAAATTTGCGTCAGCCCCATTTGTTCACCCTGAGGCTTAGTTCAGCACTGACTGAGTACACAGCCATTTTCAACCTCGACTTTCTACTGTCAAGGCTTACATTTATTGAACACTTCTTATATCGTTTTCAGAGTTGAATGGGAGTTCAAAATGTTCTACAAACTGCTACTTCAAATTACAGGGTCAGGGACTGTATTTTTCCCTCTTCCTATTTAGTTGTTTTTCTTTTATGTTTCATCATTCACAGGAGATATGCACAGGAAAAGAAAAAAGACCTGAGAGGCCAGGGACCGAACCGAACAAGGGAAGAGAGGGAGCTGAAAATATGCGCAAGAAGGAAAAGAGAGCTGGTGGGAAAAAGAATGTTGGCTTAACTGGAAGTAGTCCACATTTTGACAGCTCATTTCTGCTGAAAAAAATTACTGATAAATACATATACACACAGACTTACACATATAAATGTGCATGTAAAAATTAAACAGCAATTAAAGACAGAAAGATAATGATTTTACTTTCCATCTCTGCTAATTATTTCCTTATGCACTAAACCCGCTCAACGCAGGCACTGCACATGTGTGCACTTGTTGACAAAGTCCCAACTGTCAGCAGAGAATGATACACCCCCAGGATCACAACCAAAATGGTTACATCAGCCAACGAAAACAGAATTGTGTGCAACCACTGCCAAATCCCAAGCTGACATGCATCCTGTAGGGTTTCATTGAAGTCAGCAGGGCAGCATGGTATATTAAACGAGCTGGGCTGCAAGGGTGGTCCAAAGCTGTACTCTGATACGCAGTAACAGCAATGAGGTGCTGAGAGACACTCCTGCTTTCGGGTACAGCTGTATTATTCCTTTGCAGGTCCAGGAGAAATACTGGACTGCAACAGAAAAGACTCACAAATGTGCACACAGATTGTCAATTAGAGAGCAATAGCTCTTGTGGACAATATGAATCATACAAAACTAAATGGTATCCCATAGTAATGATAGGCTCTCACAGATGGCGTGACTGCAGTAGGCATTAAAAATTGCACTATACCATGTCTTCCACTCAGATACTTCAATACATCAATGCAATTATCCACTTGTCACTTTCTATATGACTACTGTATTCAAAAGTTAGGTCATTTGAAGTTCTGTCACATTTTTAGTATCTTCCTCTGGGGATTAACCATGACTTCACAAGGCCTTTAGGATCAAGGTAAGCACAGCTTTAAAACATAGCTGACAATAATTGCCTATTTTTGGATATTACTTCAAATAGAGGGGAAAATACCCTTTCAAACCCAGAAGACTGTGACAGATCAGCTAGTCCAAGGACTGCTGTAGAAAAATTAGAAAACAGCAGAATATAATTTAGAATAATAGTCATGTAAAATTTCAATGCACTAGTTCTTTCCTAATTTAAAAGTCTATGTTTCATGTATAATCTGGTTTTCTTTTACTATTGTACACAGTGTGAAACTTTCAGTGTTTAAAGACATTCTCCTCCAACTGTCAAGCTGCTGCCACGAAGGGACCTACAGCATTTCCTTCTGCAGTCATGGCTGAAACTGCCTGAACACAATCACACCCAGTCACAGCCCTTTCAGAAATATGCTTGTTGAGGCTTTCCTCCACCCTGTATAGTGACTTCAAGCCCATATATTTCAAGATCCTGGTAGCTTAACTTGGCCTGGCCACTCTACAAAAAATAGAGGTTTTTGCAAACCTATTTTTGCCATCCTGCAGGGTATCACCACCTCTGTCAATACCTCTCCCACTCTATCCCTGTGTCATGCCCCTGCTCTGCACACCAGCAGGGCTGATACACTTCACCCTTTGAGGAATTGTCAGCTGACCAGTCTTGCTGGACCAAGAACTATGCTAAAACTGTTATCTTTGACAGGATGTTGAAAGGAATACTTTGTGATAGAGATTTAATCATAAATATAACAAGCTCAGTGTTATTTATCAGGACAGACTTTGTCCTTATGTATGAAACTATGACACCACAATAAGTATCTTCATCACTTTTTGGAACTGTTTTTGGAGGGAGAGAAAGAATAAGCAGACAATGCAAACAAACCGTTTGGCAAGAACTTCAAAAACATGTAGACAGAAAATTGGTCTAATCACAAAGATAGATAAATATAGACTGTATTCTTTGAAGTGCAAAATAATGTAAAATATAGACAATCTCAAATTCTTTTAGCAACCCTTTAACAAATGTCTCATTTCCCCATAGCATTTTACCGTTCTGATCTCCTTGTAATAAGATTTTAAAAAGTGTATTCCCTGAGCTTGAAGCACTCACATTCAGAATATACAAAACCACTAATCAAGAAATAGTACTTCTAAATATATTTGAAAGATAATTTTGGTTTGGTGGTAGCTATTAGGAAATCCTTGTTCAAATTGACAAACAGTATTAGCAGGAAAACAATAGCCTAGAATTCAAAATGAACACAAATCTAAACACTTCCATTATTTTACCAAATGACTGATCTGTGGTGGCTGGAGTAGGTATTTCTTGGAACACATTGATAATCCAGATGAACAAATGTTCTGTTCTAATAGGAATAGATGATAGGTGCTGAAGTTTATACTCTGACCTCTCTTCCATCCCTCTGTAACTCCCACTTATTCCCCCTTACAAACAATATTAAAAATGAAATTAATACCTAGGGAGATCAATTATGGTGATGCAAAAAGAAGTGTAAGAAAATTGTAAGGGCAGGATTTCTCCTCAGTAGCTGCAATCTTGTGGAAACATTCAGTCGTTGTTCCTGCCTATTATTATATTTACCTCCTCCTCCACATGAGTTTCAGATGTCACTGAGGCTGAAGGCAGAGTCTTTAACAAGTCTCTGCTTCCTGACATTCTACACGTCTAAGAAGTGAATGCCACAATGATCAATTTCTGTAATATCTAAATCTCTCACATTTGTTAATTCTGAATTGCCATAATTTGTAATTGCTGGGAAGGATAGTGTGTTTTAAATGACCAGTAATTTTGCAAAACATTCTCAGCTTCAGGGAAGTTTTTATCTGCATTTTAAGTAAGATTTTCAGCAACTGTAGGTGCAAATAGCTTTCCTTTGCATTTTCCCTGCTTTTCTGTCTTCATTTCTTCCAAGACTGTATTTTTGTAATGTAACTGTTGCTTTAGAGATTCATTTTCAAAAATGTCATAGAGATGAGAATCTTGAAATTTTAATTTCTTTCTCTTCTAGGCTGTTAATTCCTTTTGGTGAGCTTACTGGACTACACAAGTACAGAGTTCATTCTCCTGGCCCACAGTCATCTCCAGATACACAAAATAACACTTTCTTGACTATTATACTTTACAATCCTACATTGATACTTGAATTTTCTACAAGTTCCAGCCTTGAAAATACCCAACAAATCTCTGTTAGTGTCTTATTCTCCTTACAAGCAAAACACCATGTGTTTAACCAAGCACACACACACACACGTTTTGTCTTTCTATATTCAAGACAGCCATTTGTGTTTTCAAAATTGAATGACATTTTTGTCTTCAAATTTTAAAAAGTCATTTTGTTACATCACAGTAGTCCACCACATCTGGTTTCAACAGCCCTTCATGTAGTCACACTCACCAAGGCTTTGAGCACACTACAGAGTAATGCGTCTCCGTAAGGTTAATACAACATGCACTAGATGAACAGAGCAGCTGTTAGGCACTTCACAGGAACTCACAGCGGCCCTGAACATTAGGAGCTCTTTTACTGAAGGGGCAAATGGTTCCCAGGACCCTGAGGCTATCCACCTGGATAACAACCAGGGAAAAACTGGATAATTTTATGTCCCCCGCACCTCCAGCAGTGAAGCACCACTCTACAGCACGACAGCAGTGGCCAAGAAAGGACTGTATGATTCACTGGAGGTTTTTGTTTAGAATAGAGAGGATAGAAAAAAGGTCTCTTCAGTTTCACTGTAACATCCATTTTGTTTTTTCAGATTCAATTTGCACCAAATCTCATGTATTTCCTTTTAAAATAAAAATAATGCATAGACTGTTAAGTTAAAAGTATGGCATACTATTTTTAAAAACTGTTCTATTTTTAAAAAAATCATCCTGTAACTCTTAACTTACAGGACTTCCAGGAGTCATTCAATCAGAACTTGTTTCTTCTTCTATAATTTCTGTGGTATCCTTTTTAAGACTCGTAAGAGGGTTCAAACAGGCCATCTGACTTTTTTTTTTTTCTTTAACAAGGATTAGCTAAGTTTGGAAGCCCCTTTGCCCTTTGAACTAAAACATGTTCTGTAAGTAGTAGGACAGACGCACAGAAGGGATATTTGGATGTGATACAACATTCAAGTCAAAAATAATACCACTTAACTCAAAATGTTACAGAAAATGAATCTTAGAAACTAAGTCTCAAAGAAGTGTCCTGAGTTACAGCAGCTGAGAATTTGACCTGAGGATTAAAATGAGCTATGGACTACTTTACTGATGCCAAGCACCTCTGGTTCCTAGAAGTCACTGGAAACTGGGGATGCTCAGAAGCAATAAAAACTAAACCACCGTCTATGATTATTTTTCTGCAGGATGATTTGTATCATGAAATACTATACATTTCCTCAATGTGGCATCTTTCCAGCAGCTTTGTCTCAGTCTGCTCCTGATTTTATGCCTTTATAAAAATATATGTTTCTCAGCAGAAGCCAACATTTAAAAAGAAAGGAATTCCCTTGCTTGAAGAAAAAGAGAAAACACACACGAGAAACTATGATTACACTTGGGAATGATGGGTTTCCCATGGCATCGACAACATACCACTCTGCTGACAGCCTTGAGATCCTGCTCTGTGGCAAACTGAAAGCAATCCTCAGGCTTTTGCTGACCTGTGCTTTTTTTTCAGATCATGAACCCCATCTTCTACAAGGCTGTAGTCAATTCAGGCACTTAATCAGCTTCTGTTTATTACTGTCTCCCCAATGTCTCTTTAGTTTTATTACAGTCTCTTCCCTCCCTTAAACTAATCTGACTAAATGTTATTCCTACATACAGCTCCAAGCCCTGAACCACTTAATTTCCAACATGATTTCCCCAAAATCACTAACAGTCTTTCTCAAACACAATAACCAAAACAACATGTAATACTCAAATTCAGATAGGATTTGAGGTAACAGTTTGCATCAGCACAGTCTGTGTTCCAGATCTCCATTTCACAGTAATTCCTTTCAGCGTGCACTTGGTTTTACCCTGAATAGACTGCTTGGTTGTTATTTTTAAAACTGAATTACATACTACTGCTCTAATGCCATATTTTTCTGGATTCCTTTTTCTAAACTTAACTCAAAACACATCACAAATAAACAAGATAAAGGAGACAAATCTGTACAATTAGTCAAAACAGAAGAGGTCAAATCACCAGATGGACAAAAGATTTTTGAGGCCCAGTTGATGCTCCTTCTGTCCACAAACCAGTATCATTGTTATTCTCATCACCACCACTGCCTGCCAGAATAGATACCACTACCCCTTAGACTGCTCCTGAATTCTTGCTCTCACCTCAGGGTCCCCCCTCCTTCTCAGGTTTGCTGATACTTCAAAAATGTGATGGGGTATTAAACAGGTAATTTATAGCAGTCTTTCCTTGGTTCTATAATAGGCAAGCTGGAGGTATATGTTAACAGTAAGTAAAGAATAAAAGCAGAGCTAAAATATTGCTTATGTCCTATCTGTACCATTACTTTATAATTGGTACACAGTGCAACCTGGGCCAAAATTAAGGCCACCCATGAGCAGAGGTTGGTGAGGCAAGCAATGGCCTTTCTTCCCAGCAGGAACACTTGACATAAACATGTTAGTGCTCCACACACAGCCATTTATTGTCAATCAAGTTAGAGAGCTCTTTAATGGTCTTTTTCTTTAACTTCAAAGAATTACATGGGATAGGGCCAATTCGTCTCTGGAATCACCTCTCTCTCCACACCACATCTGCTGTGCTCTGAGCGGGTCCCTTAGGCTAACAGAGCTCCGGTCTGAACTTGTCACACTCTAGGATGGTAAGATGTTTCCAGTCATAGGTCAGTCATTAATGAACCTGTTTCAGAGATCAGATGGAGTGAACCTTCTTGCCATAACTTTGTTTAGGTTTCAGAAATCAAGTAATTTAAAATCTCTCAAATATCAGTAGAAACATTGTGTCCACATACTAAAAATACTCTGAAGGGCCTAAAGAGGAATCTAATCATCTCTAAGAACAATGTTCCAGCAGATGTAACTGGAAGAACTGCCCCTCTTAACAGTATTGTGGTTGAATACAAGGGTTTTGAATAACTCATCTATTTTGGCTGCAGTTAACATACTGCCCTTGAAAAGAATCACAAACCAGAGGGTTTCAGGAGCAGAGGCAGTGACTGTGGGACAAAAATCCCAAATGCTTTCAACTCTGAAAAATGTAGGTCTGGGTTAAAATTTCAGCACAGCTATAGAGTGATACACTCAACTCCTCGTGCTTAGGATGGTCTAATGAAGTGGGTTGAATTACAAAGAATGCAATTCAATTTCTGATGCAGAAAAGCCCCTGACAGTTCCCCAATCAAAGATTTTTTTTAAGCTGTTGATACAGACAAGTGCAATTAGACAACCCAGAGTGGAGGAAAAAGGAAGGTTCTGTATTCAGAGGGAAAACTGAAACATTATGTTATTACCAATAGTGCAGTAATGGATGCCAAAGACAAGAGAGCAGTCATAAGGGAACAAGTTATCACTCTCAATACCCACCTCATTAGTAACTGAGAGAATTGACAGTGCAGAATCACAGTACTTCAGTGCATTGTTTTTCTGGCCAAGATCTTTATAGCACTGAGAAGAAAAAACATTTTGTTTCCAATCAGACCACTGTAAGAATACCAGAGTCTACAAATCATTATTTTAAAAAGAACTTGGTTACCTTTGCCAAATACACGTAATTGCATTTGGAATATCCTGGATGCATTTCTTCTGCCTAAATAATAAAAAGCAGGAAAGAAAATGGATGTAAAACTTGTGTGATGGGATTTATGTGGTCTGCATAACATTTTCAGTAATGCACTACACTTCCTCAAATCAGATGGAATCATCCCTATTGTGTGTAATGCAGTCTGTATAGCACTTCAAAAAAAAAAATCAAGAAAACAAGAAAACTCAAAACTCAAACTCTAGACCAGGCACATCAGATGTTGATACTAAACATACGAAAGTGTTCTGTACTGCTTTCTGTCCTCTCTCCCTAAGCGCTTTGTAAAGACATCAGGTCATTCTGTACATGATCTATCAGATTCATTCACTTACATCAAAGAAATTAGAAAGCAATCAACCATTCACACTTTATGTAACAAGTAATGAATTTGTTATGAATGAACAAATCACCTTTACAATTATTTCTCTTCCACAGACCCATATCTTCTAGTTCTGGGTTCACATTTCTTTTCACACTACCATTTTCTGAAAAGTTCAGTTTGTTAAAAAAATTCAAGACTGTTTAAAACACAGATGTAGAAGCTTGCAAATGAACAAAAACCTTACCAATTATCTACTAGCCAAGAAGAAGTTTAGTCAACAAACAGCTTTTGGGAGACAAAATTACATAAGTGAAATTTATAGTAGCTGTAATCCTTCGACCAGAACAATGCTGCTTTCACCACAACTGCATAGAATCAAACAATTGAAAAAGAAATCCAAACAGTTGTCTTTTAGACAGTAATTTAATTTTTGTTGCAGAAGATGACTTAACACCACAGTCACTCTGCAGCCCACCACAAAGTGTCCTGAAGCTAAAGTGAATGTTTCAAATTACTTCATCCACTTTTGGAATTTGACCTTAAAGATACAATCTCTTAAACTGGGAATATGTTAACGTACTGTACCATCCAAAATTCAGGAGATCATTCCATCTTTAAATAAACATAGAACACAGAAAACAAGCACTTCTGAAAGTGAAGAAAATATGCTTGCCCAATTCTTTTGAGACACTTCCTGAAAGTAATTGTAATGATGGAAGTTTATGCTTTGAATTCAGTCAAGTGTAAAGCTTGTACACTCTTCATCTCCAGAAGTAGAAATTATTCATATAGAAGACATGGAAAGAAAGATTTATTTTATTCATGTGGTATTTTCTCGTAACTGTATGCTCAAACAGAATGTCCAGGAACATGGATCTGTATGACAGAGCTTTTCTAATTTGCTACAAAGGTAATTTTATCTCCACAAATAAGAAATGCTTCTACTGAAATTCAATAAGAAAAAGCTTCAGAGAAGAAAAAGAGAAGCATCACAATGTCAAAGTTTTCCTTGCCTATGTTAAGCCTCCTGCAGAAATAGGCATATCAGCAATTATCACTATGGTAATTTGTTTCAATGGCGTATATATATAACTAAGCTATATCCATCTCACATTATATTCAGTCACTATTAACCATGTCAAATAATTGAAGAATTCCCTAAAGCTAAAGAAAGAAAGGTGCTAGTCAGTCATCTCCAAATTAATTTTAAAATAGAAGAGAAAAAATATTACAGTAGAGAGCTCTGTGGTGTTTAGAAGAGCCCTGTATTTACAACTACTGAACACAGTCTGTTGAACAGGCATCTTGACAAGGGTCACACACAGCAGCTGGTAAACAGCCACACAGAAAAACCCTTGGCAAGGCCTTACCTTAAGGAAATTCTGCAATGCTTCTTCTACTGTTGAAGTTGGTGGAGTCCCAAAGAGAGCAGTAGCTACTTTCTTTTCAATCCAAGACAATTGAGATACCTATAATGAAAAAATTAAATTAGAAAGTCAGTAGTCTTCAGGGTTGCCTTTCATTTTGCAGCAAATACTGTATTACTTTTTGCAAAAGAACCTGTAAAGGAATGCTTTATACTGTCAACTTGCCAGCTAAAAGCAGTCTTTTGGATTTTGGATTCTGTTAACAGGAAAATGTGCATATACGGCATAACATGAATGTCCCTGACACAAAAAAAAAAACCTTAAAGTACATTTTAGGTTTCATAAGACCTTGCCTGTTTTTAAAACCGATGGCTAGAAATAATGCTTGAAACTTAAGGTTTTCATGAGACAGCTTAGCATGTTAGTCTATGTACTTGACAACTTTTCAACATTATGAAAAGCTGTTGCTGCCGTAAAAATATGTGTTCTTTTGGTGCTTGTATAACAAGCTCATTTATTACACAGAAGCTAGTGACAACCACTGTGAAGAAATAGGTTTCGTTTTTTCCTCTTCAAATCTGACAAACAACATTTGCCAAAGACCTCTTCTCATTGCAACAAGATGGGTTGCTGAGAAAGGATTTTAGGGAACTGTCATATTGCCACACAATGCACATGACTTCTTCCCTTACATATGCTGACACCTGACAGAAACTGCTCTAGTTTGTGTCATTAGGTGCTTGGCTCCACCACCCCAACCCAGTGAAAGACACCTCACACCTATCACAAAGGATGGAGCTGCTAAGAAATGCGAGAGCAGAGCCTGTTTAAATGGAGAAGTGAAGCCACTTCTTTGGACACTTCTGCCACATCTGTAAAGAAAAGCCAGGACTTTTTTCCTTTCCTTAAGTATTTGAACCACAGCACCAATGGCTCCTATCACAGAGGACAACTGAGTTGACAAATGGGAAAAAACAAGGTTCTGTATTTTCTGCCCTGATCTACACAGAGGCAACACAAAGGATACACACAGGAAAAGAAAGAGCCCCTCATCAGAGACCTGGAGGTAAAACAGAGTCACATATGGGCATTTCTTTTCAGAAGGAGCTGCAATTCAAATAACAGGGTTTGGCCTTGAAGTCAAGTTAGTCCTACTGCTGTAAAAATTAAAATGGTTTTGGATAGTTTTAGATAATTCCTGCCTCATTCCCTTGCTTCCCAATATATGCAGGACTGTTGCTGCTCCCCCCACCTACTCCACCTAAATCCAGCAATTATCCAGTAGATGTGAATTAATAATTGCAAAATACAAGAATCCACCCACACAGAACTATCCACAGCCACCAACCAGAATGCTTCTCTGTTGAACTGACATCAAGGTCTATGTATCTCTTGTTGCACACTGCACTAAAAATACCATTGCAAGGACTAGAAATACAGATCAGCATGCAACAGGAAAATTCACAGGACCATGTTTTCTCAGCTGCTCCCAATGTCTCTAGCTATGTAAGACCAACATTACTTGGAGACAGAAGGCATCCTGGTCAGGTCTTGTTGGTTGTTTGGCAGGGTCCAATGCCTTATTTGTTAAATGCTGTCAGTGAATGTCTCACACAAAACCACTAAAAATTATAATCCAGAGAGAAACAGTATTAAGAAAACAAAGCTTTTGTTTTCATTCTCGCTCGCATATCCCACCCTTAAAGCTTCTTCTAAGGAAATAAAGTGTTTTTTACAAAAGGTGTCCAGCAATCCTGAAGTTCTTACTCATTGAAGGAACAAGGGATTGCCTCTGCAGTGTTTTCACACTTTTACAAACTTCAGCATGCTGTTTGAAACTTCAAATTGTAGCTACATATATAATTTCCTTCCACATTTCATTTCCCTCACTGTTTTATAGTTTCTAAGACATATTCTGCAAGAGTTATTAAAGGAATTTTTTTAAAATGCTGTTTTCTTCATGCCAATTTACTGATGAGTGTTCTTTCTTCTTCTGGAAGAGGGAAGGGGTTTCTACATTTCTAGATCCATCGCATCAAGATAGATGTAGCTCACAGAGGGAGGAAGAGGGGGAAAAATAAAGGGAATGTATATGCTTAGACTGTTCTCTGAAACACTACACAACACCCTGGAGACACACATACACCGCAGAGATACAATTACCACACTCAAGTCTGCTGTTATGCAATAGTGAGGAAACAAAATTGCAGTTTTTCCATGTGGAGTTATAATTAACTATTGAAAACACAAGTTCTTCCTGGCAGTTCTTTTATTTTCTTATGAGATTTAATCAGAACTGATTTACTGAGGTTTTCAGCTTTGTTTTGTCTGGCTTGGGTGCTGCTTTGCAGTGTTCAAACTTTTAAAAGGCCCAGACATATATGCACTTGGCCATTTCTATCTTACAAATCCCACCAAGATAAAACAATGTTTAAAAGTGAAATGCATTTCACAGAAAATCACCAGCACTGCAAGGAGGTTGTAGCAAAGTGGAGGTCCACCTCTTCTCCCAGGTAACAAGTGATGGGACCAGAGGAAACAGCCTCAAGTTGCACCAAGGAAGGTTTAGACTGGATGTAGGAAAAATCTCTTCACTGAACAGGTGGTGAGGGACTGGAACAGGCTGCTCAGGGAAGTGGTGTAATGGCCACCCCTGGAAGTATTCAAAAGATGTGTGGATGTGGCATGTGGGGACGTAGTTTAGTGGTGAACATGCAGAGCTCAGCTAACAGCTGGACTCGACCATCTTAGAGGTCTGTTCCAACCTTCATGATTCCACAACGCTCTGACAACAGGGAGTTTTCTGTGCACTCTCTCCAGCATTATACTTTGTTACCATCCCACAGACAGTCTAAGAGTTCGATAATGTTTCGAGCAGTCAGCCTTACATGCCACTGGCCTGAGGAATTCATTGCAGCCAACTCTAGCCGTCCATAAATGAAGTGCCTAGTTAACACAAGTTGTCCAGGTTCCTTGCATGGTCAATACAGAGAAGGACACTTCCAAGAGCCAATTCCTATTCACCTACATTAGCCTGGGATGAACACTCCTCTCCTTATTTCTTTCCTTTAACTACAGAAGGGGAGCACAGATAATTGTATTTGTGGGTGGCTAAAGAGAGATGAGGTGAATCTCATCCCATTCATACCTGTGCCCCACCTGCATCTGTCTGCACTCCACTGTCACTGAGGTGGGACACATGGAAAGGACCTGTTTTATGAAATCAATAAAATTGTGTCCCAAACAAATTGTGATGAACAGGAAATTATATCCTTCTCCTCAACACACGCAAGTATAGTCTTTAATTTGAAATAATTTTATTAATCTTATGCCATGTTCAGTGAAATGGAAACATCATTCTTCCTACTGTACCAACTAACTTTATTAAGTATTCTCTGTGTGTGAGCAAGCACAGGGAACAGAAACTCTGGTTAGCATGCCTTACTGTAGTGCAAATTTGACTTCTACACTCAAGGTTATTCCAATAGTGCAAAGTGTATCTGGACGTCCATACAAAATCAAATATAAAGGGAGTGTAACTGTCATGAACTACAGTGGAACCCACGATTTCGCTTTAATAGGTGTTCCAAAAGTGGTAGAGGACAGCAAAAAGTAACAAGAAAAACAGCTACTGCAGCAAGTGATAGTAGTAACAACAAAAATGAAAGAATGAAGATTGTCTTTGCCCTATAGATGTTTTCCAAATGTTAAGTGAGATTCGCTTTTCTTAGGTCTCCTCAACCCTGATGTCAGTCCTGCCAGCAGACTGAAAATTCACAGGGGCACTGAAAGGACGACTGTGTTTCCACAGAATATCTGGTTTCAGTGTATTGTGTCACTCAAGGAACACTGCAACCCAGCTTCCATACATAAGGAAAGTAGTCCCACTTACTCAAGTGTGAGAAAAAAGGGCCTGAGGGATCATCAGCCGGCTCCTGAACTTCCTTAGGGATGGAGAGGAGTGGGTCATCACGGCAGCCTGGCCTCTGCCAAGGAGAGGACACCACTCTTCAGTGTTCTCAAGCAAACAGAGATGTTTGTCTCAGCTAACCTCACCTATGGATCTGTCAAAGAACAAGCTGTCATCCACTTATTCTACCCAAATCTCTATTAGTACCAGAGAGGGAAGAAAGGCACTCGCAGAGTTAAACTGCAGCTGAGCATAAAGTTCATACTTAGCACTCTCCTTTCAGGCCTCTTGTTCCACTGAAGACCAAGGCAAAAACACATGGTTCTCCCCTAAATACTGGGAAAATGTGTTTCCTAACATCCCTTTCTCTTCCTTATCTTAGGATCAGAAAACAAACAAACAAAAAACAAACAAACAAAACCCCATATATATTTATACTGAAACATTGGCTGGGTTTTTGTATTCTGTTTCTTTTTTATGAGATGCAAACCCTGCCCATTGACAGCTCTTTTCAAGTTCAGGATGTTGGTACTGAGGAAACTAACCCACTTGGATTGAAAAGTCATCCAGGACTGACTTTCAGCCCTATAGGATATCCTCCTCCAATGTTTCCTTGCTAATAGCTCACTGAAGACGTATCACACAATTGTCTTCCATAATGGAAAATAACCCCCTCGATCCAGCTTCAGTAAAATATTAATGGCACCTAATTAAATATCCCTACAGACTTTTTCTTTCTTTTTCATTACAATATATTAATTTAAAATAGTATTAAATAATTTCGCAATGTTTTGACTTCTGGAAGATATTAAGTAACTGGACACCAGTTTTAAAACACTGGCTTCCAACACAAATATTCTCTTTCTTGCCAGCTGAGAAACCACGACAGTCTGCACAGGCATTTAGGTATTTATCTCACTTGAATTGTGCTTTTCATTTTCCAGTAAGGGAAGCAGACTTACAGAGCACACAAAGGAACTGGATTAATTTGTTCCCTGATGTAACCCAAACAGATACTAGGATACACCAGAGACAAATCAAACACAAGGCATGTAACCCGCAAAAAGAGAATCCCAAGAGATCTAATTTTTAACACTCTGCTAGCATTTACCACAGCCTCTGACCTAGTTTCATAAGTACATGTTAGCTGTTCTGTGCCTGCACTGTAATGGCAAATAAACGTAAGCCTTAGCTAGATACTACTCTGTTCTATATGCTATTTGAAACATTAAAATGCTAAAACAACCCCCATAAACACACAATTATATTATCAGATAGTTGTGCCCAAAACTCTAAGGAAATAAAACTAATTCCTATATGCACCACAGATCCATTCACTTCTTGTATACACAGCCAGTATTACAGGCAAAATTTTACCCCTTGTAACATTATGAAATAACTGGTGAAAATCTTGCCTACTAGATTGTGATGACACAAGTAATTTTCTAATACAGCCGAAAGGATTCTCTGATTTTTCTCTTCTGTATAGCTCTACTGACTTTATAATGGTAAGATAAATAAGAAACAGCAAAAATTGATTTTTAGACTAGGTGGTGCACAATTGTCACTGGCTCTGCAGCACAGACAGATCCCAAGTGCTGCGAGGGCAGCGAAAAATCCAGCTCAGCCTTTCTGCTGGAAAGTGCTACAACACCACATCAGCCTCATTTCTGGCCTACTAAGAATAACTGCTGAGTAAGAAACTTGGCAGTGTTGTACCACTGCTCTTTGCAAAGGACTGTGTTACACTGAGGAAGGTGAGAAATGGCAGCCAGAGCCAAATTCAGACAAAACTCCACACACCAAATAGCTTTTACAAGTACAGTGTGTGGTTTCTGGATATAGATTTCAGCCTTCAATAAATCTCCATTTCCCTTCACTATACTTTTAACCTAAAAGTCTTTTCAGCTGATTTTCATTTGTGAAAATGAACTGTAACCCTGAGATACAACACTTGAAGAACATCCTTTTACAGTCTCTTCTGCAATTCCTAATTTTTTCAATTTGTCATCCCAAAAAAGGTGCTAGATGATAGCAGTAAGATCCACCAACATTAAATAAGAGTGAATGGGAAATATCTGACTGTACTAGGAAGACTTAAGAACATTTCACAAGTGTTACCAAAGCCTGTAAGGTATCAAACATTAGTTAACATTTTTGACTGCATTGTTTCAGTAAAAGAATACATGACCAAAATTAGACAAAAATACCCTTGGAACCATACTTAAGAAAAAACAAATGTTGTAGCCAATCCTACCTTGACCCCAAAGTCAATGTAAAAATTAACCTTCTTGTCTCAGTCATCCCTTTTCCTTCTTTAATTCTCTCACACTGTACAACACAGTCTTCCCAGCCTCAACCACACCAAGACTGAACATGAAGAACAGAGGGTCTAAGAGCAGCATTATCACTCCAACTACAGGTACCCATACAGAGGAGTGATGAATGAATTTTTCAAGCCCTCTATCATAATCTTGACTCTGAAGCAGTATTTGGAACCTATGGCACAGCCAACAGTCTTCTTTTGGGGTAACTACCACAGCATGAAACACCACGGTCTGCAGAATACGATCACAGAATTTGTCATATCTTTCACAAACTCCTACAAACACCTGTACCACATACATGTCAAAATCTGTATTAGTGGATCAGCATAGGAACCTACTCATACAGTCTGATAAAATGAATGAAAATGTCACCAATCTCATGGGGTTGGAATTAAGATATAGCTTCCACAGTAGTACTTCAAAATGAATGTTTTCAACTGACCTCATCCTGCTACTGCAAGTGTGCAAGGTAGAAAAATTTTAAGAGTTGACAGCCCCAGAAGTTACAACAATATTTTATTCAGTCCTATACTTGCATTTATTTGTACAAAAATCTGTTCTATGTGTTTCAGGTTACTATTTTGTATTGGTAGTCAGAGAAGAAAAGAGTTTTAAAAAAGAAAAAGAGAAATCTGAAATCGATCCTTCAATATTTCAGTGGCTACATGTGTTTAGGTAGATTGTTTCACCTAATGAAATGCAGGTCAAGCTAAGGTCACCTAAAGCAAATGCTAATCTGTGGTTTTAATGTTTAGTAAGGAAGCCCTGCAAAGATGTTGCAAGTGTGAAACATGAATTTGTAATTAATTATACAGTATAACAAACCACACCTGCTACTCAGTCAGGAAGTGGTGATTATCAGCAAAATGAAACGAGTAAAAAAAAGGGGCAATGAGAACAAAATGAAGTATACTGAGATCATGTATTTCCAAAAAACAGCAGCTCATATGAGAAATGAGCCATGAAAAACCTCTGCGGGCATTTGACACAAATGGAAGCTGCAGTGAGCTGCTGGACACAGCACAGTATAACAGTGCTAAGCAGTCACTGGTAAGGGAGTGCTGCGCAGAGGCAGGACAGGACAGGACAGCAAGCAGACTATAGCACAGTCTTTAGTAACTTCTTTTTGCTGGTATTCAAGAACACAGGGTAATAAAAAGCAAAATGCCAAGTTCTTTGAAAAAGTTGGTGTCAATCCTTATTCCAATCCAAGGAGAAGCAAGAGTTGCTGAAAGCTCTTTGAAAGTTAAATATATGCGCTAAAAAAAACCTGCTTAAAGATTACTTTGCATTATGTGTTGCTGCAGATAAGTCTGCAATGTGTCACAGTAACTCCTCCTTTCCAGCTTGCAGGCACTTAGTAGTGATTAGCATTGGAAGTATCCGTAAGAAAAAGGCAGGGCTGGCATTCACTGTGCTTAGCAGTTATCCTTAAAAGCCTCACAGTGATGTTTTACAGCATGGATTATGGAAAAAAGTCTTCTGACCAAATATTCTTCAGAGCACCAGAGATGAAGCAGTAAGGATAGCCAACTGGGGCCTGAAAGACGTGGGTTTAAGAATAAGACAACTCTCATACTAAAGGACAAACACCATTTTTCTAAAAAACTGATCCACAAGGAAACTTGTAAACCAATTATTTTATTTTTTCATATATGAGTACTTATACTATGTAATCTACTATAATCTAATCTTTATAATACATAAATAAAATATATAACTAAAATAACCTTTAAAAGCACCTGTTGTACTGGTAGGACATAAATTATCTCTGGCAAAACTCTTTGGTGAATTATGGATTTTTAGGCCTGAGTCTTTGTTGTGACATTCTCCTGGAGTTTACCAAGCCATTATGGTAACCTTGCTGCCACAGATATAATCCCACAGCATGCAAGTGCTTTTAACTGAAGGTATGGATGGGAAAAAAGTTACCCAAAGGCTATGTTACCAACCCAAGGTCAACCAGAAAGTTTGTGGCAGAACAAAGAACTGAAATCAAGAGATTGACCATCTTCCCTTTCAAATATCAGTTATTTTTCTTTCATTCATTCAGATAAACTTGAACACAATGAGGGACAGACAGGCACAGTTTACCTAACTATACTACAGGAATGATCAGCTGTTAGCGTCACACATCTGGCAGTTAATTCAGGGAATGTAAATGTCAGGTTCATGTGGCTCAAAATGAACACCTACTTAAATAAACACCTACTTTGACTTAAGTGCCAGTATTTAATTACAAATGCATTATCATTTTTCAGTATACGCAATTATTATTTATATTTATATTCATTCCAAATAATTTGAATATTGTCAAGCAATAGATGATGGAAAAGTGTTTTAGAGAAGATGATCAGATACAGCTTTTCTAAGGATTCATAAAACCCCTATTATCATATTTCCATATCTTGTTTTTTAACTTCATCAGCAATATCACTCATAAATGTTTCCATTAAGCATTGAGAGTGATCTTCAGAAAATACATAGATATTAGATATTATGTTAGATAAATAAAACACAACTTACTGAATAGCACCATCTTCCATTTAGGTAATACAAAAAGGGATCTTGAGGCTTAAGTTCAATTGCCTTGTCTAGGTGTTCCTATTGGAAAGAAAATTAATATAACTTTAGATGTTTGTTTGACAAGTGTGTTTACATTCTAAGTAGTTTGTTGCAAGTCAGAAACACATTCAGAAATTCTCTTCTGTTGCAATTGTTTTCTAACAATCTAAAAATACATTAACTAACAAAACCTTTCCTCATGGAGGGAAACCACAGACAAAATTGTTTAGCAACACTGCACACAATGCAACAAGGCATGATGTATTTAGAACATGACTAAGTAGCTCTAAAGTTCAATCAAATAACTCAAGAACTTTTGTCTTAAGAAGGCAACAACTTCAGTTTAATTAATTCCATTTACAGTTAGGAAACTGTCATAGGTCAAGTAAGTGAAGAAGCAACTAGCTTCTTTGATAGATCTTGTATGTCAGCACTCATCCCTGAAGCATAGTCTCTTCCATCTTGGAATGTGACTGCTTCAATGAAATGGTACTTGACACAACCAGTCCTTACAATAACGTGAAATTCAAAAAAAATAAAATGGTTCTGTTTATAGTGAAACTATAAAACCTAGAAAGTATCTAATAAGGTCCTTCTTCCAAAATCATTTTCATTACAGGTCTTAAGTATCTTTATTTCTCTCTTTAATTTACTAAAGAAAGCTCTTACTCCTCAGCCTAAGTTTGAAAAAACAATATGTTATTTCACCTCTACCATTTGTCCCTCAAAAAAAATTTCATTTGAACCTTTCTTTTTTATCCCCCAGATATCTGTCTTTCTAATTAAGCCAGACACAAAAATATTGGAGTGACACAGCTCTAAGAGACTATTATGCTATCATTTTGTCCACAAACTATTCAGATAGGAGCTATGTTTTCATACTACTATTTCCCCAAATCCTTAACACTTCCAAACAATTCAGCAGATTTCAGTCCATACTAGTGAGGAGGAAAAGTTCCCTGCAAAGGCTACTGCTAACACCATGGACTCTTCTAAAACTTCCATCCTTAAACAGCTGCAGCACTTGTGTCATTTGTCATTATCCCTCTGTTCTCAGCTTGTCCCGGTGCTCAGGGCTCAGCCGGCTTTGCACAGCCCAGAAGTGATTTTTGCTCCGCCACACTCCGAGTCCTAACATGGACATGACGTGACAGGAACGCATCCCAGGCATTCCCCAGGAACTGGAACATGTCTGCTGCCTCGCACTGACACCCAGAGAGGGGGGACGTGAGCTTGGAGGGCAAGGGATGGGTGGAAAGCATCCAACAAACAAGGAAGGGGAGAGTCACACATGTAACACGAATGACTAAGTCTAAAAAGCACAGTTACCTTTGAAAGGACAGTGTTAAAACAAGTATTACTTAAGGGTGGCATGGAGGATGATTGCAGTACTGTGTTAGTTCATCACTTACTATTTTGTATGTTTTGATTTTCTAAATGGAATTGTTATTCCCTTTTCCTCCCCTCCCTGACTACAAAATAAAGCAGAAATCTTAATGCTGTTCCCAGAATCCTACCTCAGTTCTTGGATTTTGTAAGCATATAATCTATTTCCATACATAAAAATTAGTTTTTCTCCTTAAATTTGGCACCAAAATAGACCAGTGAGGCTGAATTACTGTGTTGGAAAAATCTGTCTTTGACACTATATAAGGAATAGCTTAAAAAAAACCAACCAAAAACCCCAAATCCTACAAAAACATACCTTAAAGAGATAACCATTCCTGATTTTGTTTTGTACACTTTCAAACTGAGACATATAGCCACACATAATTGCAAACCTGAGAGGGGAAAAGAAAACACACACACATACTTTTTGTGATTTAAATAAACCTTTGAATTAAATTACAAAATATTTCAATACCTAATTCACAGATTAGCACCTGAGGTTTTTTTCCATCTTAGTTGCTGGATGGAAGTTCAGCATGAGCTATACATGTTCAGGAGCAGACAAAAACACAAAACAAAACAATAATGGAAACAAGAAGAAGTTTACATGACACTATTTGAGCTGTCATTGAAATAAGAAACCCAGGGATTTCTCCTCTCGAACTTCTAACATTTAGTTCAAAGTGCGACACTTCTAGACTGGCTCTACCACTGATGGCAGTGGGACACGCTGTGCTCTGCGTTGCCCTGCACTGGGAACGGGAGCACCATCAGCTCTCTGGGAAGGCAAATGCTTGGAGTGTGCTCAGTGGGAAGCTGTACACACTTCAAAAATGTTTACAGTTGTCTTCTACTCTTCTCAAGCACTTCTGGCATTCTTCTGATATCTTCAAAATTATTTAAAAACATACATGTACATTCTACTCTAACAGGATCGCTGCTACTCTTACTAGATCATTATTAATTCTATTATTGTTACTATGATTATTATAATTTGGGGACACTGAGTGATAAAAGAAATGTGAGATAATTTCTATAAAATATTTGTATTGTTAAGCAGGTACAACTGAAAATATTTTCAGAGGTCTTATCTATAAAGGTTCAGCTCTCCTAAGCAACACTGCTGTCTAACTGACACCACCTAAATTTCTACTCCTTTCTTCCTATTACTTCAACAGCTCTAGAACTTCTATGCATAAGGAATCTCTTGCACAGACACCAATTGTATTTTCCTTGGACCTATTTTCAACGGTATTAAGACAACTTGGCATTTCTGTAAAAACCTAACAGAGCCACCAAAGAAATAGCTAAGCAGTCAAAACTCATGAACATAATTTTTCTAATTTTCTCAGAATTTTGTTCTTTTATTAAATATTTTACAATGCAATATTAAATTAAAACAAAAAAAATAATCCTAAGAGAGGGAAAATTGAAGTCCAGAGGAAAGTATGAGTTATGCAAGAAGCTTATCAAGTTAATTATGGTAACAGAACCACAACCTGTTTGGCACACACAGTTTTTAAGCATTAACCAGGCTCCAGTGAATCTTCATTAAAATGTCATTGCTAACAAAACTAAAGACATTATTTCATTGCTTACAGTTACACCTAATGGTTTAACATTAGAAACATGTTATGGGTCGTTGTATTTTTTGGTAAGTGTTCACAGATAAGGAACGGAGTCAGCACAACAACAGCAGCTGAATTTGTAAGAGCTCCAGCCAGACTGTCAAACACTGCTGAGCAGGATGTATGTTGTGACCAGTGTGCACTGCACAAAATCCAGCTAAAGGCAGCTCTGCTGCTCACAGAGCTGCAGGAAGCACATTTGGTATGGGAACGAGCTGCAGTTGAGGGGAAAAGCAAGGGGTGGGGGTCAGGAAAGTTCAGGTATTTAGAAAGAGGGGGAAGGTACTGAAAACTTTATTAGGTTTAAGTAACTCAGGCAACGTTGCCCCTATTCCCTTCACTCATTAAGTGCTAATCAGATAAACTCAGCATACCATAGCTAAACGGATTGCTGCTACAAAAGAAAACAATGAAAAGCGAACAAGCTAATCCAGCATCTTGCAGTATTTCCCTGTCTGTGCGTGACAAGAAAGAGGGCCTTAGTTAAAACTAGTTCAAAGAAAAATTTCTACTTACAGCTAAAACCTCTGGGGAGGGAAATCTCAACAAAATTTTCAACAAATTAAAAATAAGCTAACCTACTGACTTCCAATACACATCATTTTTTCAAGGAAAACATAAAAATGCCTTTCACGTATTTGTCTTTTTTTTTTTATTTTTAAATTTTATACTTTTGAACTGGGCTGGACAGCCAATCCATATAAACAAATGATTTAGTATTTGCAGTTNAAAAAAATTCAAAGCAAATTAAAAAAAAAAGGTATCCTTTTTTTTCCCCAGAAGAGACTTTATAGACATTTTAAATACTCTTCAAAGAGTTTAAAACAAAAAGCAAACCCTATTTTCAGTGATGCAAAGGGTAATGTTAACCCTAGAAAGGTCTGAGTTGGAAGGCATCGTAAAGATCATCTAATTCCAACCCCAGCGACACCTTCCACTAGACCGGGTTGCTCAAAGCCCCATCCAACCTGGCCTTGAACAGCAGCTCTGGGCAACCTGTCCCAGTGTCTCACCACCCTCGCAGTGAAGAGAATGAACAGGGAAAAGGAGACAGTAGATAACTAGAAACGCTTCCATCTATTCCCTGTCATTCTGTCCACGGGCCAGTCCCAGCCCCAGCACTCTCTGGTCACCTGCCCCATCTCGTGGTGGCAGGAGGGAATACTAAAAAGGTTATCACAAAATAATGTGCAAATATCCTGTGACATGGGTAAAACGCACACATCTTTTGGCAGAGCGAGTGACACTGGTTCTCCTTGCAGCCACTGCCTGCATTACACCCTTTGGACATGAAAGTTAAAGTGCTGCTTGCAGTGCCTTCACAGAGAAAATAAAGAGAAAAATAAAGAGAAAACTATACGAAAGAAGAGCTGCAAGGACTGATCTAACTGCTGAGATGAAGATAATCCCAGGTAAGGTAAAAATCCAGTCTCAGACATGCTCAGCTAAATAAACACAACAATCACTAGCCCATTAAGACAGACACAGCACTCCAGCTAGCATAAAAAATGTTATTCCAGATGGAAGAAAAGTTACTGAATGTAGTGTAGAAGCACACAAGTTAACCATCCACAATTAACACTCCTTTAATAAGCACAAACACAAATGAACTCAGTAATAAGTCAGCACCCTGTCCCTTTGTTAAAAACCATATAATTGAAACCCAGACTGGCAAGGAACTCTAGCTGACAGAGATGGATACCAAGTGCCTACGTGGCACTCACACGAGGGGGCCCAGATCAAAAAGTGAACTAACATTTTTCTTCTGGCACTCCAGAATTTCTGCGTGTATTCAGGCAAGGTAAAACTGTAAGGGGCATACCTTATCAGCTGCAAAAGGGACAGAGAGCAGCAGCTTGATACAGTAAGTTTTATTAAGCCAATTTGAATTTTAGCATCAAAAATGCCACCAACACTTAAGACTCTGGCAACCACAGCTTATTCCATATGAGATGGATTTACAAAAAAGATTTTGAAGTCTCAAATCAAGATTAAGCCACACTAGAGCACACAAATCCAGCAATTTTTACCTTTTCCCTCATAAATCTCAAAGGCCAAAATCAGAAACAACATGTATTTTCCCAGGCTTGTTCCTCTCTCTTCTATATACCCTTTCACATAACTCAAATCTAAAAAACCCTCTTATGTCATGCAGACTTTGGAAATGTGTGTGTATAGGGCTTACACTTAGAAATCCAGATCTCCATTTTAGCATCCTAGTATCAACCGGAAAGTTTTCTTAATTGTAAATTATAAGACTTTGCAAGTTGGAGGGGAGTTTGTGATAATTACCAATGCTAAAGATTACAGTTTGTCTGTTCCATACCTGTTTTTCACCCCCTCCTCTTCACCTGAGAAACATTTAACATGTAAGGTAGTATGAGCAAGGCTAATGTGTGGATAGCACATAAGGGGCCCTGTGAAGAGAAAGCTCGTTTCCACCCCAGTTCCAAAAGTGTGAGTCTCCCCAGCTCCAAAAGGCTCAGTCCTGTGCACGCCATCATTTCTTAGCCATCGACTCCCTCACTCACCAATTTCACACCCTTACATAGTCTGACAGACTCTGCAAAGCAGCAAGACCACTTTTTAACATGATTTCAATGACATACCAATTATTACATAGGGAGATTTTGCAACTTAAATGACTGATTATGATCCCTATTGCATTACCCCTTGTGAGATCACCGTTTTGCATAATTCAAATTGTACCACGTGCCTACCAAGATATCTAATCTACAAAAATGAATCTGATACTAAGTTTCCAAGGAAAGGCAGAGTATCAGTTTGATATCCCCACCCTCATGGGAGCAAGGGTATGGAGGCAGCGGCTGAGAATGTGCCAGACTGCCAACACACAAAGGAAGACGCACAAAGGTGAAACACTGAAACACTTCACTTTTCTTTGTTCATGGAGATTTGTTTGGGTTTTGTTTTCTTTTCTTGACTTTCTTTTCCTCCATCTTGGAACATAACTGAGTTTACATTGTAGAAATTGGCAGAAATACAGTCAGAGCAATGAAGCTAAGCTCCAAGGAAACATCAGATGTAGCACACACTTGCTTAGATGACACTTTCAAAAACATGGGAAACAAACTCCAAAGGTAAGGACATTCAAGAATTCTGCCTTAAAAATTTACTGCAACACATACAGTATACCAAATCAAGGAAAAATGCTGGTGTTAATGTGTATTCACAGAAGATCACCAGTAGAACATGTGGATGCCATGTTCTGTATTTCTTAGGCTGTGGAACCCAAAATTATGTTAAATTTCTGTGTTTCAGAAATGTAACCTTTTGTTTTATAACAGACAGTTGCTATAGATGGAAATACAATCTTGAAGAAATTAGCAGGATGGTCTTCACAAATTTGGAAACAGAGCGAAACAATAGTTTTTAGAGACAGTAACACAACAATTCTCCTTGACAGACATGAAATGGTAATCATTAGGTTGCCAGTTTTATTTCCTCTGTGACCATTTCAGCAAAAAACATGTAGTAACCAGATCTTTTCACATGTCAAACCTACCTTCTTTGCACATGCATGAGGATGCTGCAGTGTTTCCCTGATACACTTACTACACAACAACTTACACCTTTACAGAAATGGCTTCTTAATTTGAAACTGTAAACAATTTTTACAAAGACAATTAAGTATTTTAAATATTATTGACTAAGATGAAGCACAGTTAAGATTGCTGTAAAGTTTCTTTGGTCTTCCCATGAATCAAATGCAGGGCAAATAACTATTCACTGGAAACCTTGTATTTCTGCACAAACTATCAATTTCTGAATAAACAGACTGCATGATACAAACAGACGCTTGTAGCTTGAAAGTTATCTGTTTCTTCTAAGTTAAATAAGGGATAGTTAAGGGCAGCAGGTTACAAGCATTTAGTTAGAAATAGTTATGGATTTGATTTTAGAAGCTGATGGTAGTATGACAATATCCTACAACATATTCTGTAATTTTAAAGAGTTCTGTTTCACCAGAGAATTATTTTTATGCCATTGGACCTTACAAACCTGACAGATTACGCTACTGATACAGCATACTGGGCTTTTTTTGTGGAATTTTGTGCAAAACCCCCAAAACACCCAAATGGTGATTATTCATGTCCTCAATGAAACCAATCCCTTCTCTTCCATAGTGTTGCCTCTCAGTGAGACAGCCTCCTTAAGCTCTGGAATCCACTTCCAGTGCTTGTGAAAATTTTTGTTCTTCTCATTAATAATACTCATATATATGATAGAGAAAAGTCCTGGGGGCAGCTGTGGTTTTCACTTGCTAACTCACTTCCATTTAAGTGAGGCACATGCTGTATGACTCCTATCATGAGCAGGTAGGTTCCACAGAGTAAACCCAAACTTAACAGTGGCACAAAGTTTGTTTGTGGAACAAACCAAAGCTCAATGCAAAGAATGATCTTTCTGTGTAAATGGCATGAAAACTCCCTGTATCTAGTAACCTCTCTCTCTTTACAAAGCCTGTAACAAGTCTACTCAGCAAAAAAGGAAGTTTAGGGGAAGCTGGGCAAAAGTAGAGAAACCTTCCAGACTTCTTCCAAACTCCTGAAGAAAAAGCAGCAACAAAACCCCCCCAAATACAAAAACCCACGTTTTGCAAAATAACTTAAAAGTGATTGTTCAATTTTAAATAAAACTACTATCACATGCATCTAAATTTTGTGTTTTCTGTTAAGTTGTAAGACAGCACAACTATAAAGCCAACTAGAGCACCGAATCGTTCACATAGCACTTCCAATTAAAACCTGAATGATAAAGATGCTCCATGATCCAAGATGAGCTGTGAGGATTCACAGCTGTCATTTGGGAATCACTGACCCACAAAACAAATTTGTTTGAGCCTTGGAAAACACAAGGAAGCCTGCAACAGGATGAGGTCAACTTCTGCATGCAAGTTCCTCCAAATCTTGAAAAAGTGACACCAGCTGAACAAAGACACCAATCACTCTGGAATATTTACACTGCCTCTCTTTAGCAGGTTCATACAAAATAATAAAAAGCTTACAGCTATGTTTTTCCTTTTCAATGTTGCCATTTACTTCAGTTTTTTAAAGGTCACCATTCAAAAAAATCTCAAGGCACCTACAAGATTAAGCATGATCACATGTTCTCAAAAATCTGGATTCAAGCTATGAAAATTATTTGCAGCTGCACAATTTCATTACCAAAACCACCTGACTACTTAAAGATATTTTGCTTACTTCTTTCTGCATATGTTTTATAAACTTTAACTTGAGGATGAATACTGATTACCTGTCAGTATTCTGATCAGTAAGTAGAACAGTTTGAGTGTTGATATATCCTATGATACAGTTAAAAAAAAAGAAATAGGTGATATACTAAGAAGACACATGGCATCTTTTTGTTCTTAACTGAAGCAAATATGAAAAGTGAGGCAAGACAGCTGAACTTTAGACCTACATTAGCAAGAGTTTGCTCATGGAACCATTCCACTAAATTCTTCTGGCAGACACAAAAGATGTGTTCTCTTTCCCAGACACCTTATAGCAGTTTAACAAAAGAGAAAAAAAACCTGCTCTCGAAAAGGGATGTTTATGTCAGTATAACTCCATTATACTAGGATAATTATGTTGGTCAAGGGGTGATAAAAACTTATTTATGAAGTAAAAATAGCTTTCAAGCAGCAGGTATAAGCTTCCAAAAGAAACTTCCAAATAGGTCCATAGCCCTAATCCTTGCTTGACAGGCACAGTATACATTTTTGATGAAGAAAATTAAATCATTAAGAAGTGTCATGTTAGAAAAAGTTCTGTAGAAATATTATTAATAGACAATACTCAAAAGCACAGCTGTAAATGACCCGTTAGTCACATCAGGGAATAGTTTGAAACATTAACTCAGCTCCATTGAGGAATTCTCTATTAACTTAATAACCTAAAAGTAATTAACTCTAAAAATGAAAACAAGAGCAAGCATCTAAGCTAGGGATATTGATCAGGTAATGTGAGGAGGTTCTATCAATACACTAAAAGGAAAGGAAAACATAAATGAAAATGCAAAACAATTAGCAATGAAGAAATGACAAAAGATGAAACCAACAAGACTGAACTCAATTTCCTCTTTGCTTACATTCCTCCTGCTCCCCAAGGGTTAAGTGTAAGTAGAGCACAAAGAACAGGATCAGGAAAAGAACAGGCTATCATTTAATCCTCACTCATTTAGTAAGCCATAATATATTAAACAGTTCAAGAGAACATTAGAAATAATGCATGAGTGGACAACATAGTAGCGACACCAAACACGAGCTAAAACCTCAGTTGTGCTGATTGGAAATATCAAAACCTCACAGAAATTATAAACCACAGATTAGTAAGAAATCAACACGAACTTTCTTCAGTCAAGGTCAGAAAATGAGCTTCCTTATCAACAGCGGATACAGACTGACATAGCCTTACATGTAAAAAAAAGACAACTGCCTATCAAACAGATGGGCTCATCTTGCACAGGCTAAGATTATTTACCTCAAATAGCTTCAGAAAATGTTATGTTGCCAGAGAGATGAAAAGGAAGGATTTGGGTTTGAGACAGCATTACTTTCATCCTGAGCTTGCACGTATGTTGAGCTTCTCATCTGTGTACCTAATCTCCTATCACAGTCAGCAGAGACCTTGTTCAATCCTGATCAAACAAGACCCTGCCTGGACACGGTGCCTACTGCTGCTGGAGGTGGCCAGATGCCAGCCTGGAAGTAAACAGATCCACAAAGGTCTTGTGCTATGCCAGCCAAATATCCTGGCACATCAAATGGCACAGGCTGCCTTTCAAGTCTACGTCCCCTGTAAGTGGAGGACAAGTCCCTCACTCACATGGAGACACACCTAATAGAGACAGTACATTTAGGCGTCAATCTGGAGTTTGGTATTGTCTTTTGACTCTGAACTTAAATGACCACCTGCTCATGATCCTAGCTTTTTTTGTATAAATATTTGCTCTGTTTTTTCTTTTTAGCTGTTTTCTCTCATATCCTTATTAACTATGGATTCCATATTACTTTCACATATTATTTATTCATGATTTAATTATCTTGCACTGTTTTCTGTTCACATACAGTCTTACCTATTTATGACTTCAGGCAAAATTCTGTTTCCATACAACTTTGAGAACACAGTTTCTACAGGGAAGATTCTATGAAGTCTTATTTGCCGTTCATGTGAAATAACGTTTAGCTAAACTGGATAAATTTGCATTAGGCCAGAGTCAAACAATCCAGATCTGACATACAGTTGTCTACCAGTCTCCTGGGTAATGCAGAAAGTTCCAACAGAAAGGAAAAACGCAAACATAGCTGTCATCAACAAAAACAAAGGAAAGGAAAGGAAAGGACAGGGGCAAACCAGGATAACCTGAAAATATTCCAGGATAAACTACTCTGTAAGTGCATAAGCATACACAGCAGTTAACACAAGTTTTTTGTGAACAAACAGTATATATAAAAATTTTTCTTTTCTGACAAAATAAACAAGTATGGAATATTAGAGGAATGCAACAAATGCCTTGAAATTTATGTGGCCTTTGACTTTGTCCTATCTGATGTTTCTCAGAAATCCACCCATGGAAATACTGTTTAGACTAAATCATCTGTAGAGATGGTTGAAGAACCAGGTTCATGTGAACCTGAGCATCATTACAGATGCCCCACAAAGTTTAGTGCTGGATCCATTATCTTCCAGTAATTTCATTAATGAAGTTAATGATTTTAAAAAACCCACACAACAACAAAATACTTTTGAAATAAAATTGTAATCTGGGAGGGAATACATTTACAAACCTAAACTGACTCAATAAATCTGCGAAATGGACTCAAATAAACATGAAATGTGTGTAAAGTACTCTACTAGGAATTAAAAAGAAAAAAAATATTTACCCCTCACAAAACAAGTCCATCTGCTTAAGAAGCAGCACAGCAGAAAAGGATCTGGTGAGACCACAGATTAAACAACAGTTGTTATGCCACATAAAAATGTACCAATGTCCTTTTGGATCACAGAAGTCCATTCAGCCCAGTATTGAGACCCTCAGTTAGATTAGCATAATCATTACGGAGCATCATACTAAGAATCATGCATTGAGTCAGAATTATTTCAGAAAATAAAGACAGTCTGATAATACATTCAGGGGAAAAAAAAAAAAAAGGCAAACCATACAAATCTACACCACTAGAAAGCCATCAGATGACAATAAACGGTAAGACCTTCACAATTCACTTGCAACCCAGATACAAAAACGATGAAAACTGTAAGCCATACAGAGATCCACTGCCTGTTACGAGAAGCAGTAGTTACAAACCATCAGATTTTCATCTTAAACCTCTCAATTCAGCTTTCTGAGCTAACCTTTGGAACACATCTCCTTACACTCAGAATTCTTCCCCTGATAGATGTGCCTGCCAGTACAGGATCTCACATCTGAAGTCCAGCAGACCACCTGCATTTCCCTGAACAACACGTAAGGTTTTACCAGCAGAGTTTCTGCTAGTGGAATTGTATTTAAAACAGGGTATTTTGTCAGTCTTGTGGGCTGAGGAGGAAGGAAGGGAGAGGACTCATAATTGATTTTGGGTGTGTTTGTACACAAAGCTCTAGCTCAGATGGGTACACCAGCATGACCCTGAAAGGAGTGCCCATGACTGTGGTCAGGTCAAGAGCAGAAATGGCTGTAAATTTCTTTCAGAAAAAGCAAAACCAACCCAGAGAGTCACTTAATTAAAAGCAAATATCTGTGTCTAATCAAGTATCTAAACCTGAGCTAGCTGACCTGAACTCCCTTCATTGCCAATGGAGATGTTGTCAACTGAACCTCAGGAGGAATGCATCTCACCCTCATGCAAGACAAAATGGGCAAAATCGACTCAGATGAACTGCACACCAGAACTCACTGCTTTCTTTGAGATGGTGAAAGGAGCCTGGCATAAAAGTATTTGGTTTAGATATGTAAAAGTTTAGTGAGACCCCACCCTATATGTGCAATGACAAAATTACTGAAGAATGTAGAAACAAAAATGAAGAGGAAAAGTTAATAATATTAGAAAAGAAATCCAGAGATCAGTAATGTTTATTAATAAAATGGTAAGGTGAAGAACTATTAGCTAGAATTCAGTAGAATTATTTTTTACCTGATAATGTTGATTTGATAAAAAATATTTACATTTGCAGAGTTTGTTAGTTCTGGCAAGGTCTACAAAATTAAAATAATTGTCAAACTCAGAGAAAATTTGAGAGGTTAACTGAAATTTCCATAGACCTCTACATCTATTTTTAATTTTAAGAATGTAGATTATTACAAGAAAAAGAAAGGACAAAATAAAAGGTCAAATGAGATTATTTTGTGAATTGTTGAAATGGAAAATTATGGCTTCTCTGAACAATAATCTGGTGGTTTAGGTAAATATTCCCATTTTCATTTCGTGGTAGGTATTGAAGTATTGAGTTGTCTCACATCCTAAAATAAATGCTTCAGAGAATACTTCAATGTCATTTTTAGCTGCAACTGGGGATAACTGAATTCCATAAAGTTCTGAAAAAATACTAATGAATAATTTATGAAACTGATATCACACTGCGGTATGATAAATTTAACTTGCTGTGGGCACTACTTAGAGCCAAGGATAGCTGGGGTTTTGTTGGATTTTATTAATACACACAAATTTTCAAAAATTCACACTTTCTCAGACTTACCACTGGTGACTCTCAGCACTCCCATCATCCAGCTGAACAGCCTTTTCAGCTTTAAGCTTTCCTGTAAATGGAGTACAATATATTAAAGATTTTACTGTACTATTCCACATTTTAGCTGACTCCCAAGCACAAACCAACTCAATATAACCTAGCAGCAAAGAAGAAATTGCTTCATGGTCATAGAAACATTTAGATGGACCATGTAACATTCTGGCTTTACATCATTTACATATCCATCCATACATATATGTACACATATATACATGCATCTTTTTATTTATTTATTTATTTTTTTGAAAATCCAATTCAGATGCGTTTAAGTCAGGGAAGGATTGGACTAGACTGCCAAAGGAGACAGTTTTGTCTGTAAGATTGAAGACCCTTAAAAGCTGGTTGGAGAAGCACCTGTCAGAAGAAAGAGCAAAGCTGTTTGGGTACAGGAATAAACTAGCTGAAGTTTCTAGCACAAAGACTTCCCTGAAGTTCTACTTAACTAGCTACAAGTTCCACTAACTGAATAAAGATGACAGTAGGTGATTTGATCAAGCCCACGCTCCCAGTAAGTTCAGATGAGACCTTTGCTGTGTGCAGAGTCTCAGCTGCAAACAATTAAGCAACACTGACATTTCTACATTGCAAGTGAACTTCACAAAAACAAAGAATAGCATACACAGCCCTCCAACCCAGTGGAATGAAAAACCACAAAACTACTGCCAGCTCCCCCGCGGTCTCAATCCTTCTGCACCACTTCCAAAATCTGAGATGAAAAAGGCTACCACCACCCCCACTTCACAAGAATGAGCCAAACTAGGCTGGTTACTCAACACCTAAGACCTACTTTCGTTCCATCAGTCTTTATCTCTCCCTGCCTTTTTCTGTGCCATTATCTTTCATTGGTTGAGGCTACACGTAGTCATGGGCAAAGGCTTCAACAACAGAATTTACTGTTGTAATTTACTTTGTGTCACAATGTTCACTGCACTGTGGGATTTCCATACAGAGAGACAAGTTCCTACTAAAGTAAAGAGTGTCAATTAAGTAGCTAAGGCAGTGCAAGTCTTCTTGAGTATTTAGATGGCAAAAGGATAGAAATAAGGAAGGAACAAGGAAGGACAAGCTGAGACTGTGCTGTCATTACATACTCCACAGCCAAAGGCATGACACTGCCTTTATGGATGACAAAGGGCATCCAGACTTCTTTGTCTGTGACACTCTCAGCGAAACAAAAAGCAGACAAAAAGTGGCACAAAAGACAAAATAACCCAAACTTGGAATACACTTACAAAACCCAATTTGGTGCAGCAAAAAATGGAGAGGCAATGGAGCAACAAAAGACAGAAGTACTCCCAGATACAGGCAAAAAGGACTATTTTAAGTACAGTGTGTTGATGGAGGAGAGTGACACAGGTAGAGAAGATTTAGGTTTTCACCTAATAAAACGAAGGCAGCCCAAAACAAAAAGGGAAACATACACAGTACCTCCAGCCAATACACATCCTGACAGTGAAAGAAAGGGCAATGCTTTTAAAACCAACAAAGAAAAAGTGCTACGAAGAAGAAAATCAGAACTGTGCGGAGATTAAGTTGTCAAACAGGATACAAAGGATGAGATGCCTGGAAGCAACACCAATTGTCACACACTTCTGTTTCTGGTCAACAGTTTCTCCAGATTCCCAACTTTTCATCCCCACCATCACCACAACAGAGGCTGCTGATATGCAGGAGTGTTCCTTGTCACTGGAAAGCAGAAAAACAAGCCCTGACCCAGCCTCAGGATTTATTTATTCCTCTTACTCTCCCAAAGATGTAATTAAGAAACTGCTGACAGTATCTGGGATTTTTCACATTCTGTATCCATCTAATTCTCAACAAAATACAAAATTTTAAGACACTATCCAGAGTCAACAGCCTTCAATTATAACCCACAACATTTCTCCTTCACTGATTTTGGACCTCTCAGCGAGATAAAAATGAACTGAAGTCCTACACTGTGCCAAGTTATTGCACAAAAGATTCTTCTTACAGTAAAAATGCTTCTACTTATTGGATTGCAATTTCCTTTCATCAGAAAACAACCAAAGCTCAAAGCATGGGTCATTACATTCAGATGGCATTCTACATAAACATTTTTCCTCTGCTTACCATCAGTAACATATTTCCTCTTCTCCTCAGCATCAGTAGTCATCTCAAACAAATCTCCATAGGCACGGGCAAATCTCCACAAATAGTCCACACAGTTTTCATACTGAAAGTAAACCACAGCTGCATAATTAAACTGATCAGAATGTGATTTAAACAGTTTTCTTTCATAATGTTTAAAGCAAGTTACCAGAACATGACATAATTTTTTGTTTATTTTGCATTCATCTACATACTACTTTTAGTTTATGTGAGAACCAATCGACCAATTTACCTTGAACAAAAGAGAACACAGCTTTTGGAAATATCCTAGGCTATCTAAAGAGGTTCTATTTTAGAAATCAGTTTAATATAAAAACTTTAAAATCTAAATACAAAAACTTAATACAGACTACGATAAATACCATTTTTAAAAATTTAAGATAAAAACTTAAAAGGTAATCCAGTAAAGCACAGTAGATCCCTGAATGAAGTGATGTGTATTTTTTTAGGGAGGCCGTAAGCACCACACTCACTCACAATTAATCTCTCGTCTACCTTTCTGGGTATTCCAGTATGTAAATCAAAATATAACCAGAACTAATGCTTACCAAACCAGAGAAAAACGGTACATTGAATTAAGTAATGCATATCAAACCACTCTTAAATTTTATTTGGAGTTACGTATGTGCTCAGTAAAGTCACAGGAAAAAAAAAAAAAAAATCACACGAAGCACATCAGAGGGGTACAAGCAGACTAGATGCTCATAGTTATGATTACTTGAGAACATCAGGTCTGGTTACTACTTAATAGGACAGGATTTTCTCACACAGACTATTCCAAAACCAGCAAAAGTAAGTAACATTTATGCAGAAAAAAGCCCATCATTTTTCTTCATTGGAAATATCTACATCCACATCAAACAAAGCCTCAAAATTACTGCGTCTGAATGGGATATAAAATAGCAGAACTTTTATGCTCACATAACATGAATATTGACACCACTCTGATATATTGCTTTTCACTGTATTTTAAAAACAGGCTTGAAATTACATCTTACACTTCTATGTGCATTTTAAAGCTTGTATTACATTCTTAAAAGCAGTACAAAGCATAAGTTAATAGCAATACAATATTAAGTTTACCCCAAATACCTTGTCATCTTTCTCAAGCAGCAGTCTGAAGCCCTCCTTTTTATCATCCTCTGAACCCTTGTGCAAATTGTCCACCTTCTCTAAAAAATTAAATAACTCTTCTTCTTCTGATTTCACCACAGCATCAGGTGATTTCATACATCTCTTTTCTTCCTCAGAGTCTCCTTCAGAGTCAGTATGAGCTGTAAGATAACTAAAATCACAGAAAATAATAACCATTTTTTTCTAAAAATACTGGCAAAGCATTCTTCAATTCAAAAGCAAAAACTTCAGAGCAAAATTTATCCCAGTTGTCCAACCTTGAAGGATTTTTTTTTGTTCACAGTATCAAGCTTATTGCTATTATTACAAAAGCTCTATCTTCAAAGGGATAGTATGATCATATTCCAAACATAACAAGCAATTATACTGTCCTGCTGCCTAATACTCCAATCAAAACAATGCAGACACATATTAAAAACACACCTAGCCTTGTTTCAAATGCAGAACACTTGAAATCATCAGTCTGTTTTATGACATGCTCTGTAACCCTGAATAGGCCTCTTCAACTTTTCACCTCAATTTCCCTATTTTTTTAAATAGGAATGAGCTTACTAACCAAAATATAAGTGTTCTAAGAATTACTTAATACACTATTTTGTTAAACACTTCTAAGATCTAATATAAGCCTATATAAGTAACACCACTGCTATCAATTAGTATTTTCTTTTGAGCATTCTGAAGTTCAGAACATCTGAAACTGGGAAAGAGTGTACATTTACTAATTATGCTTAGTGCACAAGTACTCAGCACAAGGCAGTCAAGGACAAAGAAATATTTACAAAAGCATAGGTACCACGCAGAGATAGGCAGATGGCCTTACTGTTCAAAGTGGTGAGCATACATTAGGGTACTTCAATTTCATAGAGGAGCAGCTGATGGCATTGCTTTTAAAAAGTAGCTTTTTGCTCGTGTATATACTAAAAATGGACAGAAGAACCTCATCTTCCACATTGCCGCTTCTGAAAATACTGTTCTGAGGAGAAATAATTATGTAAAAGTGTTAGCTGGCGGGTTCTCAGAGATTTTTTTTTTTAAATGGTTACTAGGAGCACAAAGAGCATGAAATGTTTTATGCCCATTGAGTAACTGAATATTCAAAGTGGGTCACAACAGTCAAAATATATCAAAATCTGTTTGGTTTTTTCTGTTGTTTGTTTGTGGTTTTTTGGTTTTGGTTTTCTTTTTTCAGAAATGTAACCAGCACAGAATGTTATTGGTAAAAATGGAGGTTATTAATCATAGCTTTTAAATATTCTGTTTTCAATATATAGCTTTCAGAAGTGCTTAGAACTAAAATAGGAGTAGTACATTTATAGCCTGCAAATGAACAAGTAAAATGGTTTTTCAAGCTACAGAAGTGCTAGATGTGGTGTGACAGTTTTGCTGCAAAATTAACCCAGTAATATGGGAAAGAGAAGTCAAAAATATATTTGGATAAAACCATATGTATGTAAATCTGGCTTACATGTTCAAATTGAAAAGCACCATGGAGGGGAGCAGAGATGGGAAACTTCACACATTCCTACAGATTTGTTTCACATACTCTTGATGATGCTGCAGTTGATGACACACCCTATGTGGTATCCTGCAGAGACTATATTCAGTCTCCGAACACTTAAATTTTAATTTTCTGAAGCATCTTCAAAAACTCAGCGTCTTGTTCTTCCACAGTTATTTTGAAGTGAGTGCAGAGTTACATCATATATAGGCTGCATTTCTAAGAGTCCTAAACTGACTAAAAGTGCAAGGGGTTTCTTTGGGAGCGGGGCCTTTCAGCTGCAATACATAATTCTATGATGTAAAGTATGTTTGGAATGTATCCTTTCTCCCACGGTTTGGATGCCCCATCCCCTCTAATGAAAAGATAAATACCTTGAAGATTTGTGCAACTGCCACCCTAAAATAAGGGCACTAGATAAAAGAGCAACAACGAAGCAGTCAAGGCAATTTTCTCAGTTACAGAAATTTGAGATCTGCATCAAATGCTACTTAATCAGGCAGATATGAAAATAAGAAATCAGTGTTTGGGAGTCAATGTTGATGTTGTCTTCTTTATTTTTGCTGCTTAAACCTCTGCTAAAATTTCTAGGATCACTGCTGTTCCAAGGTTAGACAACAGACGAAAGTGATTATTAGAAAACATTACTCTCCCAACACAAATATAAAGGGCAAACAAGCCCAGCAGAGATTTCCAGTAGCACTCTATCAAACTGTCATGACCAAACGTCAAATTGAGGCCAAACATCAAATTCCTATTACATCAGATATGAGAGTGTTTACTGGGAAACTCAAATAGAAAAAGTGTGAAGTAGGTCACTATCTCACAGCTGATGTGAACCCACAAGGAGCTACTTATAAAATACAAAGGAAGAATAACCTTTTAAGATCAGACCACACTGCATAAGCCTTTCCTCACCCCATCAGCAGAAACCTGATCTCTAGGCTACATTTGTGCTGAGAAACAGCAGAGAGCACAGGTAAGTTCTTCCCCGGTCTCTCTCACCTCCACTATCCTGGGAAGTTCTCTCCTACCTTCTCCGTTTATCTCCTTTATGAATCCTCAAAGAATATAAATATGGAGCAGACTATCTTAAACCTTAATTTTCTGAAATATCTAAATTTCAATTTACTTGTTGATTGATAACTGACTTCAACAAAGCTGCTACTAGTATCTATTCATTCTAAAGCTCTAAAAAACACTACTAACACAAACAAAAGCAGAGATTCTTCTTAACTTGTAAAAACTCCAGGAGTCTGTGGACTGATGACACTAATCCAAAAATGAAATTAACAGCAAACAAGGAAGAGTCATTACGGTTTGTTTAACAAATATTCCATATAACAGAAATCTGCAATTTTACCTGGTATTCTCCTGCAAGAGGTTTTATCAGATGATAAATAAAAAAGTGAGTATTTGCATGTGATAAGCACACTGATCAATATTTAAGAAAATGGAAGAACTTTTAAAAATATCTAGTCAATGCCAACTTGTTTTCAACTTTATTACCAATAGATTTTAAACACAAGAGAAAAACTGTGATAACGTGAGGAGCTACAATCCACAAACAGTACTCAGCTGTATCATAGTGAACTGTTTGAAGTTCAAAGAACAAATGGAAACTGTGCCAGAAACTCACTCTGGATAAGCAGTTCAGTAAATCCCAGCATCTAGTACTGGATTAAAAAAGCCTGGGCTACATGGTATAAAACACCACTGTGGTATAAATGCACTTTGGTGGTTCAAAATCTATGTTGGATTGCCTGTAAACTGGCAGATATGGGGCCCTACCAGGTATTATCTGTTCACAACACTTCAGCTTTCAGACAGATCAAATATCATCTGCTGTCTCCCTGTCAACTTAGAAAAATCACAAGTTGACACAAACACCACCTCATCTGCTCCAGCTAATTCTACAGAAAGGAGATTATATGTCACAGACTGATCTGGATAAAAATTGCACTGCATGACCCAGCAAAGTGCATATCCATCAATAATGATAAGAGGCCTTTGAGCAAAACTTTGGCAAACTGGATTCTCAGGCCAACTGAAAGTTGCACTTAAAAGAAATGAGTGGCAAAATAAAATAAGAAATGCTAAGTGAAGTGGTACTAGGAAGAAGGCAAGGCAAATGTTTCCTCCGACTGAATATTTAAACTATTTCAAGGAAAAATTATAAATAGAAGATCTGTCAGGAAATAATCTATTGTGGAGAATCTTTCTGGTGACTGATGCCAACTGCAATTTGAAAAGCTTGGACACCAGGCCAGCTGGAGACCCATGTCAAACATGACACCGATGCCAAGGGTTCATCGCTGCCATATCAGGAGGAAATAGCTTTAAAATCACCAAGAGGAGAATTCAGTGACACTCTCCATCCCAGGAGATCATCTAGATACAATTTATTGTATTTGTAAATTAATGAGTGCTTGTTACCCATTCTCGAATGTTAAAAGTTCACTAGAAAATTATGAAAATCGAAACAAACTAGCAAGAATAGAATGCAGAAAAGCACAAACTAGAAACTGCAGGCTCTTTAGCATTTAATGTCTCATCCATTCATTGCACCTTCCATTCAGAATATTTGCTACTGTGTAAAAATATATCTCATTTATAAAACAGATTGTGATACATTTCCACCTACAGAAATACGCCATTTTTAAAAGCAAAATAGAAAACTTCTCTTTCCAAGGTGTTGAATACCAACAGTGATACTGAGAATACAACCAGAGCAGATCAAAACAGTGAAGGCAATATCAGAGACTGTCAACTTCAACTATTTAATGAAAAAATCAGGCAGTATCAAAAGCTTTTCCAGAACAAGTTTACAAAGCTGAAGCCAATGTAGTCATCCAGCATAAATCCATAAAACTCTTCAGATTACTTTATCTGTTAATGCCCAGCAGCTACCCATTTGTCAATTAATACCAGAAGTGCTTAACACAAGCAAAATCCTATCTTCTAGATCATGAAAATACTGCTGAGGCAGTGAAACACATCCCATGTACTTTAGATGGAGTACATAAAGTAAAAAAAAAATTTATCAGTAATAAAAAGCAAAATCATTCCTCTAGTGCACAATCTGGCAACTGAATGCCTGAGTGAGTATGGAATTCATGACAGAACAATGTAAACAACACACATAGTGTTATACCTACAGCATATGAAGTGGTGATGTACATTAACTGGAAAAAGAACGTTTTGTATTGACTCTCCCAGTAAACTATCACAGAAGACATGCACCACAGTCATTAAAGTTACAGAAGACCTCAGAGGAAGCTAGATACGTTGCAACTGTGCAGACATTAGGATTAACCTAATCACAAGAGGAAGAAAAAAATACAAATTACTTAAATTATCTTAAATTTAGAAAAGAGATGCAAAACAAGCACATCAAGTACAAGGTGTTAGTTGGAAAAAAACCATTTCTTCTCAAAAGGGATTAAAAATAACATTGGAAAAGCACACATTCAAATGACTAACTCTAACCTTGAACTATCTTCCTTCCTTCTGACTGTACACAAATACTCATCAGAGAAGGCCTCGCTTAAGGACACATTCAATGCTCTTGCACACTATAATCACTTGTACCGGATCAGCTTATTCGTCACACAGAAGAACCTGAACACACAGGCTCCCTTGGCTCGTTCTCAAAGAGCAACCCATCTCTCCTGACCAAAAACCAGGATGTTCTCAAATGCTAGGGTTTGGAATAACCCCTGTATTGCATCAATGGACTAATTATTCCTAAACTGGTTCCTCAGCCTTATCTACACCTCCAAACATTTCAGGCATAACATAAAGGCCTATGCAAACCAATTAATGGATAAAATAATCTGAGAAACTAACAGAACCAAAATGTTTCTACACCAGATGAAGGAATGTCTGATTACTTCTGCCAATATTGAATACTTAAAATAAAGAACTAGTTCATAATAGAACTGACAGCTCTTAAAATATGGTATCAAATACAAGACTTGTGAAGAATGTGGGTTGGGCTGTAACAGCAGGAAATTCTGCTCAGAGGAACTGAAAATGAATGTGGAGAAACTCTTAAAAATAGAATTCCATTAATTATTACATGCAGCATGTTACTGTCTTCAGAACAGTACAGTTAAGTCATATTTTGAAAGAAAAAAAGTGACATAAGATAGGCAACTTGCAGACTTAATTCTGCCTACGCAGATATGCAAGACACACTGAGGAGACGGTTCAAAAACTTCAGTTGCAATAAACATACACTTATTAAATTGCAAATAAGTATCTAATCTGATTATACCAAAACAAAGTCGTAATTACAGGAAAGTAATGTAATCGCTATTTTTACATTACTACTGGAGGCTGTATTAGGCAACATTTGAAAAGACAAAAATATAGTCTCTGCTCTGAACTTCAGGTACATCTGATCCTTCAGTGCATTCAACTCATGAGTATAAAAGATCCCATTAACCACAATGGGACTACAACATGGGGCCAAAACTAGGAATCTGCTGCTTTACTGAGGAAGTACCCTAAATCCTTCATGATTCCTTTCTGAGCCACCAGAAAGTGTATACAACCACAAATACCCACAAACATTGCCACTTGTACATTTGTTGCATTCAGACATAGCTTGCATAGTAAGCAATAGGCAAAACACTGCAAAAAGTAACCTGTGAGGCCCATAGAAAACAATTATCATGAAAAGCACAAGAGCATTTGTACAGTTTAAACTAACTCTGGAAAAGACACATGACTACTTTCCTAACTGGAAGCCCTTTCAGAATTACACCATTATTCTGACCTTTGCCTCTCATTGCACAGCTGTGTAGCAATAGTGCATCAGATTGTTACCAAACGCACTTCTAAAAAATCTGGTGCTTGGCATTAAGCCAGCTTCAGCCACAGTGCAGATTCAGAGGTGGTCACCAAGAGTCTTCCCTGATCCAGAAACTGCTAATCTGCATTTCTGTTATTCTTTTCCCACCGAATACAGAGAAGTATAAAAGCTACATAAAACTGTAAAAGGGCTCCTGTTTACAGTTTCACATAGGTAATGATGCAATTTGCACTGCATCTGTACCGTCGTGTACACAAATTATTATTAACTCACCCTCCTTCACTTTCCGCCTCCTCAGAGCTGGTAGTTTCTCTTGCACCAGAAGCCGCCTCAGCTTTTCTCCTCCTCGTAGCTCTGTGCGACGGGCTAACCCTCTGACCATCACCCTTCCCCTGAAGCTCATTTCGAACAAGCTCTTCAAGCTTGGGAATCGCTTCTTTCAGAAACTCCACCTCCCTCTTCAGCTCGTCCACGCTGAGCAGCAGGCCATTCAGTTTCTCGAGGATCTGCAGCTGCCTCCCGTGCAGAACCATCACCGCTCCTTGCTCACCGGGAGCCTCATTGTGCAAGCCGGCGGCGTGCAGCCTGTTCCCGGTATCCCGGAGTGCCTGGACACACACGGCTGGCCGGGGCCTCCGCGTCCTGCGGTACCACACCAGCGCCAGGCTCAGTCCGGCCGTCCCTGCCACGACGCCCAGGAGGAGTCCTTTGTTTTCGAAGGGAGGCATCTCTGCACGACCCTAAAACTGTGAGGCGACAGAAACAGCGTTTAAGACGTCTCGCCCCCTGTCTCTACCCAAGGTGGAGGTCACGACTGTGTAAGGGTGGACCAAGAGGCGCCGGCAGAGAGTTACACCGCAGCTCCGCGCAGTACACGGCTCTGGGTACAGACAGCCAGCGACACCAGGGCGGGGGTGCCTTTGGGGCCGAGAGGACCGCCGCCTTCACCCCCAGCCTCTCCTCGGCATCCCGACATCTGTTTGTTTTAACGCGAGAAACTCACATAATCGGATTTTCCGCCGCTGCAGAGAGGCGGAAACACGGCGAGCTGTCAGGCCGGAGCGCCGCCCCGCTTCCCCCAGCCCCGCCGCGCCGACCGCCTGCAGGAGCCCCGCGCTGCCAGCACCGGCCCCATCCCAAAACCCAAACCCAAACCCGACCCCATCCGCAAGCCCAGCGCCACCCCTGGTACGTACGCCCGGCCGGAGCGGCCCCGCAGCTGTCCCGCCGCGGCGCAGGGGGCAGCGGTGCCCGGATCGAAGGGGCCGGGCCCGCCCCGCGGGGGAGGGATCCCCGCCGAGCCGGGGATGCCGCCGGGAAGGGCTGGGTGTGGGAGGGAGGGAAGGGGAGGCCCGGCGGCACCTGGGACAGACATGGCTCGGTACGCTATTCTAGGGCAAAGGTACCTGTTGGCGGGTCTGTCCTCCGTCTGCTGGCTTTCCCTGGTTTGACCTTTTGGTACTTCTAAGCGCCAGAGAAAGTGTATTTCCACTGCGTTAGTGGGGGCCTGGAGCGGCCAAATCCCAGAGAAACCCCGCCCAGTTGCCAGGAAGAGAGCCAATACCTGCAACAGGAGGCAACCTGTACTTGTAGATGTATGGAGGCCCAAAGCTGGGTGCACCGAAGTCCATTATAGATTGCTCAAAGTCATGGAGGAACTCATCGTAGAACCATAAAATGGTTTGGATTGGGAGAGGGCCTTAAAGATCATCCAGTTCCAACCCCCCTGCAGTGGGCAGGGACGCCTTCAACTAGACCACGCCGTTCAGACCACCATCCAGCCTGGCCTTGAACACTTTCAGGGATGAGGCATCCAGATTCCCACAGGTTCCCTGGGCAATCTGTTCCAGTGCCTCTTCACCCTCACAGGGAAGGATTTCTTCCTAATACCCAGTCCAAACATACTCTTTTTCAGTTTGAACCCATTTGTTCTTGTTCTGTCACTACATGTGATAGTCTTGCCCCATCTTTCCTGTAAGTTCCCATCAGGTACTGGAAGGCAGCAATTAGGTCACCCCAAAGCTTTCTCTTTTCTGGGCTCAACAATCCCATTTCTCTCAGCCTTTCCCCATAGGATCCCTCCAATCAACTTGGTGTCCCTCCTCTGGACTCGCTCCAGCAGGTCAGTGTTCCTTCTGTGCTGGGAACCCCAGAGCGGGATGCAGCGTTCCAGGTGGGGTCTCAGAGTAGAAGGGCAGAACTTAGGTTTAACAGGGTGTGGGAGGTATTGCTCCTGTGTCCCATCTGAGATCACTTTTATTGGTGATTCTCATAAGACCCTTCTTTGTCCTTTATGGCAGTATTTCTTTCTGGGTCTGCCTCCAATTTCTGTCCTTGAATGGAAGAGGGATCATCACAGACAACCTGCTGTGACTGTTTGTCTCTCTGAAGGCTTCTGGAGGATGCCCATGCACAGCATTCTGCCAGGGTTTACAAGCATAAAACTCATGTTCTTCTGTGTGAAAGCTTAAGGAAACCATCATGAAAATCACTGTATCGATGCAATGAAAGAATTAGCTCTTCAATAGTTGGAATGTGTCCTCAGCCATATCAATCAGAAACAAAGGAACATGATATATTTCTTAAAGAACATACTAATTAGCTTTAAAAAGTGCTGTTAAAAACAAAAAGACTACCTAAAACAGGTACCATGAATTCAAGAATTATCAGTCAGTGCAAATTAGCAACTGGAAATCAGTTTAATATCTGTTTATCCTCAAACAAAGACTTAGTTTAAAATAACTACAGGTCCTAACTAATTCTTCATTAATAAGGATGAGGATGAAATTTGCCTTACACGAGACTAAACTACAATCTGAGAGAAAGGCAGAAATCTGTTAAAATGGAAAAATGAATACTCTTTCAGTATTCTACAGGTTTCCTAGTTACAAAACAACAAAACCAAAAAAGTATAATCTGCTGAAATGTTTGTAATTTGAGATTATTAAACCAAGGATGAAACATCTTCAATTTTATGGAAACTTCACTAAACTTAAATTATTTTAACAAATTTCCCTGTAAATAATGGTTTTAAGTTACACAGTCCATCAGTGTTTTAAATTGGAACAAGACAATGTGAATCTCCATGCTGACAGTATTTCAAATGTTCAAGAATTGTAATATAAATGTATTGGATAATCTTTCATTTTTGTTTTCTTTTTTTCAGTATAATCTGCCAAAATCTTTCTATAAGCCAATTAACACAGGAAAGGATTTTTAAAGGAGAGTTAATTGGAGGGCAAACACAGCACAATGCTGAAACAAAATACAAAATATTCACCTAAGTGAATATTTTCAGAGATTTTTCAAAATGATTGTCTCAGACTGCAGGCCTTAGACAAGGTTACCTGTTTTCAAAATTAATGGCCCAGGAGAACTGCCTTCTGCAGCTGCTTGGATATGGAGCAACTATGAAAATCAGGTCACCTGTCTGGGCCCAAATTCCTTGTTTGCTTTTTACCTGTGGCATTTTACCCAGGCAGAGCAGTGTGGAAAGCACAGAAATTATTGCATGCATGTAGTAACCTGCTGGAACACAACAGCTTTCCAACCTGGGGAACGAAACATGAATTTACCTAGATTTGAGTTAATTCGGTTGGCCTAAATATGGCATATGTTCTAAAAAAATTGAAATAAACCATTTTTAGAAAAGTTCTTCTACATGTGGATTTTTCCTAGTTCAAAAGAAACCTTCTACCTGAAGTCCTAAAAAATATGCAAGTCCAGAGAAGGATCTGTTCTAATATGGTCAGCCCAAAATATTTTTAGTGTATTTTCAGCCTTACTTCCTAAGAAGACAAAGCTTATGCCCCCAAGGTTGTCCATGTGCTGTCCTTCTGTCAAGCAACACCATGACACTTTCTCCATTCCTGAACTTGGAGCTTAATTTCAGCCAGTTGTGACAGAAGGAAAATGTAAATTTCATAGACTCATAGAATGGCCTGGGTTGGAAGGAACTTTAATGGTGATCTATTTCCAACCCCCCTGCCATGGGCAGGGACACCTTTCAATAGATCAGGTTGTTCAGGGCCCCATCCAATCTGGCTTCAAACACTTCTAGGGATAGGGGGCATCCACACCTTCTCTGGGCACCCTATTCTAGTGTCTCACCATCCTCTGGGTAAAGAATTTCTTCTTAACATCTAATCTAAATCTCTCCTCTTTTAATCTAAAACCCTTTCCTCTTGTTCCCCCTATCACTATCTGCCCAAGTGACTCCTGCTTTTTTATAGACTCTTTCAAGAACTGAAAGGCCACTCCAATGAGTTTCAGGAAGGCCAGCAGCTCTGGGGTGGCAAGACCATGAGACATTCTGTCTGCCTCCACCCCTGGCCCCAGGCAGACATACAGGGATGACCTTAGCACACCAGTGCTGCAACATGGACACACCTGCAAGAGGGCACCAGCATTCTTACAGCACTGTTTTTGTAAGACCAGGCCACATTGTTTACTGGTCTTTTGGGAAATCTTGAACTTGGACAGTATTTCTGTGTCATACTAGAAAAGTTAGCTTATTATTCAGTGATTATGTTCAATGGATCAGAGAACCATTATATCATAATTGGTGCATACTGTTTCCTGACAAGGTGTATCTTAATTTATTTTAGTTGCTTTTCTGTATGGGAGGCATTCATATTTTACGATTGACATAAAATTCTTTAGCTGTAATTCTTCTGTACATTTTCTTTTGTGTTATGCTGTTCTTTCTGAAATGCTTCTCCCCCCAAGCCCCAAACTAGATATTAATCTACTGCTTATAACAAATACAGAAACTTTTAATGTTTTAGTAACAGTTCATACTTGTTACTTCAGCAGTTATCTTGTAGGCATAAAGTCAAATATTGTTAATAAGTCACCAAACATTGTGAAAGCTTAAATACCTTTGACCAGACTTGCAACCAGCCTGCCAGAAATCCTACTGTTCTGTCAAGTTTTATTGAATTCTCCTGAATTTTTTGCTATAAAGCCATAATTGTATCTTACCTCAAAGGGAAGCATTCACTGTCAAACTTCTCAATATTCTCTGCTGCTTTTGTCCTGAACAATGGTCCTGTTCTCTTAATGAAAAATTAAACAATTGAAGTTAAAAGATGAGTAATAGCACACTGATCTTTTCTGTTTTCATGAAACAAATATATCCTTAGCATATTTCCTAGGGGAAATGACACTGCTGTGGTCTTTATGTCTCTATGTGTACAAATATAAGTGTTCTCCACATCCTCTCCAATATTTTTGGATCTTTGGCCAATCTCAGTCAAATTCAACAGAGAAACTCTGACAAATTTCTCTGAGTTAGCTGATCTTTTAAAGGAGAAGACCCTGAATTAGTGCCACCACCATGGGGAAGATTGCTTATCCCTTGGTGCACAACTGAGAACCCACATAGGAGAAAAGCACTGTGCAAGGACAGGGGCAGAGCTCACATTTTATTAGATGTGAGGGAATTGAACTACAAGACATGACCTGATAGGCAACCTGGCCTCATTGGTTAAACTGCACTCATAACCATCTGTTTGTTTATTTATTTATTTTGTTGATAGGATCAAGTGCTGCAATTTCAGCCAAGTACAAACGGTCACGGATGGCATGGCATTTCAAAAAGAAAAAGAAAAAAAACAAGAAAAATATGTACATGCTGTTACTGCTTCTGTGATTCTTCAGAAACTTCAAGGACGATTTCAAAATACACTGATGCAAGCTATATTAATTTTTTTTAGGCCAAGGTACATGATTCAGTTTCCTTGACGTAAAAGATGATAGTTGGCAGCCCAAAAGAATTTGCATATGTTGTGTTGACAACAATAGAAGTAAATACTCAAGGCTGCAACTGATGTAATTCCACAGCGCTGCCTGATTTCTTCACAAAGATAAATGGTCCTGGAAGTGCCTGAGTATATACTCCAAAGAGGAAAAAAAAAAAAAAAAAAGGAACAGTTATAAACCCTGAAATAATATGTGTGTATAAATGTATATTTTACATTTATATGAATATGCTCCTTGGGAGACAAAACTCAAAAAGAGTCACACTCTTTATAAATATATGTGTATGTAGACACATGTATTCCTTGTCACCCACTGGATTTGAATGAGAAGTGTCTTTTTTTTTCCAGCCTCCCTATCAAGATGCTATTTCAGAGCATATTGAAGTATTTTAAAGAGCTTTACTGTTTCCACCTGCAAGTAGCAGGGTTCCCCTTCCTGAACTCAACAGATCCATCCCTCCAAATAAATATTAAGTAGTATATTCCCTAGAATGTCTGTAATTTTGTATTAAAAAAAAATTGTCATGAAGGTGATGTGGTCTGTTCTTCCATCATTTCTGCCCCTTGTAAGCTTATAAAAAATTTTCCCTTCTGATTTTAACTTTCCTTCTAGGCCACTAATGTTTTGTGGACATTACCAAGCAGTGGAGACAGACAGACCAGGCAAACCAGCTGGTGCTGATGCCATAATATCCATGCTGTGCCCCTGGTTAATTTTTGGCTATCTCCAAGCCTGATCACAGGGGCTGTGTGCCCAATTGTGGCTACAGTGCCTTGGGTGTGCTTCTCCGATGGATATTCCCAAAGAGTAACTCACGCAACTCCATGCCTGGAGAGCAAAGCTTGCCAAGCTGAGACAACTGGGAGATTTGCATCCAAAGTGCACACCTAACATAACCCAAATCATTACTCTATACATATATATTTACCCTAGGAGGTTTTCATGAGAATTACACAATCAAGTAGGAGAGAGGGAATACAGGGAGTGAGTTCACCTTCCCTTGGCAATTGCTGTGTGCTGGTAAAGGGGCTCTTCCTTCACTGTAGGATCACTTTTGAATAATGACAATTTATAATTGGTAGCATGAGGAAAGCATGAGGAAAAGTAATGAAACCAGCTGAGTTAAGGGGAAGCATAAACAAACTTCTAACAACTTACAATACTGTTGCTATATATAATAACAAGGCAATATTTCTGCTGTATTCAATGCACACACACATACAGTTACACTCCCACAAATATATACACAGCATTTTAGTTTTGCAGATGGTTTCAAGTCCCCTATTTCGGGAGATGGGTCTGTTAAAGTAAAATGTAAATGTACATTTTATTATTTTATTTGGTGTCTGCACTCAGTCCTGGTGTTTAAGAAGTTTTTCCTCTTGATCCTGAGCTGCAGATTCCTGAAGACTAAGAGTAAATAAACCAGGTGGCCTTTCTGAATTTTGGTGAGATGAGCTTACAAGCCCCTTCCTTGCTCATTCATAGTTCCAGTGCTGCTACCTTGTGGAAAAAGAGACTGCATCAACTGCAACAGTGGTAAAAGATAGTATTAAGCTTTATTGTCAAGAATGGTAATGATGGCCTTTTTAATGTTTGTGTGTTTTTTCTAATTTAGGAAAACTGTGTTAGTGTAAATAATCCAGTAGGTTATAGGGGGAATCATTATTCAGTATGGTCCTGATTGTGACCGGGGCTCTTCTGACTGCCCAGAATTTTGTCATTCATTTTTGCAGAAGTAACAAAATCCCTGCTGGTACATTCTGGCATATAAGTGGTACTATTGCCTGTGAAAGTCATGAAACTAGTTCTTCTATTGCCACTTCTTATCAACACTGTTTAAAGCTACTACATGGTTATTCAATAAGGAGTTTCCAAAATACAAATCCAATGAACAGCTAGAAAAGCATCTTAGGCACTATTAGGCTAGTTCTCTGAAACAGGCAGATTTTTGGCCAGAGTAGGGTTTTTTTTGAAACATTTTCACTGGCATGTTCTTTGACAGACAAACTGAAATACCAGTTATTTCTGAGAGCAAAAGAGCCTTAAGAAGAGATTGTACCAACTACTGAAACATGGTTTTGTTTTCTTTGCCTGTTTTCCCATTTTCAAATGCACATGCAAATACAGATTTGTGTGTCAAGAGGCACATGAAACACTTGACACACATCCATTGCATACTGATATAATCTACTTTAGCAAGTTACGAAGAAGCTTTTCAAGATCATCTGTGCTCATAAAGGAGCCACTTGAAGTTTTATTCCATAGTCCTGGATGGGGAAAGCGGGACTTAAGCAACAAAAACACCTAGAAAAGTCAAATACAGAAATAGAAGTGCTTGTCCCAGTTTTGGCAAAATGAAAAGTTAATGTCAAAGCAATTCGATTACATTGTTTTTATTGCAATGGGATTGTGTCTGTCACATTGGGGATATAAAAGTTGTTTTGATCTTAACAGTTATTTCAGAGGCAAGAAAATAATTTCAGAAGTATTATGGAATATATATCACACATTGTACAAAAATATGGTATACCTTCCAGTCACAACACAATCCTTTTTTACTTTTCTATTTTATAAAACAATAAAAATTAATTTATAATGCTTTTAAAAGAATCTGTAGATCTTCATTCTTTAGAAGGCCATTCCTAGTTCTACTAGCAAGAGGTTTCAAATAAGCATAGAATCTAGCACTATACTTGGAACAAGTCTGACACTCATCAAGAGTTACTCTGAAGTACCATCAGTGTGTGGGACAGCAAATGATGTAGGTAAGGTCACTACTTTGCATCAGATCGTGGTGCAGTAAGAATGCTAAAAAAAAGTGCTTATTTTTTAAGTTAGTGCAGTGTTCTCCCAAATGAGCATGCAAGCAGAATTTGTAAATGTGCGGAATCAGAAATCTGTTTAATCTCAGGGTACTTTCTACTCATTTGTATTGCATTGCAAACCAATGTTGAGCAATAACATCTAAGTCTTCTTTGCTATTTTTGTCAAAACCAGCATCACGGCAGTGCTAAGTGTCAGGATGCAATTACATCTCTGGGCCGTGATGCAGGCTGGCTGGTGAGAGTTTGGAGGGCGAGGGGCTGGAATGGGTAACCAGCAGCAGCAGCAGCTGAGCAGG
>VXAU01002912.1:460791-582923 GCA_013399695.1 Formicarius rufipectus
ATCTCAAAAAATCCACATGTTCTTTGCTGTTACTCTTCTGCAAGATTGGTGGGTTGAATCTGCTCAAGGAAAAGCCTCTTTGTGAGGAAAGAAAGGCAGGGGCACGCGGCCAGGACCTGAGGGAGAAAGGTGGCTCATGCCATGGAAGTGCACTGCTAACTGCAGCTATTGTAGGGGAAAGGGCACGAGGTGCAAATGCAGAAGGGAAAGACAACCCTTCCATCCTGTACCTGTACCAGAGGAGACTAACATATCTCAGAACTAGCTGAGAGAGCAGCATCTTTGCAGTGAGTGTTCTTGTTTCCAGTGTACACCCAAGTTAGAGTAATTCTCATAACATGGTTCTGTGTACACTGACCCTTAAGAAGAAAAGTTCAGCTCGGTGTTGTGCTCTTTGAGTCCAAAATAAAATAAAAAATCGAATTAAAATGGAAGAAGAAGAACAGATGCTCAGAAAAAAAGTAGAACAATCACAGTAATGAACTGGAAGTAGAAGCAAATAAGTAGGAAATAAAGAAAGGTGGAGTAGGTGTCTGTAAAATTTTAGATGCCTGGAGAGCTTGTCTGTGCAACAAAGGTGGTCATGGTCTGGATTCCTTCCTCCTGAGTTTAAACTTGTAACCACATTACATAGGTACAGGTTTTCTGTAACCTCTGTGGAAAGACAGGTCCCTTAAAGAGGAACAAATCTTCAGGCTGGGTATCAGTAGTTGTCCAGTTGCTTCAGACTGTAGAGTGCAGAGTCTTGCTTTTATGTGCCTAGGGTATACTGACCTTTGTCACTTGCAAGACTTCCTTGTCATGGAAATTATTTGGGACAGATATTTGATTGCATTATGTGGGAGGCTAGCCCATGTGATCCTCATTATCTCTTTGGTCTTAAAAGGGGTGACTTTAGTTTCAACCTCTGGCAAGATGTCCTGCAATCTATTTTGAACTGAAACAGGAAGATGAGCAGAGTAACATGGAGATGTGGTGCCTTCCCTTCTTATCCTGGCTGCCTCTCCTCAAGAGCTATATTGAACAGCAGTCAAGCGTAGCAAACAAGTTTGGCCAGTATTTATAAACAAACGTGTTTCTTGGTGCATTTTTTCTTATATGGATCTTTTTTCTTTTTGTTTTTAATACTTAATCGCTCTGAGGCAATGGCACTCTTTATTTATGATCACTCTAAGAGAATAATCAATGTTTTACAGTAAAGCATAATAAAAATTAGCTGCAAAACTGAGCTGGAAAACAGCATCATTATAGGCACTTTAGTTTAAAAAGTCAAGTTACTACTTTGACTCTAGTTAATTTTCTTTCTAATATCTACTTCTAAATACCATGAGAAGTGGAAAAACTAACTGCATTAAGCACTTATTTTCATCATGATTTTCACCATGTTTCACTTTCCATGTTTCACTATGGAAAAGAGTAGTAAGTGAAGAGCTGCAATGTAAAGAAAAAACATAATAATTGATTTATTGTGTAAACTGAAGCAGCCAGTCACAGTAACCCTCTAACAATGTTATTCATCAGGAGCACTGTCCTGATTCATTTTAAGAGCCCAGCTTCAGTAGTAATACTTTTGGACCCAGTAATTTTGGTAGTTCTGTGGATTTCAGACAGACACCATTGTCCAGCTTGGCTGTAAATGCATTTCAGACAGCTAAGGTAATAAATGCAAGTTATTAAACATCTGAGTGTTTAATATAAAAAGCATATCCTTATTTGTGCAAAAGAAAAAAAAAACCACAGGAGAATTCATTTTCCTTTTTAATTCAAAGAGTATTGACCAGGACTAGGACTCTAATAAGAAGCAGAACCTGTTATCAGAGGACTACAGTGTTGCATAAACCCCTTTGAAGTCCCTGGCAAGGCACATGCACTGTTTTGGCGGTCACACTAGAGTGAATAGGCATACGTAATTGTGGAGGGAATATCTGCCATTTCGGAAGTGCATTCATGGCTGGGTTGTGGCAGCCAGGACTGCAGGCCTGTTGTAATGCCAGGCCTCCCAAAGCCTTGTACCCTCCCTCTGTGAGGCTCTCTAGGCCATTTTGGCTTTCTCATTTGGAGCAGCAGTAGCAACACAGAGCAGAGATGGCTGGAAACTTCTGACAACAAATTTCTCAGTTGGGAAAAAAACTCTCCAAAACTGTAATTGACAGGTTTCTGAGCAGCACATTGGCTGTGACAGAAGCCAGGCATGATCCCAAGCTGTCTGCTTCCCTTGTAGGCTTACTTGGCTTTCTCCATCAGCAGTTCACATGCTTTCTGGGCTTCTTGACAGCTCAATAGGGAGGTTACCATGGATCAGGGAGACTGTGAACATGAGAGTGGGCAGGCTCAAGCCCACGTTTCCATTCTAATCCCACTTTGGATGGATAGTCTTTTCTAGAAATGTGGGAGTGAAATTCTGGTTCTCCAGGGCTCCAATGAAGAACATTCAATCTCTTATTCCAAAGAACCTCAGGCAATGCCAACAGCAGAAAGAACATCTATCCTATCCTTCTCCAACCCAGAAGCATTGGCAGGGACAAGGCACTTCAAAGAAAAAGAGGCATTCTCTCTTCCCTTTTTGAGATGCAGTGGCAGAAGGGACACATCAACTTTTAATCACTCCATCAGCTACATGGTACTTTTGTTGCTGTGCTTTTCCATTTCTTGGCCCATAACAGGGGAATATGAGGAAGCAACAGAGAGGGTGATTTATAGTTCTCAATTACTGCTCTCAGGCCTAGAAAGGCACTAGTGCACTCTGGCTGCTAGCTCAGCGATGCGTATGTCCTGTTTGAAACTCTCCTTTGTACCTGCTAGGCACCTGCAGGTTATTTAACCAAGCAGTGGATTGCTCATCAACTATTTGTCATGAGTATTTTTAGGCTCTCCACCTGTTAGTGACCATTCTTCAATATAGCTCTGAGGATGTGTGTTTCCTTCACAATAAATGCAACACAACAAATTAGCTGGACAACACAGGATGATTCTGCTTCTCTTCAGGGTGAGTTAGAAACTGGTGTACAGGGAATTTAACTTCAGCACAGGAACACGCTGTCTCACGTAGCCTTCAGAACAGCTCAAACCCAAAGTCTTTATTCAGGCCCTGATTAAACAAACTGCACAAGCATAAATCAGACTAACATCATGGCTTTGCTGAATTTATGTCCCAAGTTTTACTCAAGTAAACTATTCAGGGAAGTTAAAACTAGGCTTCATCTTTTAATTTGCTGTTTCAAATCAGACTCGGTACACCTGTGAATAAAGCCTGTTATCACTTTCTCTTCTCATAACTCTAAGTTCTCTTCAGTTTTTCACAGTCTTCTGTAATTTATTTTCCCAGTTAGAGGTATTTGTAGAGAAAATAGAGCAGCACAGCCTTGTGCTTGATCATCTGATCAAGAGGCAGAATTAAACTTGTCACAACTAAGTGATTTGCCATAAAATGGTGAAAAATGCACTAATCTTTCACTGATTCCATTTTAGGTTGTTAGAAGAGAGGTGAATATTTTTTTAAAATGTGACTTCTGTACACAATACCAGAAGGTTATACTTGTATTTTCTTCTTTATAAGAAAGTCCAAGCTTCTGGCTAAACTCCAGTGGACATTTTTCTTTGTCCATTAAGGCAATCTCCTACACAGTTTACCAGGGGAGGATGAAATTCCTCAAGCTGTGTTATAAACATTCATCACTGAAATCCCGCTCCTAGTAACAAGAACAGCAGACAAAATTTAAGACAGTGCAACAGCAAGTGTGCTTTACAGATGGAGATTACAGAATCAGGAGTGAAACAGTAAAACCAAAGACCAAGAAAGCCACTGTGAAAACATTAAACAAGACTATTTTCTGTCACAGAGAGTTTTGAGGTTCAGTGGACATAGGAAAACCTGATTCTGCCCCTGCAAACTAAAGACACAGTAATATTTAGATGCCAAAAGAAAGAGTCTGAGAAAGGCTTTTTCACTCTTTTGAAAAGTCTTGGTTCTTGCCTGAAGCAGTACTTTACAGAGACAACCTACAAGTACTTCAAAGCCATGTAGTCTGCATCTTCTTCCCTGGATAAACTTTTTGAGAGCTCTAAGAAATCTACCTGTTGTTCCTCAGTCTTTCTCTTGTTCAAGTTAATTCCTCTTGAATAAGATCCCTAGAGATTACAGCTGAAATCAGGGCCCTGTTGAGACCATGGCACACAATGGGCAGCACTGATTTTAATTTGCACTGTAGTTCAGCATGAGACTGAAAATGGGCAGCGTTGACAGCATTGCCTGCAGGCTGCTGGTCAAGGAGACTCTTTATCAGTTCACCTTCCTGTCTTCCTTTTCAGATGCAATTTACTCCCTTCTCTGCCAGTCTCCCTAATTAGTGCAGAGGATTTGTTTGTGTATAGCCCTAATAAATCGTAATCACCTTCAATATAGTGCTTCCCCAGACTGTGACCTTTTGCTCTCCAACAGTGTTCTGTGCCAAGGACTGGGTGGGAGGATTGGGCAAGGATTTCCTAAGTGCTGCCATCACCAGCAACAGGGAACCTAGTCTTCCCTTCCTCATTTAGGCCGGTGCTAAAGGCTACCACCATTAATGAATTATTTCCTTTATGGAAAGCATTTCACGAAATTAAATAGGGAGAAAGCCAGAAAAATGATCAAAAACCTGAACAAATTTCTGCAGAAATTCTAGAGCATTTTAAAACAAAAAGAAAACTTAGAGGCTCTTGTTTTTGTGACAAAAACTATGCAACTCCAAGAAAGGCATATTGTTCTACAAAAATAATCATTTATAGGAGACTCTGGAAAGGTTTATTAAAATGGAAAGATGGCAAGAGACCAATGAGGTGGCATTTTCTGGACATACTATGAGCCTATCAGTACCATCCTCTCCACCGCTGCATCTGGTTTTGAAAGAGTTACATTTTCTGCAGCATTGCTGGCAGGTTTCTGGTATGTGAATTTAGTGAATCTGGGAGCCCCATCGGGCTGTAACTTATGCAGAAGGCTTGCACTGAGTCCTGGCAAGCTCAGGCTGCTGGAATTTAACAGTGCAATAGAAGGAAACATGCCAAACCATCTACCTGAACTGCTATTCCCTCAACACATTCCTCTGTGGTGTTTCTTGGCTGGCTGCTTGATCCCTCAGCTCTAGAACTGAAAGAAACCTGGTGATTGAAGTTATATTTCTCATAGTCCTTTACATAGCATATGTGGCAAAAATACCCCAGAATACTATAAAAGTTTCATTTTCCAAAACCAAAAAAAAAAACAAAACAAGAACCTGAGAAATAATTATCTTTTCCTAATACCCTTATTACTTTTAGTTAATACTCGAGTAGCAGATAGGTGCTCATGAATTTAGATACAAATGCGTGAAAATCAGAAGCACATCTTTAGATATTTAAGTTTACCATTTTTGTTTTGAGGAAGATGTTACAAAATCAAGACTTTGAATAGGTTGCCTTTTAAAGCAGTCTTAATTAGAAAAAGGTTTTTAGACTAATACTACAAATCTAAACTCACAAATTTATCCCATTTTGTCACAACCCCACACAATTCTTTCTTCACTGTGGATGGGTAAAAATCATATCAACTGCAACAGTCCCATCTTCTTCTCCCCAGAGGATCTCTATTTATGTGGCTGTTTAAAGCCGATACACAGCTGGTGTGAAATTACAGTCCTACAGAAACAGAGGTTAGCACAGGAAAAGATCCAACATACAACTAGCAAAGTTTTATAGAAGTTATTTAATTTGTTTTCATAGTTTATGCATGTAGATGATTACAATCTCTGCTACAGAAAGTAGAGAGGTTTCTGTGTTTGCCTGTTCTCTGTGTCACAAGAAAACAGTCTGGGTTAGTTGGGAAATGAAAGTCAGTCATGCCAGCCAATGGGAGACAGCAGGGCAGATTTCCTGGAAACGAAGGAACTGATGTTTTTGTAAGTTGTGGAGTATTTCAGATTCAAAGTGTATGGAATTGTTGTGTACTTGTTATTCTTCTAGCGACTATCATGAACATGGAAGGTTGTTTCCAAGATGATGATGTTTAGCATGCACATTTCTTAGCTGTATGCCAGCTATATACTGACCAGCAAGTCTCCACAGGGTAGTAGTGGTCACAGAACAATGGTTGGTGTACACAATGTACTGCTGTACCTATTGCACAGACCATATAAGCATCAGCTCAGCAAGCAAAGACAGGAATTTGGAAGTAGTTTTGCTCTATATATTTGTGGGCGCTTTGTGTTTGTGTGGGTGTGACAAACTAAAGCAAGGATTCCTATTACTGTTCAACTAACGATTGCCTCTGGTAACTTCTACTGTCCCACAGATTTATAAGAAAATCATCTCACACATGAAAAATTCAAGCTCTCTGTTGTTCTTGTCCACAAAACAGATATTCCTTTCTAATGTTGTGTCCAAATAATATGTCATAACATTTGAGTCACAATTCTCTATATTTCATGATACTATTGGATGAAACGGAGTCCTTGGACGTATGCTGAAGTGAAAGGAATCCTTTCACTGCCTTCAACAAGCCTTGGATCAGACACTGACTTGCTTAGCACATCTCCTAGCACTCTCCTAGACTTCACCCCCTCTTCCTTTTGGAAAGCTTATTAATTTATAGGTCTTTAGAATCTCAACTATTGTCTTAGGAGAGATTTTGGAGGGAATTTTTTATTTGTTTGTTTTAGATCTTGGCATTGGAATATGGATTGTTCATAGACTAGGATGACCCTCATGTTTATAGACCTCTTGAGAAAATGGAATCACAAGTCTTCAATAAAATCTAATCAGCATTTTAAATTACTCACAGATATACGAGTTTAACTAAACACAGAAAATACCCTGGTGTTCCACCCCACAGGGTCTTATCGCGGTCAGCTTGGCTTCTGTACTACAAAAACATCCTCAGTTCTTCAAATATGCTAGTAAACTTCCCCAGAGAGGCAGACTCCAGCAAATAAAGCCCTCCCCTCATGCTCCATCACCAATGTTTGCTTGTTAGACTTTGGATGAAAGAGTCAAAAATGTCTCCACTGAAGCAACAAGCTGCTGGAGGAGTTTAAACTGCTGTAAGCATGGGAAAGCAGAGCAGTTGAAACCATAAAGACATGATTTGGGACAAGGTGATGTCATAGCCTAGTGTCCATCAGGAATAGATTCACACTCCAGAATCCTTCTAGCAGCCAAGCAGTTCTGTGCTAACAAGGATGTCACTGGGGAGTTTTTTAATAGACTTGTTATACTGAGCCAAACTGAGGTCTTCAGAGAGTTATGGGAGAAGTGGAACATGCACATCTGGGAACTACACCAAATCAATAGTGATACTTTAATCATACAAGGCTTTCATTTGCTATCACATATAAAGCAGATTTTACAGTGCTTTAGTTATTTTTAAAAGTGATTGATTCTCCAGACAATTGTATTATGTATGGATATATACAGAACAAAAAACTTCATTGATGGATATCAGATGATAGTATCAATAGCCAGAATAAAAAAAAGTTTGTCCCTATAGTAATATATTAGTTTTATTTTAATAAAATTAAGCTTGAGAAAGTTGTAGTTTCTAGTCCCTTCTGAGGTGGTAAAGAAGTGGTTGAATACATCCACAGTGTAATGATGTTCAGATGGGATTCTGGGAAACAGAACTGGTCAGGAATGAGCAATTAGTTCAAAGAAAGGAAACATGAAAAATGAGGTTAGAAACAGAGAACATTTTAAAGCTATATTTGTTTTCTATTAAAAATAATCTTGAGAAAAAGATCTTTTCTTTCTTCAGTCAATGTATTTGGAATTGAAACAATAGTTCTGTCTAAGAAGAGCAGCAATTAAATTTCCAACAAGGAATAGCAAATAGCAAATGCATACGTGCTATTGGATGCTAAGAAAAACTCAATACATGACAATAACAACAAGCTAATTAGAGCCTTAGGAGAAAGAGAGCTGTGGAGGCCCTCTAAAGGCTCAGAGAACTTCTGAGGTAGAGAGGTGTGCTGTACCCAGCAATCTCTCCTTTCTGCTTGCATGCAGTGCTGGCCATGACACAAGGGATATTCTGACATCATTCCTTGTATATAAATAATAAAGTTATTTGAAAATAGCATCAATTTCTCCTTTGGTGTAGAACTGCAGATATGTTTACTACTTCTCTCCAGAGAAGATGATTTGAGGGATTAGCATATGGTTTATGGCATTTGACTTTCAAATGTGAATCCTTTTACTCATGGTCTCTGAAGATCCTAACCAACCTAATTCTTTCTATAATTCTATGAAAATTCCTAATTCTAAATAAAATTTAAAAAATGTCTATACAACTTGTCAATGGTCCTTACATTCACAAAGCTGTTGAATTATAGAAGACCTCAGGATTTGTGCTCTTCTGTATTTGTTAGCAGGGCATGCATCCTGTGTCCCCGGACTTGCTGAATCTGTACCCAAAACAAGGCACTGCAACATCATGTGGTCTCTTGACTACTTCATACTAGGGCTGACTTAGTACTCAGGTTTGGACCATGGCCCAGGCAGCCAGCCCTTGCCTGGAAGCCCGGACTGTCTATGTCAGTTCCAGCCACCAGGCACACCTGGGTTCTTCATGCATCACTCATAAAAGCTCAGTCAGTGGAATTTAGTGGTTGCTTATTTAGGTGGCAGCATTTAGCAGAAGTCTAACTTGCCACTTTGCAGGGAGGCTGGTTTTGACAGATAAAAAAGTATCCAACAGATTCAGAACAAAAACCCAAACAACGCATGGTCTCTTCTGGTGCTAGCTTTTACAAACCAGATCCAAAGACTGCCTCAGTGATGAGAAATATGAGTCAGGAAAATACATTTAGAGTTGGGTGTTTGGAAGCTAGTTGGAGTCTGAATGTGCTCCACAGTACTGCATAAGCACTCGGGGAGCTCACGTGCGCTAGAGATCAGTGGCAGAGCGGAATAAATGTGCCTCTAAACATTGACTGGGATACAGCTACCTGGGCTTGTGACAATGCCTCCCATGTGGAAATCACAAAGCCTTGTAACAGTGTGGGGGTTTTTCACTAACAGCACAATTTCTCTTGCACTCATGCAGAAAAATATCAGTTTCCTGCTCTGTATTTAGCAAACCATGGGAGGATCAGGCTCCACAGTGGCTGAGGCGACCATCTGCCACTGCAGCTACCTGAATTCAGCCCTCAAATCCCCAAGCAGCTTTTCCAACACATCTGCCTGGGGAGGCACTGGAGCTGTCTGCCTGCTTAAATCACTGCCTCTCAGCGTGTCATAACTACTGAAGTGTGGATATGTCCATGCTTAAGCTGTTGTTAAGTAAGCTATTAGCAGATCTATGTTGCCTGCAGTTCTGCTTCTCCAGGCATTTTCTGTTCATGCTGTCATAGGTTCTGATACACAGTATCCCTATCAAAAGCATTTCCTCATGGTTCATCTAACCACTGAAACCTGTGGAAGACAGGAGAGGCTAACGCCCAGTTCCCCCAAAAGGACATTCAGGATATGTAGAACAAAGAACGACACTACTCTCTTCTCATGAAAAGGGCATGGTTTGCTTTTGGTACCTGTACTGAGGAAAAGGCACAAAGTGAGGAATATTAAGATGTACATGCATCCAGCCAAAACAGTTAGGTCCCCCTCTGTCCCAGAGTCTTGCTCTGACCCTCAGCACCTTTCACTGTCTTCATAATTAGCATTTGAATTTCCAGGAGACTCCCAGGACTCTGGCAAGGTATCCAGATACTAACTGGGAGCAGTGGATCTCCTCTGCTCTTTGCTGTTAGTGCAGGACATGTGATCAGGTTGATCTGTTGAGAGCACAGAGTAAGCACCCCTTCCACCCCATCTGACAGCCTGAGCTAGAAATCTGAAATGAATGCTTTGAGAGAGACAGGCTTTCTTCCTCCAACGTTGGAATAAAGAGCTCCTTATGAAAAGATTGCATGTAGTGCAGGTACTTTGCTAAGGCTGTGGTGCATACACTATAATAAGTAAATGCAGCCTTTTGTGTGTACGTGTGTGACAGTGACCTCAGCTCAGTGGCCGAGCCTCAGTAACGGCCCAGTGCAATTTCCTTAACCCAGGTGAGCTTGTAACAGCCAGTTAAGAGAGAATTTCCCTACAGCTGTTTTCCCAGGCAGCAACAGACGGAGGTAGCATATCACAAATCTTCTGTCTTGAAAGAAAATGCTCCCTTTTTTCCAAATCAAAATCAGAACTTTCTTTCTCTCTCCTTTATTTTCTTTAGTAATGGGCTCAAGCAGGGAAGTTCATGACATGTTTGGATCCTGGAGGCTCATTCAGGCCCATTGTGGGGCCTCATGAAAGGATTTTCTCTTCAGCATCTCATAAAAATCTTGTCAAGCTTTTGGTGTGTGGGTGAGTTTCCTGTCTCAGATTAGTTCCCCTCTTTCCACTTCTCCATTATGGGGTTATAGCATATTCCTAAAAAGATGCTGTTTGCTTCACTCTTTAAATGGTCTGCATCATGTGTGACATGAGTGTGCACAGCACTCAGGACTGATTTGCACATCAGGTGCCCTCAGGTATTTGTTTCTACAAACACTGAGTCCATTCATACCTGGAAAATATTTTTCATGCTCAACACAGACACAATAATGTTTCTGAAATAGCTGGCCTTTCATATTTTTCAAACTATTGATATTATGCATCAAAAGATTTTAACATATGTTTACTGAGCCACAGACCCATGAATTATTGGTAGATTATTATACATTCAATCCATATATTCTTAGGGCTTTCTGGATGGAAGGAACACTGGCCTTGCCCATGGGTGTTATATGACAAGGTGGGTTTGTGATGTTGGGTTATCCTTCAAAGAAACTGGACTGAAATCATGCAACTGTTTTCATTACAGCCTCCACCTGGACAGACATCACAGTCTCACATAATAAACAAGACCTTCTCCACTGAACTCTTTCAAGCTTTATGTTTTAATGAAGTTTTCAGTTTATGCACAAGTTTTGGTGAAAATTCACTATGAAAAAATTACACTGTGAATGCCTTTATGTTTGTGGGTTTCCCCTTCCTTGATCATATTTTATTTTGTTCTGCTTTCTTTACTAATTTAGCCAAAACTAACTTATGCAGACTTTGGTTTGCTTTAGTCCCAGGTTTCTACTTATAACATTTGATTTTTAAAGGCTTTAAAATTTGGACTCAGGAATAAAAGTCTCAGGTTTTCAAAGCCAGAGTAATTTGCTTTGGTGAGATGGTGTGTTGCACCTGTATCAGCTTAGTGGCACAAAATGTCTGTAGGGAATTTTTCATTAGAGGTTTTTCATTTTATTTTCATTCAGACATCAGAATGAGAGCCTAGCCAAGAACTGAAAAGACTGATTAAACTTTAAATAGTTTTACTAATAATACCGAGAAGAATTGGACTGCATAAAGGATTTGCTTGCTGTGCACTTGGCCACTGTGAGTGCTCAACCCTTATTACCAAAATTCTTCATATCAGAAGTTTTATCAGAATCAGGCATAGGTTCAGACTATGACCTGAAGGAAAATGTGCTACTTTATTAAAGCTGTAGATCTGGATCATATGTCTGAGAATCATAATTACCAGTGTTTTAAACCACAGCTGTATTTGGTGATACTTGCTGATACTGTCATGTGCTCTGAAGATGAACCATGTGTGGTATTTTGCGTGCCCAGAGCCAGAGATCTGACCTGCTCACCACACTGTGTATTTCTGCTCATAACCTCAGCATGGATTCATATAGGCAAAACTTACAATTTCTCTTATTGCTGCCATGTTAGCAGGAATAAGTCCCTTTAATACACAAATTAAGCTAAATCAGCTTAATTACATTGTATTGGCCCAATCTGACTGGACCCTTTGCCTAATGAAATAATCTGCCATGTAAGAAGGCCTGTCTGCTCTGAACCCCTTATTTCTCAACACATGCTGCTCTTCTAGTAGCTTCTACCTGTATTGGGAAGGCAATATCAGATGGCAAACAGAGACTGCAATGAGAAAAGCTCCTGAACAGGGTCCATATTTGAAAGCTTAAATGAGCTGAAGGCACTCAACACATGAAGTTACCTTGTGATGCCAGTTAAAGGTGTGTCTGTTAACTGAAGCTGGGGCATATGCGGGGAACATGAAGGTCTACATAACGTGTTCACAGCCTGTCAGAGTGAGGCTCCTGGCACAGGAGTGAAGCAATTCCTTCATCCTGACCATGCGCAAAGCAAGCATACATGTGCTTTCCCTGATGGAGGAATAAATATAGCTATGGGCACAGTCTGTTGCTAGTGAGGCTGGGAGCTGAAAATACCCGAGTCTCTGATGGAACCATATCTCACTCCTTTCTTTAACCTACCACATGGGAAGGTCATGTAGGTGGTATATGTCAACCCTGGCTAATTTCTTTTTTCCAGACCTCTGTAGTGCTATTTTCTGGCACAGAACAGACAAGATATGCTTCAGCCCATCCTTCTGCCACCCTTATGCTGGCTAGTACTTTCCAAAGCACCGCCTAAGGAGTATCTAAATAATTTTGTCATGGTTTGTAGGAATTGAATGATCAGCTAAAGCCAATTGGAAGGAAAAGTGAAAGAAGCAGGTGATGACCAGAGCTGAATGAGAAAGCACTCACGCCAGACTCATGCCTGTTCTCAAGCTGAAACTCACCCTCCATCTGGGCTGGCCACAAGCCTGTGTTCATGCAGGAGAACTAAGAGGACTGAGGCACACAATAGGAGCCATTCACATCTCTACCAGCTACTGTGCCAGTATGTAAATCCTCTCCAAACAGCCTGCTGAGACTCCACCTGCTCTTTTTTTCTCTCATTCCAGAACCTATGATTTTCCTCACCAACTGCCTCCTGGATCAGCCATCTGTAGTGTATGGTGGAGGAAACCTCAGAGTTCTCCTTCAACTGGTTAGTCCTTACTAATGTCAGGTCTCCAGTCACCTCCAGCTCCAGAGCTCTGTTCAGCAGCATCTCTCTGCTTTTTGGTACCTTCAGAAATGAAGTAGTCAGTGGTGCTCAGTCAAATGTGAAATGCCAATCATTCGATCTTCAGCCTGTTGTTATTGTGACTGGGTTTTTATTTAATTTTACACCATCACAAACTAGTTGACATTGGAAGGGACCTCTTATGATCATCAAATCCAATACTCCCTTGCTCAAACAGGGTGAGCTGAAGTAGGTTGCTCAGTCAGCTTTTGAATATTGCCAAGGATGAAGACTCCACAACCGCTCTGGAAAATCTGGTGCCAATGTATGATCACCCCTACAGTATTTTTTTTTCTTATATTTAAATAGAATTTCTTGTATTTCACTGTGTGCCCATTGCCTCTTGTCTCTTCAGTGGATGCCACCACAGTACTAGCTTATGGGCAGCTTCCGGTACATTAGAATGCCCAGGGCCTGCTTTCCAGCTGGTCAGCACTCAGAATGTACAGGTGAATGGGGTTATTCCTTCCCAGGGAAAGGACCTTGCATTTCCCTTTTTTGAACTTCCTAAGTTTCCTGTGGGGTCAGCTTGTCAAGGTCTCCCAGAATGGCACCAAAACCGTCTGGGCGCATCAGCCACTCCTGCTGGTGTACCATCTGCAAATTTGCTTACGGTGCAGTCTGCCTCATTATCTAGGTCATTAATGAAGAACAACTGTGTGTTTCAAATGCTGCTAGCTTTTATCCACTGGAAGCTCATTTTCTCCTTCAAACATTTTATTTATTCATATCCTATTTGTAGAAAGTAAATCCAAATGATTCTTCATTATTCACCTTTGTGTTTTAGGTGCAATATAAAGTCATGGAATTATTAAGCAAATCATACACCTATCAAATTTGTAACAGGATATTTCCAAGAAAGGAGGGTTTTTTTCAGGCTGAACCTCATGGAGAAACATCTAGAAGAACACTTGGACTTATTTTAGACTGAAAATTCTCTACAGAAAGTCTGTTTTATAGAGAGGTTTTTGTGGCTAAAACACAGAACAAACCTATGAAAAATGGAGAAAGAATACATTGCAGGCTACTCCCTAGCCCTGAAGTAAAACATAGAAATGCTGAAAATAGGATGTTCTGCACAAAGAAATGCATACAACCATACACAGACACACACATATATATGTATGTATATAAAATATAAAAATGGAAGAAATTATATTTTTGCTTTCCATCCAGCATGAGTGTAGCCTAGCTATGGTGACTGCTGAGTATTGTACATGTTTTCATGCTAAATAGCTTCACTCTGTTGATGCAAACGTGCAGGAAACAAGAGATAGATCCGAGGTGAGGTAGTTACTGTTTCATACACAGACAAGCTTGCAAAACTCTCACTGTTAGAAGTAGAACAGCAGCTAGACTTTGCATCATGAGCTTCATTTCTGTCCTGTCAAGTGTCTCTTTTTAGTCCTGTCTTTGTCATACTCATTATCATTCAGTCCTGAGTGGGAATGGGGCAAAACATAACCCTTGTTTGTTCCTTTTTGTGTTCCCAGGCTGTGTTCCTGTTTGATTAATGGTGTTTCCTTTTTCCTGTCCTTTGTTTATTACTATAACACATTTCCTGTTTATTGGTTTATAGTAACCAGACAAAAATAATGTTGTTTAGAACGCTGTCTTGGAAGTGCTGGAGGTTCAGTGACACACAGCATTTGAGTCTTACACGCATTCCTGATGTCTCAGCTTCCTCCTCTTCTCTGTTTCCCCCACACACTTCCCACTTCTGCTGCCTTTGTCATCACATCTCCCATCTTCGCTTTTTCACTCATCCCCTAACCCTTTACTCACCCTATCTTCTTATTTCTGGCAGTGGAAACACAAGTATTTGGCAAAAGAGGTAAAGAACCACAAAAATGGGCAATGGTGCAGCCAGTGTAAACACAAGCTTCACAGTGGCAAACCCTCTTGTTCCAGCATCACTGGTAAGAGAAACAAAAGTTGGACATTGTGCTCCAGTGGCAGGACATGTGAAAGGAAAGTCAGACAACTGAGTGAAACTGACACCATTGCTGGGCATCCACCAAAAGCTGGATTAAAAATACTAGATTAAAAAAACTAGTATTGATTCTGCTTCCTTATGGTTTGATGACATTGAGAGTTTTAATTTTCAAACCTCTTGTTATCATATTGAGTATTTGCCTTTAAATTATTATTTTCCTTTTCAACAAAAGCTCACATTCACAGGTATCAGCCTAACAGCATTTGGAACTTCAAAAATGCAGGACAGTACAGATATTTCCCCAAATACCAGAGGACCCCACAGGCAGAGTCCTGTCTGCCTTTAGCACAGTGGGATGCCACTGTTGACTCTGTGCCTGCAGTTGCCAGGAATTTTCTAGAAGTTTGGAAACAAGTTATCCTGGTTTCATCACATACCAGTCACACCAGCATCCCCCAAATGTACACAGGAAGAGAAACTGGAGATCTTCTTTAGGCCTGCTGGAGACATTGCTTACGAATATTCAGGACACAGTTGACTTAAGAATTAATATATAGATTATACCTTCATACCTAGCCCTGGTAGGATAGTGCATTATAAGAAAATAAATCAATGTCTTCATGCCCAGCATGAAGGTTGTGCCTTCCATTTACAGACAGTTACACTGTGTGAAGTGCAAACCAGAGACCAGCAAGCTGTGGCTTTTTGTTATCAAGAGCTTTCTGGTGACCGCTGGCAAGAGCTGACTGCTACTGCTCTTGTGGCCACAGGCATCTTCCCACTGCTGCAGAGTCCTACAGGGCTACCACCAGCACACCACTGCTGCTGCTTCTCTCCAGGCTTCCACCTGACAGCAGTCCTGTCTGGTCTGGAGACATCACTAAAGGATTTTGCAGCCTGGAGGTTGGAACTGTAGAGTACTGTAACACTGAGCAATGATTCTGAAAGTTCACTGCAAGAAATGAGACCTCATAACCAGAAGGCTTAGTTTGTAAAGAGATGCCAAGAGCATAATTTTCGTTTTTAATGGCTGTAAAAAAAGTTCTCCTTCTTGCTAACCACTTACAGTCCAGAAGTAAACTGTTGTAAACAAACTTATTAGCAGTTTAGAGAGTATAGAAAGAATTATGTCTGTCCAAAAGGTGAAGAAGATGCCCTTAAGACAAAGTTTAGAACAAGTGAGACAAGGAAGGACCATACCAAGGAAAACAAACTTAGCCTTTTATACAAGCTTTTGTTATTCAAACATTCAAGGAAACACTTAAAAGAGAGCTTGGGGAAGCTAACTGCTTGGAACCAAAGCACGCTGCAGGTCCTTTATGGATGTAAGTCACAGCAGAGTGCCAAAAAATATTTCTTAATTAATAACCTGCCTCCAGCACGTGGCACTTTACAGTGATAAAAACCAGCTGCCGGCATGCAATGTCATAATAACAGTCCCTCCAATTAAAGTAACTGAAGGTGCGGGAAGGCTCTAGACAGCATTGTCAAGATTGCTTTTAAGTCACCTAAATAAGCACCTTCAGTTAACTTTTCTAAAGTAGTTTTCTGTTCATATGCTTACTAACCAAGGTAATGATGCTATTGAGGTGCCTAATTATAAACTGAGGTGTCTAACTTGAGGTGTAAAATGTTGTCCTAAGTTTCTTGTCCGGGCTTATAGTCAAGCACAGAAAGAAGGGTGACTTCGATCCAGAGCAATGCATTCCTATCACTTGACTGGTATTTGAGAACACAATAAAAATATATAATTGTAGGGTAATAAATTCTTGCCTTGAGTGTTTTCATTTTCATAAGCATTCTTGTGAAATGTTTTCACAGGCATTGATTTCCCTCAGGTAAAAATATATGCACCAGAGTCACATTTACATTCTTGTCTAAGTGTTGCCACCCTCTGTTTTCCAATGAGTTTTTATGCCTTTTTTTAATGATATGTAATTTGTAGCAAATTTTATGCTTCAAAAGAAATACATAAAATTCTGTTTATTATGCCATTCCGTATTTGTCACTGAGTTCAGTTTGTCCCACCATGGCACTGAATAGTCATTTGCTAACAACTCAGAAGATAATCACCAGTTTCATCTCCAAAACTTAAAATAGTTCAGGGTGGTGCTTGTGAATTTTTGCATACACATGCATACCCTTCCCCTGCCCCCAAAGAAGCCATAGTTAACCACAGACAAATCTCCACATATCTAAATACTATTTTTCCTTGCACAACAGCGGGAATATGTCCCGAGTCACCCCAGCACCCTCTTTTTTTCTGGAACCATACAATTAGCATCTGTTTTTAGTACTTAGCGTTCAGACAGAAGGGGATACAGAGAAGTCCCTGTTGTTAGTTGTTGCTATGGACTAGTCAGTAGTAGCATGCAAAACTGCAGCCAGCACAAAGAACTACAGGGCTCACTCTTCCAAATACATCCCCACATTTTTAAGCTATTTCCCTCCTTTTCCCTAGGCAGAAATAAAACCTTTTGGAGATGGAGAGTTAAGAGTCCCAGTAGAGGGCCAAGCAGTGTTCTGTCTATAAGCCGTAGACGGCTGGGAGAACAGAGAAGGTATAAGAAGGCACAATATTATCCCCTCACAGTTAGACACCATAAACTCAGGGCTTGGGTCCATTGAAGAAGAAAGGAACTCATCACCTCCACCCACACACCTCATGGAAAGATTTGGTTTTATTTCTTAAAGTTTCCTCTCCATTCTTGCTTGCAATGCACCTGAGCATCTCTGCAGGCAGGGCATCACAAGCACTCTGAGCTGGTAATGGCTTGCTATAGTTTACACAGCTGCACAAGAGATATGAAGAAGGATGAGAAAAAAAGTATCAACTTAGGAAATGGACACATGTCAACCCTTTTTAAGGTCAGTAATTTGATATTTTCTGCAGAGGACTCAACAGTGAGAAGCAGCTCTGACATTGTGTCTGATTATTACCTAAAGCTCGTCGGTTCACATTAAATACAAATTTCAAAATTCAAATTAAACAACTCCTACCACCATTTGCTAGATTCCAGCAAGGTTCTTCCAACAAGTACAGCTCATGCTGTTGAGGCATTTGTGTACCTCATTTCTTTGCCAAATCAAGCACATGTAAGTGTTCTAGTGTGGGGACACAGCCACAAACATTCTGCAATTCAAGGAGCCCCAGCTCAAGAGGAGGTTCTTCCTGAGAGAAGTGGATAGCAAGTCATGCCTAGAAGTAATGTGTGTGTAAGTGGGATTGTGAAAGGGTAGAAACAGTAGTGAAATGGGGAGTGTGAAGCTAGACACTGCGCTTTGCTGTGGTTCCTTGGTTCTGCAAGCAGCCATAGAGACATTAGCATTTCAGCGTTGTAGCTGACAGGTCCTGGAGAACAAGCTGAATGTAGGGATTGGTGAAGACCTGGCTGAAATCTGTAGGGCACTTTGCATGTTTAAAATGGGACATGATATCATGATTCTGCAATGTGTGCTAAGGAATGGGAAAGATTAGTCTTAGAAGTACCATATATTTCCCTTCATGACATCCCATACAATATTTTCAACCAGGCAACCACTGTGACCTTAACAATGTACTGGTAGCTGATTAGTTTACACTTTTTCCACTTTTCAGGTATAGGAAGAAGTGTCTGTGTATTTGACTACACATGCTTTTTGAAAGGATGAGCTATTTTGCTGTCAAACTACATCAGCAGTTAGATAAGATTGCATGTCCATGATTCTCTGAATATTCAGCCTTGGAAATTGTGAAACATAGATTCTAATTCTATTACTTTGGGCCATACTGGGCCTGTCTTGAATGTATGTGCAAACTCACAGGGACTAGTCTTCTACATGTCTTGTGGCAGGGAGACACACAATCACAGACTCTGAACTTCTAATCCCTATTGCTATGTGAAAATAGGGAAATGAAGGTCATTTCCTCTTCCTTCAGTAGACTCCCTCCATAGGGATCGCTATGACTTTCATTGAAAAAGCATTGAATAATAATGTCAACAAATGTTGCCTGTAAATTTTATGACCCACTATTAAATTACAGATGTAACTTGTTCCAGTTTGCTGCTGAATTTCAAAGAAGTAGAATCAGAAACTGTACATTAAGGACTAGTTAGAAGCTGCTTGAAAATATACTGAGCATCTAGGGGTTTTAGCCTTGGCATGTGGTTTGCCGCTAGGCTTTAGGTTTTGACTGTTCTGGCTTTGATACCAGCCTCAGAGTGTGATACTGCACTCCATCATGGGGTCCAGTCACGTGGACATCAAGAGAACTCTGCCGTTTATCCAGTGCATTAAATGCAAATTTTTCAATCCAACCAGTAGTGCAAGACTTAATGCAGCTTAACAGAAGTGTTTCAGCAATCTTGGAGCTGGCAATGTGCTGACTTTTGCAGATGGAACCTGGGACAGCAGATAGATATCCATGTCACAAGCAGTGATTGCAATCTCAATGGCAATAATGGCAATCTCAGTATGATTGGAACTCACTTCATTTAAGGTTTCGAAGGATTCAGTCCCCACGGCTGTAAATAAAATGGATCCTCTGTCTACTACAGATATGACAGAACTTCAAAACTGTTTATATTAAGGTAATTTTGTTATCCCATTTATCTGAAGGATCCTTCCCAGAGAAGCTTAACATAGCAAAACTACAAGCAACTATCTATTATTTGGGTGGTTCAGAAGAGCATTGTTACCAAGAAAAAGCTTAGTGTTGACCCTGCTAATTAATAGCCATTTTTCTAAAGATCAAAGAATGGAACCTGATCAGGAACAGCTGCTGCTATGTATGGTTATTTACATTTTCCTGTCTGATGTCCTAACATGCTTTTAATGATTTATCTTCCTTTTTCAAAGGGTAATTCCATCATTTTATGGAAGAAAACCAATGTGTCTGTTTTGGCAGATGACTGCATACCTAAGATTGTGCTGCTGTTGATCCATACATGGAATTTTTCCCAGTGTGAATGGGAATTTCATAAGTCTGTGACCACAGTCCAAGAAGGGGAAAAAATCCTGCTGTTCTCAGGGATCTTTTCCTGGGACACCAGTGATACTTCACTGGGCAAAAGGGCTGCAGGATGCAGACATAAAGAGTGGAGAACACTTTCAAGAGATGTCCATCTTTCCCTTCCTGCAAGTTAAGTTGTGGACATCAGTTTTGCATGCCCCTCCTCTCCACACACTTGGGTCTCTGCAGAGAGATGCTTCAAGACAGTAGATGCTGTTGGTAACTCAGGTTGGATAGAAGACATGCCCAAGCAGGGCACTTATCACTGTGTTTATGTCAGTAATCCAAGCTCAGACACCAAATTCCATTAAGGAAAAGTTATCTGTATTTATGTCAAAACTGGACAAAGAATCTGTGTTGGTGAAATATAAGCTCAGTTTCCATTTAGCGAAACAGAAAACAATGACCACAAACTTATTTTTAAAAAATATGGCAGTTGACATGAAAATAGCTCCATGAGAAGGCAGAAAGAAGACAGAAATTATGGCAGGGGAGGAGGCGGGAGAGAACAGATGGGGAGAGAGGAAAAATCTCTTACTCTAAGCTAGATTTGGTGTGCATGCATATCCTGTATATAGGCCACCCATCTATGACACATGGGCTTTGGAAGGGTGTTATTCTACCCCTTATACATAGAACTGGCTTTCCCTTCAACTAGAAAAACATTTACTTTAAAAATTGAATCAACCCTGAGTAAAACATGGGTTTCAATTTCAGGAAGAACAGGTTCATGACCTCCAGCTCGATTTCTGAACTCTACCATCTTAAAAAAAAAAAAATTAAAATCGCATGTCTGCTAAACTCTTAAGCTCCAGGAAGCATACCTTTCTCTGGATCACCATGCAAACTACCCAGTAAGGGGTTTCAAACTGCATAGGACGCAAAATAGCTACTAACTATTAACCAATAAAAAAAAAAAAAAAANATGTTTGCTGTGCTTAACGCAGGTTAGTAAAGCTATATCATTCTTCTGTGCTAAGGCAGAACTAGTTCTAAGCATGGCATCAAAAAATGCATGGTATTCTAGAGAACCATTAACGCTAACCTGGGACATCGTCAAGCCTTTTACAGTGGAATTAAGAAAACTCTTCTGTTCCTTGGTAATTCCTAAGAGTAAAGATTTGTAGTCCTGGTGCAGTTACCTCTCCCTCCTTACCCATTAATAAAAGGTTTTGCCAACCAGTGCAACCTGTTGGTCACTGCTGAATCTCTGCAGCAGCTGGGGCATGGCATGAACTCATGGGATGGTTGGGGAGGACTTCTGCCCTTTCAAGGGCCATTGGTGGTCCTGTTCTGGTTAACAAAATAGTCCCCAGATAAGCAAGTGGGCATGTTTTTTCCTCCTGGCTGTCTATGACCTTGACAGTACTCTTTCATACCATTGTTTGCAGAGCACATCTCATGTGTTCCCTGTTGAGGGTTCCTATTTCATTGACATGCTCTTGCTTCTGTGTGTCTGCATGACAGTTCTCACACTGCGGTTGTCACTGACTCATATGGGGAAAAGGTTCAGTTCACAGATATGTTTTACCTCTGTTGAATGTTTTGCATCTTCCTGAAGACTCAAGAGATATAAAATATTATATGGGTTAAGTTTCAATAGAAACCAAAAATAAACATTTTGTTTCCTACCATTTTTGCATTATTTCAGCTTCACAGAATCAAAGCCTTGAGTGACTTGAGCTGCAAATGGAATCAAACCTAATTTTTCCAGTCTATATAAAAGATAGGGTTAATAACTGTGATTTTCATGAAATTAATTTCGATTATTCCTGAGAATAAGAAAGCATAAGAAGCCTTTCCCGCTACATCTAAAACTTTCATTTCCTGTAAAGGGATTTTTTAGCTTTCCCCCAAATCTTGAAATGCACCTCTTGAGAAGTTCACTTCTTCTACTTCTTACCTACCCAGAGTTGTTCAGTGCACACATAACTTGCCAATACATTTGTTGACTTGGGCACGGGCAAGCAATTGTTCAACTAGTCATATCCAAGGTTATCTGGCACTTTCATTATTATCTGTGCCCATAAATTCAAACATAGTGTGTAGGGAGACCCATCTCCAGTGTATACAAAGGGACCTCAGGATGTCTGCCACGTTCAAGAACAAGACTGTTCTGTTTGTTGTGGATGTTTATGTGACTAGATATACTCTGCTGAACAGCACTTGAAAAATATCCGTGGCATGTGCTTCATCCCAACCACTCATTCCCTTTCCTTGACCTGCCCTTTGTGGAGAGCATGGAATGTTAAACATTTCTTGTTGGTCTGCCCAACCTCTGCTTTATTTACACTTACTCTCCCATTCCCTTATGCTGGGGCACCTTTTAGGATATTTTCTTTCCTGCTCAGTGTAATGGTGTGCTGGTAGGGCCAGATTCTTCAGTAGTAAGGAAGTGAGCCTTGGCCATTAAGGCTGGAGTCTGCACCCACTGAAGCTGCATGTAGAGACAGAGGTAAAAAAATAGTAAAGAAAATTAAAGATTAAAGAATGTTTTGTGACTTGCTGAGCAACACATGCCTTTTTCTGCTACTCTGAGAAGTATTTTTAAAAGAGTGGCTAAAAATCACTTTTGCTGAAACATTTCTTTTCAATGTAAACAAGTTTTGGGCTCTTGAAACCCACTAGTTCAGTAGTCACAGAACCATCTTTGCTGAATTTAGCAGAGATTACATAGTAAAGAACAGTCCTTACAGCAGAACAGCCAAGAACCTACCCTTTCAGTCAAACCAGCCTATGGATTTTATTTTAAATTATTACACTGAAACTAAACTGCCTGGACACTTACTTAAAAGTCAGCCAGGTTTATTCCAGCTTCATCAAGATGGTCAGAAACTGCTTTAAAATAAAACAAAATAAAATTCATTGCCACATTTTTGCATCAAATTTGCCTGCAGATAATCTTGTAAACCTGTGAGACAGGTGAAGGATCAGGTGGAAGCGGTTGGACAGGAAACAGTACAGTGTCCATCAGTGAGAAATTCCCAGTTAAATAAGAATTTGATTCTTCACACAGACTTCAGCTATTGCCTCAGAATTCTGCTACTCTCACAACTGAGTGTTACTTTATGTTACCTTTTAGTGAGGTATTGTAATGTCAGAGCTGTCATATGTTTTTTATCTCTGGTTTCGAATGCTAGGTATTTTAAAAGCAGCTACCATCTTTCTTCTGAGTTATCCTTTGCATTAAGAGCAAAGGAAAGAGGAAAGCTGTTTTCAGCAATGAGGTTGCAATAAAACAGTAATTGTAAAGAGGTATCAATAGAAAAGTATGGAGAAGCTTATAACAGTTTTTAAAATCACTTTTCTCTACATAAGTCACGTTAGATGTGTGCTTCAGTAAGTCCACCATGATGGTCTCTCTTATATAATGTCCAAAAGTAAAATATTGGTGCTGCATGAGTTGTAGAGACACCTGAATTGCATCTGAAAGTTCATACTCTTAAATCTAAAACATTGTTCATACACTGCTAGTAGTGGATTAGGATTTATTTTTAATAAAGAGACCTTGCAGATCAAAGCCATGGTGTTGGAAGTCAATAGCCAACTGACACAGGAGCAAGGGTAGAAATGGGCCCTCCCTTTGTCTCTGCCTTATAGAAATTAACCACAATAAGGAGACCAGTTCAACACTTCTGCAAGTGTAGTGTGCAGTTGTGGAATTCAAAGTCCAGCTCAAGACCTAAAACTTGCAATTGTGTGTACTAGCTTGGTAACAGGGACACCAAAAAGAAGCACACATGCCAGTGTCACAGTAGCTTAGTATGTTCAAGACTGAAATACTGCCTGTCTGCCTCAGGTGCTCACAAGGTTTAGAGCCAGCTGGCAACTGCCGGCTGAGCTCTGACCTGAGCCTGAACGCAGCAAATCTGTACCTAAAACCTTAACTGAGCTTTGGTGTGTTTCTTGGTGATAAAGGGGAGATTTGCCTGCAGTAAGAGATGCAAAGCACATCCATAGATTCCTCATTCTTTCATCTGGAAAACAGGATAAGAAGGATCTTGGCAATGGCAAGGAGCTGCACAGTTTATCCATTCATGTGTGCCAGTGGAAAGTCTGAAGGTGAGGAAAAAAATGACTGAAAGATGTGGCAAAAAATATGTGCCATCATATTTTTTTTCACTGCTGAACAGGCTGTCAGCAACATTTGTTATGATCTCAGCAAATTATTGAAAATATTCTTTAAGGACATCTGAAAATGACTTTGATTCCAAGTGTTTATTGGGGGAGATAGTAGGAATTCCACGCAAAGCCTATGTTCAAAGTGCTCAGATTCCTTGTGGTTTCCCATCTTCCTGGAGGTAAGCTCATAAGAGAAAAAATGTGTACCAACTTCTGTGTTGTTGCACAAGCAACTGTAAGATGATCAGAGAGATTTATTCACTAAATGCCAAGAAGTTTATTTAAGGTAAGGCTCTGCTCTGCATGGGGGTACCTGAGGCAATGGTGAGATTATAGGGCAGCAGAACCCATTACATGAATAAGGTGGAAGGGCAGCTCCAGTACCTCTTCCTTTCCACCAATAATGTGAACACGGAAGAGGGGGAAATAACCAAGTAGGTTATGGAAGCAACCTAGGCTGTGGGAATTGGGGGTTTAAGCCCCCACTTTGCCATCAGCTTCTTTGGTGACTTGGGGTGAATCATTTAGCCATTTTGTATATTGATCCCAAACTGACCCAAATGTACAATATTTACTGTGTGTCCAAACTTTGAAATAATTGCTGGTGCCTGGGTGAGTGCTCTGTACACATCAAGGCTAGTGGTGGAAGTCAAGGTAATTCCACTTCCACTCAAAGGAGCGTGCAAATGGATTATGAATGCAAAGGCAGCCCTAAAGGGGGGAGCAGGAAGCTACTTTGTGCCAGCAGCTCCATGCAGCAAGACCTTTCTTTTGAACCCACAGCCAGGATGGAAAGAGCAACTTACAGATGAATATGGCAATGATACTGGATACAGATTCAATTGACATTATCCTGTGTTACAAGTCTCATATCTCCTATTGTCCATGCAGAGAGCCTGGAAGAGTGTTTTCAATTGCACAGCTGATGAAATAAACTAAAATAAGAACTGGAGGGTGGAGGACAAAAATCCAGACAGGCTCGATTCTCCTCACTTCTGTCTCAATCAGGAAACAGATTTAGGCTTGTGGGGAAGAGGGAACTCTGCTGTTTATAACATGGCTTCTCTCTCTTTTTATTATCTGCAGACTGAAGTTTTTGGAAGTCAGTGATATAGGAGCTCCAGTGACAAGAATGGGGCAGTTACCTTAGGTGGAAGGAAATACACCTTTTGCAGTTTGCAGTTGCTTTGACAATAAGGGATCCTGAATAATGCAAATATGAATGATGCAACTATACATATAGTTAATATGAAAGTAACATTATAAATACAGCATTAAACAAGAAAAAAATCAAAGGAAAGAAAGTAAAACAAACATATAGTTCTGGTTTTATATTAATCTGACAAACAGTTCTTGAAGTGCAACTTGTCTCTTCCGTACTATGAGAGTTTGTACTTTAGTTGAAAGGCCACATCCGAAGGAGTCATTGTGAAATCTGACCTGCAAACTTTGTTTACAGAATGATACCATTCCAATAAAACACTTCCATGTCACCACATGCCTGCCCTTTGGGCTAATAATTTTTCAGTATTGGCCTTAATATCTACCTCAAATAATGGATTTGATCGGTACTGTGTACTAGTATTATTCTTTTTAATTTCAATAGCAATGAACTGTATGAATACACCAATTCCTTGTCCAACCCTTAACCTCAAGAGCCCATAAATTGTTCTCCAGACCTTTTATGGCTAAGTTTATCTGCTGATGTAGGCTTCTGAGATATTTCCTTCCACTTTGTTTACTTGTACTGCTGCACTTGCACAAGCAGCCTGTCATTCTCCATTATATAAACTTAAGCTTCACAGCAAAAATAGCAATACCTGTTCTTTGTCTTTGCAGATCTGGCACTTCCCTAGAACATTTGCAAAGACATTATTCCAAATATGAATATACAAAGGAGAAAGTAAGGAGAGAACACATAAATCTAATCCTTGCTTTAGGACTGATAGGGGTTTGGCCTCAAGACAAAATCTTATCAAGCTACAGCTATCCAGGCCAGGGAAGTATCAAACTGATCTACTTTTAGCTGGTTTTCCTTACAAATTTCTATTAATTTGCATTTAAAACAAAGCAAATCTCATATTTCACTTAAAAAGAAATATATTCACAAGTTGTTCAAAACTAAGAACAACATTAAAAGTGCTATAATTAAATGGCGAAACCATTGTGGACTGTGCAACAGAAGCATTCTTGTCACTGTTATTTTGAAGTAAACTAGAACAAGGAATGTAATATTCTGATCACTTTGAAACATTTGAAATTCTAATACCAATGACAGCTCCCCAGCCGTTTCACATGAGTGCATTTCACTTTGTGATTAGCCATTTCACAATTTCTTGTTTATGCTTTTGAATTATCAGATATCAGATAGATGTGAGCAGTCTAGTATGGTAGTCCCTTAGCAGTTCTATAGAGAAAATGAGCAAAGTCATACCTGTCTTTCTGTGCTTACCAAAATTAAAATACAAAATGAAACAAAGATACTTTTTTCAAATAAGAATTTAGGAAGGAAATAAGAAGTTCTTAGATTTCTAGGTTTAGAGTTTCTCTAATCTTGTGCATCAGTCAGATTAGTAGGCACACACTCTGGAGAAGTGTGTTCTAAAACTATGGAAATATACTGCAAGTCAGTCGTTCAAAGAAAAATCAAGTGATTTAATCTGATTCAGGGTACACAGTTCAATGTGCCATTTTTCAGAGTTATTTGGTTCTTAATTGCTCTCAACTGTTTAAAACCACATCAGTAAGACAATGTTCCCATTTTGCCTCTCAGACCTTAATTTTCCCCATTTGTATAGTATATAACTTTGTAAAATTTTAAAATATATAAAATCACATAGCAGCCTATTGAAAGATAGACTTTTTATTCTGGGAGTGGTGTCCCATCAAAAGGTGAAACAAGAACTGCCTCTGAAGAAGGGAGCTTGTTATTGAATGCATTTGAACTTAATTTCCACCATTAACAGCCTTTCCCTGCATAAACAGAATCAGGAGTTAATAAAAGAATTTCCAAGTTAAATTCTCAGTTTTCCACATCAGTAAAAGAAATTCTTCCAAACCCACAATCTCCATATTTTCACTTTGCGTTGAAAGAGTGAAACTGGTGGCCAAACCTCAATGTGCTACATATTCAACAGAATAGCATCCGTTACATGGGTAATAAATTGCCTCTGGAGGAAGAATTTTCCAGCTCAAGTGAGCTTCCAACAGCAAAGTGCAGGTGTTCCAGAACACTCCTTGGTTTAGATGTGGTGAGAGAATTTTACAGATAATAAATCTTAACTATTACTTTAGAACAACTACCTAGATTTTACTTCTGCATTACCTATTTGCATGACACCTCCTCACCTCTGTGTACTTAGTCTAAAATGCTCCTTTAATTTACCAACATCACTGGCCACCCAGCAATGACAGAGTGTGCTCAGAGACAGAGAGGTGCTGGGAAAGAGAGTGGGAGTATGCAGCTTGCCCACCACCAAAACAAGCACCCATGATTCACTTTCCAGAACATGACAGCCAGTCCAGATAACCACCAAAGTGAAATGCAAATAAATTTCCCTCTTTTATATATCTAAATCTATGGATCTAAATATTCTCAGTGTGATGCTGTCATCACAGCAAAATTGAGGGAGTGTGTTTGTGGGTTCTGCTGCATGAGCATCTGCAGGTGAGGACAGAAAACAGCCAAGAATCAGTGACCCGGCCTTTAGGACATGGGAGAAAGCAAAATACATGGCCAAGATTCTTGGAGAGTTTTTAGTGGAGTTGCTGGAATGTGGTAATATATTGGACTTTTGAGTCTTTGCTATTATTGTCATGCATGTGACTGGATTTTGCTGGCAATGTAGACCTTCCCATATAACAATGAAACTTCTTTTCCTGCATGGACATACCAGGAAATGTCATCACCAGAGCCTGAAGTAGAATTCAAGGTCTTACTCTAAACATCTTAATCACATTCTTTAACTTTTGTCAGGTTTCCTGGCATTAACAGATGCCATAATGTTTGGAAAAAATTTTTGTGACGCCTTGTTGCTGAGTCAGCATTTCAGATTGGGTTATACTCTTAATCTTTTTTAGCTGCGAGAAAATGACCCTCAATCTACACTTCTGCTACCTTAGATTCCACATGTCTTGTCAAATTACCCTCAAAATCACACACTGGAACTGTTCAGGTCTCTAAGGTGTAATAATAGCTCAGTAAAAGCAAAAATTTGTTCAGATGACTGCCCTTTGGGTTCCCAGATCAGAAACAAAAATAGTTAAAATCAGCACTTTTTTAATGTACACAAACATATATTTAGTTTAAAGAGAAAATAAGTTCACACTGCATGAAGTGTTTCAACATGCAAGTTTGAAATGAATTTTTCCTCCTCTCCAGCACATCTGCAGTTCACCACATGCAGACACACAACGTACGTTTTTGTTGAAACAGAAAAATGCTGTAAAGTAATATGAGAGAAATCATACCCACAAATAACTTCTGTGGAATCAGCTGAGCTCTTTGAAAATAGCCCTTCATCATACTTTCTTCTGGGCAATTTTTGTTGTCTCCCACAACGAAGGCTGCCGAATACCCCACATGCAACCAGCCTCCCTCCTCAGAAAGCCAAGCTGCTGTTTGATGTACCAGCCCATCCCTGGGTAATCATAATCTGGTTTGACGTGTTTGTTGATGAACATTTCACAGATATATTTTTGTTTTGCTCTTCCCTGGTTTATACCTCTCCTATGACCTTGTGTGACTCCAAGCCACCATCTGATAGGACTCAGCATGTAACTCTTCTGGATGCTCATGCATCGGGCCAGGGTCAGCCAAGCACCATGATGGCCATGCAAATGAGAGGCAGGGGCACACAAACTAGTCTAATTCAGCTTCAGCTCTTATCAGCAGGAGAAGCTGCATTCATTTTTAAACAGGTGGTACTACATTCCAGTCTTCTACCTTGCATACTTGAAATTATCAGCTGCTACATTGCACAGGACAATTGTCCAGGTTACCCCTGAGTTTCTTCTCAGAGTGCTTCTCTACTGCTCCTTCAATGAGTCTAACCACTCCCAGTCTCAGAATAGAGGAAACGTCTTGCTCTAAGCACTCATCTCCCATAGCATCTCATTTCCCTGGCCTTTTCCTTTTCTTAATAGAAATCCACTTTCTCTAGTTACAACACCACCACATAATCCCTGTCTTTACCAGGCTCTGACATATTTCTCTTCATAATAGCCTTCAGCCTGCCCCTGCTCTCACCAGGTGCTCCATAGGATGCTGCCTCCGCCATTCTGCTCAGGAAGCAACAGAAAACAGCCCTTTGAAGGGCTGAATTGTGATTTTGCCCATAAAATTCTTTGTCCAAAAGCATCTTTTAAAAGCAAAACTCTTGGAAGAAAAGAGAGAAAGCCAGAGCATCTGCTTAGGATGCCATGGATGACTGTGGACAGTGCCTTTAGGCAAAATAAAGAGATGTCACAGCTGGAAAACTTGCCTGTACCCTTCTAGTTTGCAATGTATATCCAACCCTCACAGTCTTTATCAGAGTAGCTTACCAGTGATACTCCTAGCCAAGCTGCAGCTGCTCAGGTGTCTTTGTCTCCTGTCTCAGGAAAGGCAGTCTTTTAACTGGCTTTCAGCTCTCCAGTCTGCATCTGAAATACATGCACCATAGCAGAAGTTATTTTCTCAGATAAAACTACAATATGCGTAGACGTAGCCAAGGGCTGACAGATGATCTTCTCTTCACAATGACAAAAAAAGTGTCTTTCTGACAGCATTTTTCAACCATTGGTATTTTTGTTACAGGTTTATTTCAAGGATACTCTTGTCATTGGTTTGCAGACTGCCCATATATGTTACCTTGGCTAATAGACTGTTAAGAGCATATTTTTGGCTAATAACCACTCAAGAGCACATTCTATCCATGTATTCTTTAAGTTTTTAATTAAATGACCTCAGTATGCCCACTCTTTGAAGTTGAATCTATCCAACATCATTAAAACTTACTCACATGTTCTTACTTTGGTATTAAAATCTACTGAATACCTCTGAAAGTCTTTCATTCTTCATCCTTAGCAGGAATTGTAATTAACTTACTATAACAAGAATAATAATTAACAACTTAGTCTGCCAAAATTTGTTTCCTTACCCATCCCAGCAGGGTAGCTTTCCGTATTAGGCATATTTTTCCAGTTCTCTAGAAATACAACAAAATGAAAAATTGTATTATTGAAAATGCTCAATAGAACCATGTAATCAACAAGAATTTTTTTTGCCTCTTACTATTTAGATAGCATTTTTTTGACTAAGGGCTGTTGGCCTTTTCAATAAAGTTGTCAAGCACTGCACAATAGTTTGATTGGGTTTTTTTTTCTAGGATTATAATTTGACTTGATTTTAGTGCTTAGAAAGTGCTGGACTGTCATCCCTTTGAGACTTAAAGCTCTGATTCATAGCTAATGAAGTGCAGTCAAAAGCAAGGCAAAAAGCCCATTTTTTACAGGTAGTTAGGAAATAAAACCAAACCAAAACATTCTCTAAATTCAGAATTCTTTGAAATTACCTTGACCAGTTGTTATGGTACAGCTAGTGTGAGCTCTAGCTGTACTTTGGATGGTGTGCTCAAATGCTGAAACAAAAAGTGGGTTTTAAGCATAGGTCTGAATGCTTCATCCAGGCCTAAAGTCCCAGTTTATGTAAGTCTCCTATCATATCATCAGATTGGAGCAGGCTCAAATATCTGTTCTAGAAGTTACAAGCATTATTTTACTGAGCACTTATGCTCTGTACCCTATTGCAAATACCGCAGGTAATTTTTATTCAAGTATAATAATCTGTGCTCTTCATTTCCACAAATGGATGATGTCTTTTAAATTACTTTTCTTCTGTTCCCAAAAATGTTGTCCTAAAAAGGTGAAACAATTGCATGTGAGACAGAACTTCCATTAAGTAAATAATTTTATAACTCTGTGCCATATGCAGGAAAGATATTTGCCACCATTGCATACTGTGACTAAACTATCTGTTACAGCACAGTTGCAATGACTGTAAGAAATTCAATTTTCTTGGTGACTGTGAACAGCCCTCTGAGGTAAAATGATCTGTTTATTAAAACATAAATAGGAAATGCTATTGAATATTCTTTGACTTCATAAAATCACAGTTGATATTAGTGTTGATTGAAGTGGGCATTATGTGCACTTTTTATTGACTGCCCTCTCCCTGCAGAGCCCTAGATGGCATTCCCATGGGCTCCTTTACCTTGGAGCAGGAGGGCATGTGAGCCTGTTGAAAACTGAGATGCAGATCTGCAGACTATCAGAAGGATACATTGCTGAGTTGAACAACAAAATTGCTAGTTAAAACTCGAGGAATACTAGTTTACTGAATTCTGTCTAGCAAGGATTATAGAATACTCTGCCTTAACCCTTTAACCATCACTCAAAATAGAAATTTCCAACTCTGCTTTCTTCACAAAGGTAGTGTTCTTCAGGTCTCCCAATAGAATCTCTCTCAACCACTCTCTTATTAATGCTGTTTACTAGAAAACTGCTCCAGGTGCTTCTGTATCCTGTCGATCTGCAACAACATGTAGCTGTCCCTTGGACATGGCTGTAATTACCCTGCATCATTAAACAGCATTCAGGTTCCTGGCAGCACAACAGTGTCGTTGAATTACCCAGAAGCTTGGACCTTGCTGAATGTCTGCAAACAGGTGAATTGGTGCTTGGTTCTCCTCATTTCCTCTGGAGAGTCATCCACTATTTGACTTCTAAAGCACAGTGTAAGTGACACAGAATACAGCTCCTAGCATAGTTACTTCACTGCTACAGTAATGTGATTTACTTGCTGAGCTGTAGGACCCCACTCATCAGGAGGAGACAGGGCTGGCTGAGCCCCTGGCTTGGAATGAGATCTGGCTAGGGGTTCTTCTGCCACGTTTGCATCCTCTGGGTGCACAGATGTCCCCATGCAAACTGAAGGTAGGAGTCTCAGCACTGGATTATTTATAAATACTCCTTGCCATGAGTTTTTTGCTTTATTAACAGGAAACTGCATTCCTTTTGTTGTAGTTCTTGGACAAGTTTGTTGATATATGAGGAAAAATCCTCTCCTTTGTGTATGCATGTGGGAGGCATGTTTTACTCTTCCTAAATCTTATTCTGGGCTTTGCTAACTCTGCACTTGTATGTGGAACATATTATGATAGCACCAGCAAAAGATAGGTGTGCTATATGTAAAATACTGAATTGGAAGGGAATAGAAGCTAAACTCTGTTACTACCCCTGGCCACCTGTTCAGGTATTGACAGAGTCTTCCAAAGCTTTCTTTGATTGCCCTCAGACTAAAGAATAACACCTTTAATGTCAAGTTTTGACTTCTCTCTAGAGGATGGAAGTCATGGTAGTTTGAAACAGCACTTTGAATTGTACTTGAAGACCAAATTGTAACACTGGTTGACACACTGAGTTGCAGCCCTTAGAAGGATATATGATTATCACTGCATCTGCTAGTTCCAGGCAAGTTCCAGCTCCAGCACTCCAGCTGCAGGGTTCCTTTGTTGTATGCTTTTATCCCTAAGCCATAGGATTTTTTTTCTACCTCTGCTACAGATGCTACTAGGAAATTCTTTGGGGCACATGCTACTCTGTCACCCAAGACAAACACTTATCAAGGCTTTCATTTCTTATAAATGGGAACAAGTAGCTTGTGTTTTCCCATAAGTGTGATGCTATCAACGTATCTCAAAATTTACAAGCCATTCACCCACCCTTATGTTCACCAAACACTTTTCAGCTCTATCAGGGCATTCTGGATCTGTCTAAAAGCCATCTGGAACAACATGTTGCCAACTTCTGTTCTTCACTTAAGTACAGTAGCAACTTTCTGAGCTCATAGTTGTAAAAATTACTAAATTTGGAGTCATAAAATTGCACCGCAACCAAGGAGCCTGTCAAATGTTCTATAACCCCAAAAGCATACTCCAGTGTTTTCTTTTAGTCTCTTTAAAGAAATATGTAAATAGTAAACTGCTTGATCTGAATCATTTCCAGAATAACTTCTGAGGAAGATTTTTCTATAATTTTTACTTTTTCTGAATCTGCCATTCTTTATGAGTTGTCTTTTCAAAGAACGTTACCGGCATTTGTAATTTCAAGCCTTCACCTCCCTAACCTCACTTGTCATCCTGTCTCACTTTACCCATGGTTGATATTAAACTGTTGCCCACACATATGGCCATTTCTATTGATTAGAGCTACAGTCATTAACTTTGGAAGACATCTCAGGTTCTCTCATTTCCTTTGGAAATAACGTCTTCCAAAAAGATTTACAAAACTCACAATCCTGTAGATGCCATGAGGAATTACAGCTCACTGGATTACCCAGCTACAGCTAGTAACTGAGTTATCCTTTCTTTAGGAACTGGAGGCACTTCTGTTTCTAACAGCATAAGCAAGCACTTGGGCTAAAAGAAATTTTGCTTAAATATTGTTCTCATGAGGCCAAGTTGACAACCTTGAAACACTTTTCAAAAGGTGTAGCCATCAAAAAAGACACTGCAAACCAAAGCTGCAAAATACTAATTTTGTCAACATTTTGCTGATGTTGCAATTAAACATAATGTTAATCACAATGTTTTGAAAAAGAAAAGATTGTGAGTAGAAAGTTGTGTATAGAAGCCTCTTATCAATGGATTTTTATTTGAATAGACTTCACTGAACTGTTACAAATCTGTGAAGATAGAGCTGTAGATAATAAAAAAACCCAACCACAAAAAAACTTAGACAGACTTAACAAGTATTTATCCAAATGTGTTAGTAGCACATTCTGTTATGGAATCTTTCTCTGTTCTTATTTCATGATCTGAAACATCAGGAAAAGCTCAATCCTGGCTATCTGGAATGCCTTTGGTGCATTTTGTCAATTAAATGAATACAGAGAATTGGCACTGAAAGCTTTTCAGCCTATTGAATATTTTTTAGGGCTTGCTCAGTGGCTGTGCTTCAACTTGGGTCTATTCCACTGGCAGAAAAGGCAGAGAGAAAGGTTCCTCCACTGCTGCAAACCAGGAAGTGCTTTTGATGTCAGTGAATCACACTGATTTACAGTGTCTACAAGATGTGCTCCAAATTTTGTTCTTCTTTTCATTTTCATGTCACTGTTTCTGAATGCAGTAGAGACTGTCAGTAAACATAACACCAGCTCTGTCCTGCTGGAGGAGTATGGAGAGCTGCTGTAGCCAGAGGGGTCAGAACTTGTTTGTCTACAGCCTTCTTAAAAAGCACAGTCATACTTACCTCTTAATCAGTTTCACATATAAAAAGGAGTATTGCAAAATTAGAGGATAACAGTTCAAGCTTGTTCAAGAATGCCATTTTTAAGGCACAGATCTCAGGAAATACATACTATCCCCAGTCTCTGCTTCCAAAAGCATTTTTCCAGGGTAGTATCTTCTTACATTTCCTGTAGCTTTTTTCCCTGCCCAGATAACCTCATCTTGTGTTTCCATTACCTCATGAGTTCTGTTTTATCTGACCTGTTTTACTCTGTCCCTGGCCTTCATTATGTTTTTGTTAGGGGACATGTATGACTGTAAGCTTGGTTACACAGCTTCTAAACTGACTGATTTGTACTGCTTCTGATTTGAATCAAAATCTACTTAAGCACCAATTCATCCAGGCTAGTCTTTAGATTTATTATGTATGAACAGTCTCCTGGAGGATTTCACTTATTTTCTTTCTCCCTGTCTCTCTCCAGGTCTGTAGGTGATGCAGTGCCCAAGTGGTGGGCGGGGAAAGTGCCAGTAGATGGTGCTGAAGAACACGCAGCACGTTCCCGAGCTTTAGTTGTTGCTTCCAGCAAGTGGCTGCTGGCGGTAGAGAGTACACAGCTGAAGAAAAAAAAAGGAAACTGGATTTTCATCTTGGTAGAGCAGATTAAAAAAAATAATGTTATTTTCTTGCAATGGTGAGTGAAGAAGTTCCAGCAAAAGGTAGAACAAATTTTTCATCAAAAATATGCTGTTTCCTCCACTGCAGACCTTACGTTAGAACCTTCTCCAAACTATCCTTGCTTTAAAACAATATAAATTTTCATATCCTGGCATGTTTTTTCACTCAACCACTGCTGCTTCCTTTTTCATTTCTTTGTCTTATTCCAGGATATGAGACTTCTAAGCACTGGGCAGCTACTGTGCACAAAATCATTTTGAGAGATTCACTTCTGCCAAGCAGTCAGGAAATACAAGTCCACCTGGGTCAGATTCCCATCCCCTCCCATAAATTAACACGGAAACTCCTAACATGGGCTCCTATCTTCGTATGACTTTCATTTTGTGACCTAGTCAAGGCTGGGGACACACTGTAAGTTTTCATTCTGTAATGAGTTGAAGGAAATCTTCACTTTGACAAATAACGACACCACTTCATTCAAAACCTAGAAGCCTTGAGGTAGGAGGGTAGGTTTTGGGTGGGGGTGAATGGAGGGCTGGGGAAAGCACTCACTTGAAATAATTTATATTATTTGTGGTTAAATACATAAATTTGGTGAATGTGAATGAGGCCAATTAAATGAGTGACTCTCGCCTTGTCTTTTACTGTATTAAACTTCCTGAATAAGAGATTCAGAGGTCCGGTTTGTCTGCATCTGTTTTTATCCCAGTGCCAATCATTCTGAAATGGAGGAAGCCAGAAATGCTGCCAATAAAAGATTCATCTCCTTGAGGTCTTCCTGTTGTCATTTAGGGGGCATGGTCTCATTTGTTGAATTTAGATCAGTTAATTCCAGAAAATTCTTCTATGCCTGTTTGACAGAGCTCCATGCCCTCCACCCCCATACCCCAACAGGGAGGCTGCACAGGGGAAAGCATGTCATTAACTCCCCAGCGACTCACATACTGACTCAACAGGACAACTGCCTCTTCCCAGCTTTAAAACATTACCCAGTTTTATGACATCTTACAGCTGAGACCAAGACACATGTTTATTTCTGCTCTAGGGATGACAATATCTGAAAGATTCCCTGAAAACTGCCTTTGTAGAATAAAGGTCTCAAAGGGCTGACAATTCCTAGACAGTTTTGTCTTCATTTCGAAAGACATGTTCAGCTGTAGGAGTGAGTGTTAAGAGGATGGATGCATAGCCAAGGAACCTTCTTGTTTAACTCCTCCATATGAGAAGAACCCGCTCCACCAGCTCCTGCCTGCTGGGCACAGGGCCATGCACAGCTGCTGTCCCATTCCACCACCTGCACTAAGCATCACATGAAGTACAGATAGGTCTTAGCTGATCCTCAGAGTTTGCAGATGACTATCTGCACTGCTCTGCTACAGGATTCCTGGGTGCCAGGGCAGCAAAGGTGCCTAATATTGAAATGCTGTATTTCAGCATTTAGGTTCTGGGATATCTCAGGAGTGCTTGGGGGATGTAGCAGTGTTGAACATGGCTCCTAGTGCTGTTGGAAATGGCACACGGACCCTGAGATTAGCTCAGATGGTTGGCATGGCGCCGCTAACACCAACGTTGTGGGTTTGTTCCCTGTATAGGCCATTCACTTAAGAGCTGGACTTGATGATCCTTGTGGATCCCTTCCAACTCAGAGCAATCTGTGAAATTTCCCATCCCAGAGCCTACAGTCATCCTGGAAACGTTCTTCTAATGCTTGACAGTGATTTATCTGCACCACCCACATCTGGCAACCCTTCTAGTGTCATTCTGCATCTGCAATGTTCATGCCATTGCCCTTCATGTTAGAGTCAAAAAGAGGGAAAGACTCATACAGACCAAAGACCAGATCTGCAGACTAACAGCTTCCCATGTTGCTCACAGTATTTCAACTGCTATAATGCCTAGAATTTTTTTAAAACACTGAATCTGTGCTTTGAAAGGAGGAAGTCTCTATTGCAGTTTATGTTTCATGAAAGTGACTTAACGTACTCTGTCAAAAATAGTCCTCTGGATGTATGAAAGTTTCTGTCTGTTTTATAATGCATTGTTTTTAAGAAAATTCCTCAGTTGCAGAAAGCATGGTCTTGTCCAGAAGCTCAGCCCATTAATAACACACAAAGATGCACTGTATTCTGCCAGGCAAAAACACCAGACAAGCTGGAAGCCAATATGGAAATGTTTAATGAAGTTTTCAGTAGAAGTGCCAGCTACTGTATTTCATTAAAAGGGAGGAGGATTTTAAACTAAGTAACACATAGGTTTTGTAAAACCTGGGCATCATAATATACAATGAAAATAATTTGGGTTTGGGTCACTGTAGTCACTGAAACTAAGCTATTATTGAAAAAATCAATGGATTTTCATACATGATGGCTCAGAAAAACATCTCTGGAGAAAACCTCAATATAGTATTTTCCTTAAAGTTATATCCGTGTGCTCTGATCCTGTTCTCATTTTATAATATATATAAAAACTCAAGTAAAAACATGGGGAAGAAGTTTGGAGAAATGTGTGTATTTGGATGAGCTTTTCTTCCCTGAGTGGATTTTAGAAGATGCTGTATTTTAGCCAGAAAGATCTACTAAGGGCTTTTCTTATCTTTGGCAGTAACAGGAGATACAGAGAAACTGAGCCAATACTGTAACTGAGCGTTACAACAGTGATCTGAGTCAAAGTTGTAAACTGGACTGGACTGCGTGTACTGCCATCAAAGGGATACTGTTCAGAATAGCAGAGACAAAATCTGTGGGAATTCCCTGGTTTCATCAAATCCCTAGCTAATCAGTAAGAAGTGATGACAAAATACTACCAAGCCAAAAGAACCATATTTCATCTCTACTTTCCACCACTGGAAGTAACCAGACAATGGAGCGCAGTCGCAACCAGACTTACAGAGCTGGATAGGTTGGGCTTTTAGAGCATTTAAGACATATGTTTGGAGCTTGATATCCAAATTCCACCTGCATGTAATCCCACAATTATACCTTGTGCAAGCAGCCATATACCATCATATGAGAGCCTCCTCAGTAATACATGGAATGATGCTGGCTGCATGATTTAGCTTAAGTTATATAGCCAAGTGGTCTAACATTACATCAAAAAATAATCAAATAACCCATATGTCTTTCTTACTGGAGGCAGATATCTCTAAAATGGAGGATAATTTTCATTAACTCTGTGCTATCATACCTGTTACAGTGCAAGCTGAACGTATCTTTTTGTTTTAATGTGTATTCTTTTCTTATGTCTCTTCTGGGTTCAAAATATGAGCATGATCCCTGTGAAGATGATTTTAGTCCCTTCTTATTTCTCTCAACACATTTTGCTCCTTGGGAAAATCACTCTTGAAAACTGCCTGAAAGACAAAAGTTATAGTTTCAGGTTAACATATGCCAAACTGATTTGTCTACAAAAATGAAATAGGCATATGGTGCAACAAAAAAGGATTTCCAGGCAATCAAGTGTCATGATAACTGAGTGACTTATAGTGTTACTCAGTCTTAGGGGCACTAATGCACTGCAAGATAAAATCCCACCCTTCACAACTCTCAGGAAATGCATGTTATATGTGCTTCACAATCTCTATCTGATTTACTGCTGATATTGTAAAGTGCTCTGTAATCTACATCCAGGCTCCAACTGTACTTTGGGAGTACCATCAAGGAAATTAGCATTAATTAGATAGAGGAAAGATGAAAGACTCTAGGAAGCATTTAGGACCCAGTAATCATGTTTTCTAAAGAGAAAGACTGAGTGTGGTCAAATAAAGCTCCTGAATGATTAGGTCAGAGGTTCCTGCTTTGCAAGGGCCAAATGCAGCAAAAAACACTCAGCAGCCAGAGCTGAGGGAAGGCGGCAGCTTCACCCTTGCTATTTCCATCTGAACCTGCTCCCTCTTCCTCCCCCGCCTGTCTTTATCAAAGGCATGGCGACGGGCTGTGAATTGGAGGCACTCTCTCCAGCTCAGCGTGGAATTCCTGGAAGAAATGCTTTGGTCACACTTAACCTCCGAATGTGTCCAAATTCTGGAAAGTAAACGGTAGAAATATTTGCTTTTTCTGGGGTTGTATTTTAATGGTTTAAACTGCAGTATTACGCTGTACTCAGTCTGACTGCAGACATTTGACTGTATGGAGCTGTACAGAATGGTGAACAAACTGAGCTGCAGTGCCAGAGCTGTGACTGCAGCAAGAGGGGAAGTAAACACGTACATGAAACAAGACTTTTGTTGACCCTTAATTCTATAGATTGTGTCTGCAGAGGTGTACAAGCTCTCCCATCACCACAGAAACTACCAGCAAGCTGGATATACCTAGCAGAAAGAACTCCAATGTTTAGTGCAGTTCAAAAGCATGCAGTAGATCTGAAGTCACGTTGAGAGCAGAAGAAATGAGAAACATAACATTCACAGGCTTTGAGATAGCTCATGTGACATAAGTATCTCCTACTCAATGTAGCTGACCTGAGCTGGGGATCTGTCTGAACAAAGAGAAGAGGTAAGGGTTTCGCTTTCAGGCCTCTGCCTTGGGTCTTTCTTCCCAGTGTCCCACACCATCTGTAACACTATTGCATTTCTGGTGTGTGGGGTCATCATTTCAGAAAGAGGCAAGATGGTGCTGTAGAGATGATGCGTGTCTTGCTTTTGTATTCTTTGTTTTCCAGAGTTTACGTCTGGAGTAATGCAATGTACTCTATCTGCCTTACCACGTGAGATGCGTGGTGACACTACAGCCTGAGATTAGAGTATGAGGGTTCATGTCCAGAGACCCACACCACTTGTGAAATCACTTCCACTTGTCTGAAAGTGCACAATGAACATAAAATGCTGCACTTCAGACTTGAAAGCAATTTATCTTCACCTTCTCCTGGTGGAAACAACCATTTAAACTCATAAGAAAATCTAGACTGCAGACTTCCAGGTCAGATAGATCAATTTAATCAGTAGTTGATTAATTAAAAATTATCCTTTGTAATGCATGTTGACAACTGAAAATCTTTGTTCATATTTACTCAGTTACATACATTTATCAAATTATTCACTGCCAGTGAAAGACAATGTGGTCAGAAATTTGAAGTTTGATCTTCACCACATCATTGAATCAGAATGTGGTCTCAGGTAGATCTGATCCACCCAAATTACTCCATGCATAAAATGGAAGTCACTGCTATGTCAGAGAGGATAAATTAGTAAAAAATTGATAATCAGCAGATAATTAGTTGATAATCAAGGTGCTTTGAATCAAAAAATGCAAAGTATTATCAGCTTTTACATCCACAGTAGGATGCAACTCACCTTTCAGTATCTAACAGTTCATGTAACTATATAATTTGATTTTAATATTTTAATACAATTTTAATTCTGATTTTATTAGAATTAAAAGATTCTTTTAGAAGACATAATTTTGCCTAACAACAAAAATGTGGGCAACTTTGGCACTGATCTTCAGAAATTAAAAACCCCATTCCCCTTACAAATTTAACATAGAGATACTGCAAACACTTATACAGTGTTAGAAATTCTAGCTTACTTTGCCTATTTCTGTGCTAAGCATGGTGTATATGCCATTCTAGGAATAAGATATATTCTAGTAGCTGGAAATTTAAGATATGTTGTTTTGATTTTAATCCTTCTTTCAGTTCCTTCTTAATTTAAATTTTCTCACTATGCTTTTAAGTACATGCTAAAATGCAGTGGCTATACTTAAAATTACAAACCTCTTTTTGCAAACTTGACACTGATTTTGTGACAGATTTGAAGCCCTTTGAGGCCAGACTGCTCTGTCCTTCCCCCTACAACACTTTGGATGTCACAACATATATAGCTGGAAGGGGAGGAAAAAGGGAACATTTTAAATGGTGCTACAATGGCAGTACAGCTGCCAAGACAACTTTACTCTTTAAGTCCTATGATATTTCATTAAAAAAATAGTTTCTGTAATTCCATGCTGCAAAAAGAATGAACTCATGGTACTATTTAATAAGTCGTAAGGACACACACACAAAAAGTACAACATTTATTTACTTTTTAATACCGTGATTTGTGGGCTGACCTCAAGGCTTGATTCAGGTTTTGCTAAATGCTGGGACTGGTAAGACTAGATGAAGAAATACAGTATATAGCTCATGTTTAAACAGCATTAAAGCTTCATAGTAGCTATTGCTAGTATGTGTATGTGTAAACAGACACCATATTAATGAGAAAACTTGTGCTGATTAACTTAATGCACATATGGAATGATTCTTACTTAGAACTATTTTTGACTTGATTAAAAGTGCACAGGAACTGATGATACGTCAGAGAGACCTGCTTAATGTCCAGGGACATAGTGGGCTTTTAAGGACGATGAAATACAATATCTTGTGCTGCTTTTAGAGCAAGGTATGACTAGGCAGAAGGTCACCCAAAGTGTACATAACATCAAGGAATAAAAACAACCTCAACATTTTTATTACTTAGATTCTTAAGATTTGGGGAAAAACTATCTTATTATTTTTGGATGCCTAAGTTCTGGAATGACATGAAGAAAATTGCATGATAAACCAGCTCCTGATAAAATTTTAGATGATATGATCTATCAGTTTTTGTGGCTGCTTTTACAGATCCCAAAGGAGGTTAGTTGAGAAAGGAGCTAGTGTGTTATAAAAGCTGTTATTATTTTAAATAAAACATTTTAGTCAAACAAACTGAATAAATTCCTCAGAATTTACAATCTTGGCAGAAGATGATTTCCCTTTTTTTAATGTTTATCTTTGTTCCTGTGTAATAGTGTTTCTGGAAAAGGATGGATAAGGAACACCTTTTTGACTGAAAATTCATAATGAAAGAGCTAATGAAGCAAAACCATGCAATAAACATAAACATAACCATGATTACAATGTAAACACATGTCTGACAAACTTACATATATGGAAATGATACCAACAGCCCTATCTGTGCACAAATCTGTCCCATACATCCATAAGCAACGGACATTGCACAACCCTAAATGTTTTCTCATCTCTAGCTCACCAAGCACCAGACAAGCACATCCTCAGCCATGAGAAAGCCACAGGGCTGCTTGTGCATTTTGAATAGAAGGCCACATTCCATTCATGCACTGAAATTAAAGTTAAATGGAAACCGGAGTTCCTCCAGGCAAGAACCATAACTTCTAATTACCAAAGGTAAAAGATAAACTGAAAAAAAAAACCCCAGTCTTTCAGATAATGTTAAAATTATGATGTGTCTTAGAAATATTTTTCTTTCCTTCCATAAGTGAACATTCTTCTGGTAACTTGGAGTTTTTCTTGGACTCTTGTTGCTGTGTCACAATGATCTAAAGCCTTATTTGTAGTCTTAGTGGTGCTTATATAATTACATAAATCTAAAAAAAATAGAATGTCTGATTATTTTCAATTCCAATTCAAATGAGTCAAATGAAAAAGGAACTATACCTCAGTGTTTCAACTATGCTTCAGAGGGTCTTATACACATGCGCTCAGCAGGACACAGAATGAATGATGTTGTCACAGGAGATCATCAGGAGTTATCTGAGATCCCAAATATAATTAAATGTCTAACATGGATTCACAATAAGCTATAAAAGGCAGCCGCGGCGGGTGTTGGCCGAGTAGTGTAAGTTGCTGCCTCTGGAGCCGGTTCCTCCTCTGAGGACCCCAGTTTGAATCCCAAGGAACTCGCTGCCACCGTCCGAGCGTGCTTGGTCGTGGCAAAATGAACCTCAGGAGTAAAGGGGGTGGGGCCAGTTCCGTGCACACTGTGCCTCACCTAAAAAATCCATTGCGCAGGCTTATCCCAAAATCTTCGTTCGCGAAGTCCAGCCAACAACAACATAAAAGGCAGCAGTGTCCTAGTCTCTCACAGTCCTGAAAGAAAACTTAGAGCTGGGTTAAGTGAGAAACCAGACTATCTCTAATGAGTATTTGTCTTTAAGAAAGCAGTCAAGAAAGAAAAGTCTAAATAACTGGAAGGACAGTATTAAAGTTGATTCCATGGCTATTCTTGTGCAACTGAGGATAGGACCAGCTGAACTCGGCCACAGATGCTTTATCTCAGTGTGGCACCACCATATATACCTTTGGGGTTTCCTAGAGCTACTGCCAGTCCACAAAGCCCAGTAAATAAAGTGGATTCTCCCTTTAAGTGTCAAACTGATTGCACAGGTCCAAGGTGGCTATACAATGCATATGGGGTATATCACATGCTTGTCAAACCACCAGGCATTGTACAAGTGAGGTGTATGTCCGTACTGTGTGTCCACTCTTTGGCCTCTGCATACAAGCCAGGTCGAAAACTGTCAGCTCACGTGTCAGTTCAGGGCAGAAACAAAACCGCATCTGACATTTCACCAAGAATAGGAAGACTGAAAGTCTCAGAGAAATATAGAAAGTGATCAAAATTTGCCCAGGCAAAATTGCTAGGTAGGAAGAAAGAGGGTACATGCTGAGATACAGAAAGCAAACATCAAACCAGGAGACATGCTAGGAATGATAGTTTTTGCTGTATCATTCTCAGCTGTCAGTGCATGCTATTCCTGTTGGAAAGTATGTAAACATACATTTCAAAAGTCCTTCTGCTTAAGCATGTCTTCCCAGTAGCTATTTGTCATGAATGAGTGTTTTAAGGTCACTTAAGCAATCATGATTACAAATCATGTAATCAGAAGTCTGTATTATATATTAATGATTAGAGCGGGATGCAACTCAATTCAGAGTCAGTGCATAATATTTCATGATTGCAGTCATCTTTTTCTGTTGTTCAGGTCAGAAAAGTCTTATTAATGGCATACAATTTCTCATTTTGGATTAAAGGAAACCTTAGAAGGAATGGCAAAAAACATGCTGAAACATTCTCTCAGTTGTTGTTCATAATGAAAACTGAGCACTTACAAGATAAATGATGAAACATACAAATCATATTAAAAGTGCACGTTGTTTAAAAGGAAACATAATTTTCGGTATTTTTGGAGAAGTGTAATGTGGTACCAATGGAGGAAGCTGGATTTTATATGCAGAGTCCTTTGCAGGGCACAGCAGATCCGACTCAACTTTTCCAAATTATGGACTGAGTAACAATAGCTCACATCTTTGCACGTGCTCTCTGCTGTGCCCTGTAAGACACTCTTCTAGGTGAGAAGTCCCTGAGCTTTTGGCTGGTTGCCAGTCCCAGGATGTTGACTTTCTCTTTCAGTGTAGGCTAGAGGCAAAAATGGCAAAACAAAAAATGTAGGAAAACATTCAAGACAGCTCTTGGTACTGGGTCCTGCTTGCTAGTGTATTATTGTGTTTGGACTGTTAAAGAAATAAACTACAGCAGAAAGTCAAAGCAGATCAGCAATCACTGCCTTCCCATGCTGTTATGTGCACTACATGCTGCCATGAGGAGTTTGGCTACGAAGGCCTTCTCCTTTGTAGAAAACATTCTCTCCATCTAGTAAGAATTTGCTGAATGTTGAATGTCTTCCTACTCATTTGGAATATGTGGGCCAAGCAATGTGCACCTGCAGATCCCAATACACAGCTGGAGCAACATTCCAGCAGGCTCGTGCAATGACTCATCAGCTCTGATCCTGTTCGTCTCGCCAATTAATGGAAACAATAACACCTTCAAAGTCTAGTTTTAAGCCTTTCAACCAGAACTACTTGGCCATTGCTAAAAAAATTAATTACTTCCTCTGATATACATGGAGATTCAGGACATTTTACAGAGAACACTTTAAAAGCATATTAGTCTTCATTTTAAAGCTGATTTCCATGTCAGTACCTTAGTTTAGTCCATTCCATGAAAGACTTGCTTTTAAAAAAAAAGTACAATGCTATCTACTTAGTGCAGACTCTTTTTTTTTCTTTTATTCATTAATTTATGTAATTATCCAAATACAAAGTAGAAGAAAACCTATACACACACATATACATATATATGGAAAATAAAACCCAGGAATTAAGTAATCAACATCAGACTGTGCCTTCTTCAAATTAAACTATCAACAAATAAGACACACAGGAACACGACATGTTTTCTCTATGAATATCTAAGATCCAGATATTATTGATGTTTTCACATTACAGCTGTCCTGATATCTGTGGAGTTTCCTTCTCATTTGCACTATGCTTAATGAAAGCAGAATTAGCCCCTTAGAGGATTATGATTTTATCAGAAGTTGGCCTGTTGCCATACCCCTTTTTTCCCTAACTTAACAAGAACAAATAGGAGCTCAGGGTAGATGCCTCAAGCACCAGATTTTTAATTTGAGGGATGGTGAAGTGGTAAATTATCTCAACCTTTCTCTTCTATTAATTAAGCAATAAAAAATGCTGCATTGTTTGATTATGCCGTTTTCCTTATGAGACCTGTGTTATGAAATTGGAATACTAATCATTACATTCAGTTGCTACCAAAAGCATATTAATGAAAGACAGTTACCATTGGAGCCTTGTCTCCAAAAATCACATGAAATTCTCTTTTCACTCTTTGAAACTTGGAAAATAAACACAGTGAAAGCATAGGACATGACTGAACTGTGAGGAAGAACAGACAGACGTGATAGAAGTTACACAGTTATTGTGAAACTGTAGAGACAATTAAGAGAAAACACATCTCTGCTCTCAGCCACAGATTTAATCTAGGTCCTGCTTTCCCTTCAAGGTGCCCACAGCAGAGCTCCAGTGGTGACCAATGGGTCTGTAAGTTTCCACCAAACCCACACCCCACCCCTGTAGCAGATCCCTCACCACGTGGAGAGAAGGACATGAGCACCTGTCCTGCTCAAAACATCCCAGGGCTGGACACCATCAGTGCCAGGAATCCTTGAGGAGCAATCAGGCCATTCCCCATTCCTCCCTACTCAGCATTCCCCAATCTACCCCTAACTACAGGCACCAGCTTCAGAGGGAGAGAAAGGCTGATTACTAGAGGGTCATTGCTGCTGGAAGGTTAAGAAGCACCATATGGATGCTCTGAAAAGACCTTGGATGTGAGATGCGAACAAGGGCAAGGTGTTTTGAACCTAGACAGGGGTGACCCTCACTGCCAAACCAGCTATTATAGAACCAGCCTGAAGCCTGTCTAAGCTGGTCAATCCAGAAGCACTTCCAATCCCCTGGGTGAGGGCAGCCCAGCCACTTCCCATCTGCGTGCTGGAAGTAAACTCAGACGTGTGCTGTCTCCTCCCTGCCCCGGTTTTCTGCAGGAAGCGACATGGAAACAGAGCAGAGGTGCCACGTGCTCCAGGCAGGATCCTGACAGTGTTGTGAGGAGACCAGAATCCTCACTGGATGCCAAAGCAAGCACCTACCCTCAGCCTAGATGTGCCAGATGCATTCGCCAGGGATATCTGTGTTCCACACGGAATGGGAAAGATCCTTGAAAAACAATGGGGTGAGGTTCATTTGTAGCAGCTATTAGTCCAGGGTGACCTAATGGTGCTGCAATTTCACGTACTCACATTCCTCGATTCAAACCTACCATGAGCTAATCGATGATCCATTTGTCTCCCCATTGGATAGCAAATAATAGGGGTTTAGATGCCAAATAGGAATGCAGCACAACAGGGGAAGTTTAAAGCTCCCATTTATTTGGGACTTCCCCATATTGAGATCAGCAGTGATAGGAGGGCCAACTGAGCAGGAAGGATATTACGGGCTATTGCCTGCTCTTTGCAATCAATTCCTTTCAAATCCACGCAGGATGTAGCCTTGTCATCCTGTTTGAAACATTCTTCACATGTTGGAGCTTTCAATGCTAAGAGGAAAGGTGGCCAAAGGGTTTCTTATGGCCACAGGGATCAAGAGACACATATATTTGTGAGGATGATCGTCACAGAATAATGCTTTATATCATCCTGCTGGCTCACTGCACCTGTGCAGGCATTGTGTTTTTTAGGAAGTGTTTCGGTTTACAATATCCTGTACTGCTCTGCTGAAGCCACAGCTATTTAAAGCACGTGGAAACACTACAACATGAGAAGTGCTGGAATGTAGAAGTTCAGTGTTTCTTGATCCTTCTCTAGTGTCAACTGTCGTGTCCATGCCCATATATAAACTTCTTTAAGCTGTAAGGTGATTAAGTTTGGATGAGTATTTATCTCTCTCTGGGTAATAATTTCCTTTCAGGTAATTTGTGTTGAGAAGAGTAGAACTTTCATATCTTTCAGAAAAGGAATCCTCCCCCCACCAGTAAGGCATGTATAATAATGTCACTGGCACTATGCTTTGGTAAGTCAATTTGATGCCCAGCAGGACTTTCTGTTTAGGGTATGTATTGCCAAATCTCAGCAGTAAAGTACTAGCAAATTCCAAGGGAACTAGTACTGAACTACAAAGCCCACCTGTTTGCATGCTGCATGTTTTTAGTAGCTTACTTTTAATGACATTTTCCTTTCCACATTTTTATTTCCATTTCACTTTTAAGAGACCGCGTATTTCAAAATTAATTTCTCTAGGTGTTAATGCTGTCAATTTGTTAATATTGCAGGGTTTTATCTATTCTAAATGACAGTGTAATTTAAAATGAGATATAAACAACTTGCTAGTCAATGTGCTCCAAACTTGTACATTTTATTACATATATTACCAGGCAGAGGGCTACCTGAAGTCACCAAACTTTCCTTTGAACTCAAGTGGGCTGCAAGATTACCTCCCTCAGGCAAAATCCCTTGGACTGTTCCACAGCAGGGAGTGTTAGGCATTGTGATTGGCTTTACAGACTTTAATTTTGAAGTTTCCATATTAAATATGCAACCATTTTTCAGATGACTTTAAATATGACCTCTTATTTCTTGTGGGTCAGTGTGTGTGGAGAGGTGGGCTCTGTGAAGCCTGTGAGCATCACCAAATACCCTAGAAGCCTTTTGGGGGGTAGACCTATACTCTGAAAGGCTGCACATCACAAAATAGGTCTTTTAGGGAATTAGGTTAGAAGGATTTGTCAGCACTTCTGATGTTTCACAGCTCAGAAGTGCAGTTCCATGCAGAGAGGGTATTATTCATCATCACGCAACTTCTGCAGGATGTCATGAATCACAGATTGTGGGGCATTCTCCTGACAGGCTCTGTAAATTCTGACTCATTTTTAAAACAAACAGGACACAACAGTAAGCAAGGCCAAACTAAGGTGAATATGCAAACACTGAGATGCAGAAATAAGATCCCTTCCTCTGTCTCCTCACAGCTGATACTTTCCTCCCTTCTCCAAACCACTGGAAATGCTGAGAGCTCTGGCATTCCTTCATCAAGGATTGCCTCTGCATTCCCATGTGCACATCTTACCAAATCAGGGCCTGAGTAAATCTTTGTTCAGAACTTCAGGAACTGCTTGGCTGTGAGTAAACGCTGAGTAAGATAACTTCCTTTCGTGATGGAATTCACTAGGGAATTTATTTAAATCTGCTCTGGCATTTTTTTTCAATGATGCATTTTTTAAGCAGATTCTTTTTCATAGTTGGACATGTCATGAGAGAGTCATCACATGACATTTTTCCATGGTGCCAAGGTCTTTTTTTTTCCAAACGCTTTGCCTGTACTGCATAAAATACGCAACTGAGATTTGCACGTCAGATAGGAGTCCAGCTAAAAATGGAATACACTGAGTAGAAAAGTCATCTCTTCAAGGATAGAAATACAAGAGAAACACATATGGCTTGAAATACAAAGCTGAACACTAATACCCTAACTTTAAGTTGATGTGGCTCAAATATTAAATTGAAGATTGATGAATCTATCTAAAATATTTTTAAAGAACTCAAAGCTAATGGGAAAAAAAGACACTCCCACTTCTTAAAAATCAGATTAAGATGGAGGAAAACTGGGTACTGAAAGCTATTCAATTTTTTTCTGATTTATAGCATTGAACAGACACACAGAAGTCAAATATAAAGATTCATGCAACAGATTTTATAAGAATTCAGAAAGGCTGAATAAACAAATGTTTAGAAAGCAGTGTGATTTTCTGTTATGTATGCAATGCTAGCTCAGATATGGAAAGGTTCATTAGATTCCATATTGATTGCACTTACAGGAGGGCTTATAATAAATTTCTGCACTGTTTTAATTCTGTCATCAGATGATACCAACTCAAATGTATAGTCTGGTTTTGGTTAATACCAAAATAGTAATACCTCTGTGTATCATTCTGAAAATTTAAACCAAATAGAAGGATCTGTTCTTAAAGGTTTCAGAGCACGGGCTGCTGCAAAGAATGAAAATCTTGTAACAAAAACACTTCTTGTGTTTCTAGCAAACTGGCAGATGTTACTAAATCACTCTATTTGTTCCACTCCATCAGTTTTGACAGACATAAGTGTAAGTATAATACACCTATAATAAACACCATTAAAAAAAAAAAAAAAGCCAACATTTAACATACCAGATCCCAAATAAAAACTTCTAAGTGTTGTGGTTACTTAAGAAAAACAAATTATGTCATTCAGCAGAACGGCTGTTGATTAAGGTTTAGTACACGTCTTTCTTCACTAAAATATGTATTCCAGTCATACCAGTTTTCTTAAGAAGTTACTCAGAACCAATAATTGAGCTAAAACAGAATAGGACAAAATACTCACTAAGTGGCAAAATTCCACTGAAGCATAAGCACCTGATTCTGGACTAAGCCACTGCAGACAAAATTCCTACTGAATAAAATGGATGTTCTCTTATTACACTAGCAATGCACCATTTGCATGTAGCTAATGGTCCGTTAGAAGTCTGTTTACACATTTTAAAAGATTATTCAATTTTCTTCCCAAATGATCTTCCAGGATCACAACATATTTACATATGTGCGGGATGGGGAAGAAGGGAGAGAAGGAGTTAATGATGGTTATATTCTTCAGATGAAAGTATTTTTTCCTGGGGAGAAAAAAAATCCCCGCTATTTATCCCAAGTAAATGACTTTTTTCAGCACTGTCGTCTTATCATACTATGCAACTTGATCAGTGTTTTCATCACACAGGGTATGTTGTTTGTTTAGCCAGATGTCCAATCACCTAATTATGTAACAGAAGCACTGATAAAAGCATAATCATAATTGATGCGAAGATTATGAAAATGAAAACATATATAACAGTTATATTGTTATTAAGCATCCAGACATTTTTCTGAAAAAGCACTACGTATCTTATGAAATGGAGGTATATTAAAAAAATAAAAAAAAAAAATCAGATTTCATCATGTTAACTATTTTTAAGCTTTCTCTGTATTTTGTTTCCACTAATACTTTTCAGTCCAAAATAACACACTAAATTTTTACTATGTGTCAGAAAAAGTTGTGCCCTGGATTAGCTATTTCCATCTTTCTCAAGTTGCAGACTCCTAAAAACTTTCCTGTGCAGATCCATGCCTACTGACAATAGGCATGCTTACTTATCTTTCACAAGACCCTCAGAATTGGGCACTGGGGGCCCACAGGAAACAGGTTCAAAACTAGTGCTTCAAAAATAAGGTAGCAACTCTCTTCATTTAACCACTCTGGGGATACTGGGAAACAGGAAAAAAAAAAAGTCAGATCTTTACAATCTTGGGGGTTTTGGTGATTTCAAGTTTGGTTTGTGACTTGTGTAAGTTGTGAATTTGGGAATATTTGTGGGACTGTGGAATAGGTAATTTCATTTTGCATTTTAAATGCAGAGTTTGATAGCTAATCACACTTGTGAGAAGAAATAAGTCTTCAGTGTTTATAGGGTCTGTGGAAGAGATAGACTTGCTTCCAATCTATAAGGCAGAGGACAGGAGCTGCACACCTATGGTAACATGAGGAGATACAGAAGTGCATTCTGTATTAAATACATAGTAAAGGCACATCTCTATGAAGTGTGTTTATTTAAGTGATGCCTGCATGGAATTTCACATGAGCATCGTGCCATTGATATTAATAGTTATTCTTAAGTAAAATCAGCAGAGAATCAATGGCACAGTACTTAATGTGCGAAGGCAAACATAAAAAAGAATATGAATCATTTCTTTGTTTCTGGTGGGAACAGGATCTCAAAAAATATATTCATGGCAAAGCAAATGGGTAATTGTTGATTCTAAGTACAGGAACAGCAAAGCTCTGCTCAAGTGTATCTACTCTGGTGCTGTATTCAGTTATGGGACAGACCATGGTGTCTGAGGTTAAACTTACTGGTTTTAACTGCATGCTCAATTGCACCATTCTGTGGTGTGCTGTGGGAAAACTCGTCTGTCCTTTGTGAGTACCTGTACAGATGAAACTCTGTCCCATAAACACAGTAAACTACTTTCAGCTTGGCATGCTGAAGTTTTCTCCCTGCAACCTCTGTTCCAATCAGTGGTAAGGCATGGATCCAACTTGGAGCAATGATCTGTTCCAGCTGTTGGCATTAATGCAACTTTCATTTTGGAACCAGGAGATAAATGTAAGACATGAGACATGTTTGAAGGCATTTTGTCAGTAACTTGTTAACTTGTTAGCCAGCAGCACGTCTGGCTAACAACGTGCAGATACAGTGGCAGCTGATACAGAGTTCCTTAGCTGTGAAATCCCATGATGCTGATCAGTGATGTTGTGGTAAGGCTGCAAGAATAAAGCAATGAAACAACCTTGTCTTAAGACCAGAAGGGGTGTCAGAAGAGCCAGATCTACAAGAAGTGGAAGGTCCCACGAAGCTGTTGAAAGAGCTTGCCCCTTCACTTATCCAGTGAAGATGAAACGCCCTGCCTCCCTCTGCAACCTCTTCCTTCCAGAAGTAATAGCCAGACTAGAGCTCCAGTTCTAATCTGCATGAAAATGAAGAGCATGGCCAAATTTGGTTTGTCCTGTTGGATTCATGAAGTGTTTACAAAAGAGTTTAATGGAAGTGAAACTTGGGGAGCAATTGTTTAGCTTAGCAAGAGGGTGTGAGGAATATGGGATGCGCAAAAGGTATCTGGATTTGGGACTGACATTTACACTATTACCTTTGCTTTATCCTCTGTGAACTCTCATTTTCAGTAAGTGAAGGTCATGTAAAATGACTCTTTCCCAGCCCACATCCACACCCAGTTGACTTCAGCATTTCCTAATTAGGTTATATTCAATCTTTATAATGTGCTTGTAATAGATGTGGTACTGTAGCGTAATCTCAACTGATATTATTCACTTCCCAGGAATGTACAGCTGAAGCTGCTCTGCAGGCTCTGAGTGAAAACAATGGGTGTGCAGCTGACAAGCAGAAGTAGCTATTTTACATGCCCTGGTCTATTTGGATGCCATTGTTTAAGCGATGTCTGCTGAACAGGTATTCACATTACAAAAACAAGCACCATTTCAATTTTCTGATGTGGCAGCTATTTTTGAAACTCATTAAAGCTTGCTAGTGCTTTTCCCATGCAATGAAAAACTGGAATTGCCTGTTGTAATATTGGCTGGCAGATATGAATGGTTTCAGCTCACATTTTATAATGAAGAAATGAGCTCATGCTATATAATTGTGGGCTATCCCCAAGAATATTTTTATTCAGCATTATTGTCAGACTAAATTAAAACCGCCAAAGAGCCTGATTTCTCAAGATGCCAGGTGTTCTCCACTCCCACAGTAGTTAATAGAAGGGAAGAGTACTCAGCAGTTTCAGAATTAGTCCCTAAATGCTGATAGTGATGCACAAATTTTCATATGAAGCAAGACAACATTTTGCAGAGCTCTCATTGCTTTTTCACTCTTTTTTTCCTTCATATTTCTTACTATAAGTAATAATTACTCTATGTCATATCCATTTATTACATTTATGTGAGCTACTGCCATTTCCTTTCAAATGATTTTTGGCTTACTTTTCCCCTTCTAAGCTTAAAACAGTGATTAACATCCTTCTATTGAAAATTAATTAGTGTTGTATTTAAAGCTGCTGGTGCTCATTGACAGTGGCATTTGTCTAGCACTAGATACTTGTTTGCATGCCCTCCTGCCAAACACAGTGGAATTTTTGTCATCTCCCTGAAGCGCTCTGCAAGGAAAAGTGCTCTGAGCTTAAAGGACCAAGAGAAAGCAGATGAAAAAAAAAGAAAGGAAAAGCCCTTTGGGCAAATATGTGAAGTACCACCTTCTTTCACCAGCTGAATCACCACTTCATCTCATGCACTCCTCCAGGCATTACTGGGCAGTCTGGAAAGACTGAGGAGAGGGGGAAGATTGGTACCTGCACTAACCTGTGCTTCCACTTGGCATTCACAAAGTTGTAAGAAAAGGCAGACTAGGAAAGCCAAATCTTGCGCAGTGTTTGAATACCAAAAAAAGTTGAAAGTCAAACATCCATCACTAAATATGTACAAGGTCAGGCAAAAGCCTTGCTCAAACTAGGGGTAAATTAGTACTTCTTTCCTTCCTGAGGTCCAAAGTGTTATCACCATTGAGGATAATGAGTTAAAGCCAAGTAAGGTCCTCTGGAGCTCAGAGGTCATGGAAGAGAGTCAAAAAAAATGGCTTCCAAATATTATAAGTCTTTCAACACTGTTTTCTAGGTATTCTGTTAAATATCCTGTTGGGAGACCTCTTTTCGTCAAACCTAACCACATTTCTTTGGACTCTCTTCACTGAGTGATTTCAAATATATAAAGAATTTAGATGAAAAACAGATCTGTATTTTTTCATTGTTTAAGAATCGGTAGTAAATGCTCACTTCTCAGAAGAGTGATAGTGATTTTATTTATAGAAATTCCCGAAGTGACAGTTACAGAAATAATCTGTGGCAAACAAGTTGCAGAGGATTTTTTCCCTTCAGTCAGATCACATTCTTGCTTTCCAATGCTGTATAATAATTTCCATGAAAAGAAGCTTTATTATGTAGCCCTGATCATTGTTTTCACTTGGTAAGAGCAAACAGTGAGGAAAAACTATAAAGTTGTGGAAAATAACAGCCTCCGAATAGGACTGTTCTAAAGAAGATGGTCTTACTGTTCTCTGGGGTCACTGAGGAAAGAAATTACACTAATTTACAGTCAAGACACATATAAATTGTGTATCTGGTGGGGAAAAGGGAAAAAATAGAGATAGTGGGAAAATGGGACTATGGAACTACCTCAGGCACTTGTGGATTTTCCATCAGTGCATGATTTCAGGAGCAGAGAACAAATGAAGATGTGTAAGAACAGCCTGGGTATGTGGTTGACCCGTTTGCCCACAGTGCCACAGGGATCTGGGAGGGACTGTGAAAGATGGCTGAGGAGACAGATTTGTATGCCCTGTGTAGCAGCCTGTTTTAGCGAAATATAAAGGGGCTGCATCTCCCCTGGAAAAGAGCATGGCAATAAGTGCTTGATCCTCCATTAAGGCACAATGCACAGTAGATGACCCCGAAGTCCCTTCAGTTCTGATCCTACAGTTCTATAGTAGTCTATAGCATAGTCACTCTATAAAGTAACTTAACAGAAATGTAGTATGTTTGGATATGTGTGCATTGGTAATCCACAGGAATTATTAAAAACGAGCCAGATATTTAGACCAGTTCTCCATAGCATTGCTAAACACTATTTAGCAAAAGTATTTCAGAAAGCAAGGAAGTATTTCAGAAATCTTCAGGAACACTGGAAAATAGTTTTTGAAAAAGATTTTAATAACATTTTCTTTTGTATGGTGGTAGTATGAAGAGTGTTTATATTAAATAATTTCTTAGTTTCCAGAGCTTATGTTAATCATGTGTACTTAAGGATCATGAATCCTTTGTCAAAGACCAGCTTTTAAAGAGACAGTTTCAAAGCATAACAGATTGCCTAACAAACCTCACTAAATTCATGGTCTAGCTCTAGCTGAAAGTAGAGAAAAAGCATGACACACTTGAGTTGGGCATATATAAATAAACCCAATATTATGACAAATACAAGTTGTCCTGATTCAGCAAAGCACTTAAACAGATACTTACATTTTCTAGATATCACAGGGACGTAAGTATTCAAGTACTCAAGTATGCCTGCCATTTAGGAATCTTGAGACCATGCTTTAAACTCTTGTTTTAATTCATAATGAGAGGTTTGAAATGACAGAGAGCATAAATCTGTGGTCAAAAGATACTGAACAGCAGAGGATCCCATCACTCCTTCCTGGTGATCAGCTCAAAACCTGCGTGTTATTAATAATGCTGATACTTTAGCTGCCAAGAAGTTGAAGAAATTAATTGAAGTTTTCCTAGGAACCTTGGTTCTGACTGTGGCCCCTACAAGTCTGTCCTCCAGGGTTTCTCATAACATGATTACCTGGGGAAGGAATTGGCTTTTTTTTTTATTGCAGAAAAGCTTGAAACTTTGCTCTAAACCATTAATGCCTCAAAACACAAATTGTACAGATGTGTACACATAACACTTTCCTATTAATATGCCATTTGCTCCTACATAGGAGAACAAATCAGCGTCATTATGGCCTATGATGGTACATGTGGGTCCAGTGCAGGGAAAAGAACATGCTCCTTGTGCTGGGGGCTGCAGCCTTCCTTTGATAACCTTGAGATGGCTAACATGGGACTGGAAAAGGTAAGAGCAATGATACAAGACCAGCAAAAATGGCATGGCTGTGCCTTTGGGACAAATTAGCTTTTAGGGCCATAGTAAAGCAGTTCACCTCCTCACCACAGTGAAAACAAGCATGAATCTCAGATGGGATAAAGACAAGGAGGAACTGAAGAGGAAAAGATAGAACAGGTGCCACAGATCAGAGACTCAGGAGGTCATGACCTGAAAGGGCACAAGAGATAAATTTGAGTAAAACCAACTGTAGTGCAGTACGGTGGCACACAGAGGTTTGAAACACAGTTCTGGAGAGGAGAACCAAGGAACATATTCAGAAGAGGCAGGGATGTGTGACATGAGCGGGACAAGCTTTTGAATGTGCCACTATCAAATGTCTCCAACCTGTTACTATAGCAAATGAATCCATGTGTCTGTATCTTTTGTCCTCAGAAACGGTTGTGTGAGTTTTCTTCAGCTTCAACCCATGGTGCGACACACATGTCCTTTCTGAACTAAAAGGAAGTATGATCACTGCCATCAACAGTAACCCTTTTAAAAAGTTCTAAACTACTTAAATTAGGTTCCTAGATGAGAAAGGAGTCTCCAGAGTAGAGTTGGTAGATTAAAGGTGTACATTCATGCAGGATAAATAATTGAATAATGGCAAAGTTGGAAATGCATCCAAAGAAGCCAGGAATTATTACAGTATTCTTTTTTTCTTTTGCTTACACAAACTTTATAATAGCTGTTTTCTCTGACTGTCCTTTTTGCATAAACTGGGAGCAGCCTCTGGGCTGCTCTCAAATTTACTTTGGCTTCTGCAATAGCAATTAAGAATTACTGGAACTGTGCAGTCTCTGGCCATGCCTTCAGTACTGTCAGAGGCCAGGGCACAAAGCCATCCCAATCCCTCAGGCAGCAGTGGGGCTGCTGCCTCCAACCACCTGCTTGGTCACTGCCTGCTCCAAGCTGGGGGGCCGCACCCCAGGCACCAGGAGGAACTGTTTGCACTAAGCCCCTGCTCCTATGGAGGAAGCAACTTCACCCTGGGCTATTAAGCTGACATATGGAGGGCTCGTGTTTCTTGGTTGGGTTTTTTTGGGGGGGGTATTTTTTTTATTATTATTATTTTTCAAATAATGTAAACTAAATGGTTAAAAAGGTTTTTATAGAATTGAAAACAGTTCAGCAACGAGAAATTTCATGTGAAAGGACACTGTTTGCTATGTAAGTTTTATTTCACATAGCAGGATCCGGATACAAACTGCTACGTATGGCATGATGCTTCCTGCCCAGAGACATCACCCCATATGCAGAAGGACACAGCGGTCTGTGGGCATGCTGAATATTACAGACTCAACACCTTGAAATGATTGTGTTCTCTGAATCTGGGCACTGTATTTACAAAAAAGAAAATTCAATTGCCCTGTGGTAAAGTGCTTTAGTGTTAAAGTGTTCCAATGCAAAGGGAGCAAAGGGGAAAATTCTCTCACCCAGGTGTGGGTAGGGAAACATATTTTGAACTAAGTATATGTTTATATACAATGCACCCACTGTTTACACTGATTTTAAAATGCCATATGTAATGAAAATTATACAAAGATTTATAAAAATACCTTAGCCTGGGCAAGGTATATACCACACCTAATATTTCAATAAGGGCACATGCAGTGCTTGTATGGCAGTGCCAAAAGCAACATTTTGAAAAATGACCCTTCGGTAAGACTGTCAGGCGCAGAGTGTTGAGTCCAGGTACCTGCCAACAGAACCCTCTGGGACGATGTCACTGAGAGAAGTGAAACAATAGCGGGGCCTCTATCTGGATTAACAGGGAACTTGTAAAAAAAAATTAACATCAGCGCAGTATTTATGGCCTTCCTAGGCAGTAATCTGCTGGGCTGCCAACAGCTATTTTGATCCCTTTCCCGTCCTGGGCAAGGCAGTTTCACTTCCATAAAACAGATGGGCAGGTGCCCCTAAACCTCTCAATGCGGTGCTCTGGGGTGTGGAGCCGATGCCGGATGCTCCGCGGCGCGGGGGATACGCCCCTGCGCCCCGCCGGCTCTCGCAGTGCCCGCCTTTCACCTGCGAATCGCGACAGCCCGAGCGCTCCCCTAACAGCGCATAAGTTATGTAGGACCGGCAGGATGGATGAGTGAGTGCGACGGGCGGAGTGGGCTGAGCCGCACTCCCGACGGACCGGGAGGTGAGAGGCAACGGGGCTGGGGCGGAAAATCATCGGCTTGTAAGCGCACCTCCGAGATGACTGTGCTCGGGGAACGGGGGAGACGGGGGAGACGAGGACTGGAGGAGGCTCAGGCGCGATTTCATCGGTCCCTACAGCTCCCTGAAAGGAGGGCGTAGCCAGGTGGGGATCGGTCTCTTCTCCCAGACAACCAGCAACGGGCTTAAGCTCTGCCAGGGGAGGTTTAGGTTGGATATTAGGAAGGAATTCTTTACAGAGGGAGTGTATCAGGCAATGGAATGGCCTGCCCAGAGACGTGGTGGATTCGCCGTCCCTGGAGGCTTTTAAGATGAAATGTGGCACTCAGTGCCGTGATGGAGTAACGACAGAGGTGTTGGATCGAGGTTTACACTTGACGATCTCGGAGGTCTCTTCCAACCCAGCTGATTGTATGATTCTGTGACTGACCCCCCCGCCCCCGAGGGCTTTAGCAGGACACAGCCGGGGTGTAGGGAAGATCTCCCGGCGCAACCCGCAGCGAGCTCAAAGAAAAAGAAAGAAAGAGGGGAGGGAAAGGCGGGGGGCGGGAGGGAAGGTGGGCAAACCCCCTTTATTGTTGCTGCGGTTGATGCTGGCCTCCCTGCCCGCCTCCCAGGAGGCGCTCCGCGGTGCCAGGNGGCAGCCCAGGAGGCATCCTGGAGGCAGTGTGGAGGTAGCCTGGAGGCGGCCCGGGAGGGAGCAGCGGCGGCGGAGCTGCCGGCATTGCCGTGAGTTGGGGGACGGGGCGCGGAGCGGGAGGGCCGGGCCGGGCTGCGCGTCCGCAGCGCCGGCGCTGCCCCTGTGCCATGCGACCGCCCAGGGGGCTGCGGGGGCACTGCGGTGTGGTGAGGACGGTGTCCCTTTAGTGATCGTGTTCGGCTGCTCAGGGCGTTCGTGCCGGAGCTACCGCGGGGGCTGTCTCGAGGTGTTTACACATCCCTGGAATTCCGAGCTGAAATTCGCCCCTGCAGTCGGTTTAAATTTGCTTCCCAGTGTGTTTTGGCGTATCTGATTGTATGTCCTTGCCTTGGAGGCAGAAGGCATACCTAGCCTACATCTCCCTGAAATGGGCTGCGGGTGTTTTGTGCGGATGTCCCCTTTTACCCCTGCCACACCTTCTAAGAATAGCCGTGCGCTTGAGAGCGCCGCCGCTGTCTGCCCGGCTGGGGCTGGACCCGGACAGGAACCGAGACCTGGACCGGGGGTAGGCACGGCTCTGGGAGCAAGACAGTGGCCCGGAGTGATGCTGGTAGTGGAGCAAAGGGTTGAAGTCGTGAACTCAAAAAGAATTTGTGTTGGGTTGCTGATGAAGAAACGCGGGCTGTAGATTACTAAAAAGGACTCGAGTGATTTCCAGTTGAAATTTAAGAGACACCAAAATAGAGGAAGCAATTAGTTTAGGACTTGCGTCACTGTAGATTGTTGTTATGTTTTTAAAATAGGAAGAGGATTTATGAAATGTAACAAATATGATTCTGATCTCTTACTTTGCTTTGAAAAATAACTGGGAGAGGGAGGCAAGGAATGTTCCCGCGAATGAAATTACTCACGTATATACCATTATTTTCAGTTACATATGGGGTGTAACGTTGTTCAGCAAAATGTAGAGGGGAAAAAATCAGAAGGTTTAAGGCATGAAAATCTAAAGCTTAAAAATACTTTAGATATACACTACCAGAAATCTTATAATCCATGTGCCATGGCTCCGATGTTTAGAGGAATGACAGAGATACCAAAAAAGGCATCATGATACTCAGTGCAATTCTAGGAGCAGAATTTTCTCCTTCCCTACAGAAAAGGAAAGTGCATTTCTGGAAGCAAGAAGTGACAGATGTGGCATCTCAGCAGCTGGCTAAACATAAAAGCATGTATCAGCAGGTGATTACTGTTGCAAGGATTTATTTTTAAAGTGAAAGGCTACAGCTTATTTTAGCGTTAGCATTAAGATTCAGTTGAGCTCCAAGGCATGTTAAAAATAGCTTTTCAGCAGAAACATTCAGAAAAGAGAAAACTCCTATGTTCAAGGCACTCATTGCTTTGAACATTTGTTTTGTATTACGGCATACAGAGGAGAGGAACTGAGCAGGTTCTTCGGCAGTAGGATAGTACTGAAGGGAATGATTTTTTCTGGCCTCAGCATAAGCCAGCGGTATCTGGGGAGGAAACAATGGGGCCTATCTTCTCCTTAGATTAAAGATAATCACAGTTACTGTTCTCTTGTGCATCCACAGAAGTAAAAATCAGGCTGCAGAAACTACCTCAGTGGTTCTGCCTCTCTACTGTGATTGGTGTAGCCAGTCAGAATCACCATGAGGTGGCCTGGGTGAATTTTAGAAAGGAAAGAGATGAATATCACCCTAAGAGGCAGCCCAGAGCCACTCTTTCCCTGAGGCAACATGGCTCTGCACCATCCCTGTTTGACTGCTGTGGCTAAATGTCACATTGACTTCAAAGAGGCATCTAAGACTGTTCCAATCCACTTATATCAGCTTTACTGTAACCAACAAAGGCGACGGTTCATGGCAAAACATGTTTTGCTCTCAGCTTTTCATAATTGGGTATGCTGCTTTGGTTTATAGTCTTCTAAGCTAGATGGCTTCTTGTAGAAGAAATTCTGGTCCTCTGCCCAAGTCTTGAGAAATAGTTTGAGCAGGAAAGGGGACTCGCATTTAAAAACAAATTTCCCTCTGCCGTGTAGAATTTTACCACCGAGTTCTCCTTCACTTCTTGTCAGTGAGGCTGTGTCCTAGGGGGCTCCACGATGTTCTCTGACCGGTTCCTCCTCCTGTTCCTCCCCCTCGTTCACAGAATTACTGTGGATCATGTCGCCTGGTGTTGTTTGGCCTTTGATAATGACGTAAAACATCAAAAACAGGCTCTCACCCTCCTGCATGAAGATGTTACTTTTTGGGAAACAAGGAAAAGCATCACTTCTTTTCCCCCTCTTATCATGGTCAAGCCAGAGTAAATATATTTTCTCAAGATCTTAACCATCTCCTGAAGAACTGGTGGCCTCTTCTTCCCCCACTGGTAAAACTGAACTAGTTGGGTGGTCTGTACCTCATAGCCATGGTATCCCCGTGGGTACAGCACTTACAGGGATGGCAGCCGGCTGACGGTATATCCTGTGTTTGTGTGATGGCAAGATGAATTTCCCTAATAAACTCAAGCCTGAACTTAAATGAGGATGTGGGAAGAATTGTGTTCAGACTGTTTTTGAATTATTTCCTCTCACTAGGAGCCAGAGCAGTTGCTAGCCTGGGAAAGCAGCTAGCTGGTGCTGAGGGCTGAGTCTAGGTGGAGCAGTGAGAGTGGATTTGAAACACCACCCTCAAAGTGCAGGCTGTTTTGTAAAGCAGCATGGCAGAGTGAGTGCAAGCTCAGGTAAAGCTCATGATGAAGAGACACACCTTTACTGCTGTGTTAAAATAAGCAAGATTTCTGTGTGACATTTATGCAGATAAGCGTTGCTTACAATATTTTACAGTGTTATCTATTTACATTCATAATGTTATTGAGCAAAGCTACTGATCCAGCATGGTGACTGCTGGGAAGGTGAATCCAAACAGGAGCAGCTGGGCCTGGCTGACAAGAAGAATAGCTTCCTCACAGTGCAGGGGTTAAATCAAGACTCAGTAAAACTTCAGAAAACACACTGCCAAGATGTAACGAGATGATTACAAATGGATGGAGTTGGTATGGATGGAGTTAGTTTCGCAATTGAGATGTATTTATACCTTTACTTAGATTTCACTGACATTTAGGGAATAAAGAGTCAAGTACAGAAAAAAAGTTTGTCTTATGATTCGGCCGCTAGTTAATGCCACAAGAGCACAGTTAATAATCTTTGTAAGCAACTGTGAGATTTTTCTTTAGAGAGGCTAGCAAACTGCTGAATGTGTTTTACCCCTTTTTGTGTTGTGTTTTTGTTTTTTAAAGAGGGGAGATAAGCCATTTGCAGGCCGTTTACAGGCTAAGCCTACAGTTAGGTAGCACTTTTTAGTACCTAAAGATCTGAAAATGTGAAAGTATGTTTTGAATACTCAAACTAAATTTTATCTTCATGATCTTTGTAGCTTTTTATGCAAGACCATTTTACTGAAATGTATATTTAGCACAAGTAATTTGAATTACTGTTATACTTACCTTTGAAATCAAGTTTCGCAATACTCTCAAGAGTTGATGACTAGTATCTCATGAATGCCAGGGAGCCACATTAAGGGTTTCAACCCCCACTGTGTGTGGTACAACAAGCTACAACTTAACTATGTAAATGTTGTCTTCGTGGTGTTTACTTACACTGAATAATAGAAAAAAGCTCACCAAGTCTGATACACGGCTTTGATTTTTATCATAAAGGTCAACGGGGAACAGGTTAGATAAATTAAATGGACTGATACTGTGAGTTTTTGTGCTGGGGCCCGTTCTGAATGAGCGAAGTGAACTTTCTGTGGTTACATGTAAACAGCAGCTGACCTTGTGTAGAGATACAAGAGCTGATGACGAGCTGAAACTAGGTATGACTTGCTTAGTCAAGTCTGCAAACCTGTTTAGATGCATTTAGATGGCAATTATTTTTTTAAAGTCATCTGCAGAGAACTTTCTAAAAATAAATACTGCTTCATGTCTTTACCTGGAAGATCCAAAATACAGGGCTTGGTGTATTTTTTTTTCCTGTACCTTTGAAATACCAGATGTTTCAAATCCCTTTCTCACTGTTTTGCTGTAGGAACTTTATGTGTATCTGAAGATTTGTGTTGTGCCTTAAATAAAGGAAACAGGTGTTGAGTCTTCATTCCAAAGATGTGTTTTTTCCTATTAGAATATTAGACACTACTATAAAAATAGTAAGTAAACGCAAACTGTTAGTCTGAAATTTCTTTTTTTTTTTTTCCCAGTTAACTTTTTAAAAACTCTCTACAGTATAACATTAAAGTCAAACAAACCCCAAACCCTAAAGCCTGTTATTCTGGGAAAAGCAAGTATCGATAAGATAGAAAAAGCCTGCAGAAAATGGTGATACATATATAAGTGCATTATGGTCATATTATTTCTCAAAGCCCTCTTGCTTTAAACAGTATGTGAGATGAATGAGGTGAGAAGTAGCAGAGACAGAGGATCTGTTTGAAATTCTGGACTAAAGCTGAAGGTCTTGCTCTGTCATTGTCCTTTTGGGTGGTGCAGTTGGTCAAGGAACCAAACAATGGTTGGACAAGTGATATAATCTTGGGATTTTCTTACTTTGTGTTCTGTGACTTTGTAACTTTATTGCTCTGCATATGATATTTGTAATTATGGGGTTCATAATTCTCAGTGATACTCTGCAAGGAAGATCAAAGGTGCTTTGCTGCCCCCACAGTCAGGATCTATGAAGCATTTCTTCAAAGAGGTTGTGAAACCAGCAGAGCTCTCGGTTGTGATCTTCACAAAGAGAAACCCTCACACCTCTAAGAGTACAAATAAGTCTTTAGCAAAGGAGAGGCTGATGGAGCTTGTTGCTTTGATAAACACTTTCTCTTATTCTGGTAAAGCTCTTTATTGACTTACAAGAAGGTGGCTTTCTCAGGCCATATGACTGGGTCTGTTCCTGTGTAGTAGACAGGCGGTTTTGGTGTGGTTGTTTTTCTAGTACTTAAGTGATGCTCTAGTACTTAAGTGATGCAATGGAACATAATGCCAGTGTTGCTGGGGATTTTTGCCTCACATTTATGTTATTGCTTTTTTGTTTATTTCTCCTCATGTTTCATATATATGATCAAGAAGTATATGACAGCACTAATGGATTCTTTTAATTCAAAAAGCTTTTAAATTTTACGGAAAATTAATACTTTAGTAATTTAGAACCTTTAAAAAATCCGTGTGATTTAAGTACAAATTTTTAAATTTTTTTTCTAATACTTCTTAAATCCGACCTTTTAAATTTTATTCTTCCAGATATTGTGATAAGAAACAAGTTTCATTCTTTATTCCTTCTTATACGTAACTTCAGTCCTACTTAAGTAAAGGCTAAATTGTGTATTTCTAAATGTATCTTTTTCGTGAAAGTCTGTGTATCTTTTAGAAACCTCTAACTTTACCTTTTTGCCTCAGTTAATATGATTCATTGTATATTTTGATTTAGCTTGACTTTAATTCTCTTTATTCATGAGAGTGGGCAAATTAGATCTGAAACTCAGGCAAAGATTAATCCAAGATGTGGTGGAGTTTCATGTCAGTGTTTTGGTTTGGTTTTTCCCTCCCCTTTGCTGTGCTTGAGATGCACACCATAAATATCCTGTCTTCAATATGACAAACCACCATTAAGAAATAGCATCTTGGTCAAGCATTCTTGTCACTGCTTTTAATGATTAATTTTGTTTGGGAATGGCCATCAATATTAAATGTTCATCTTTTGTTTTTGGATTATTTGATAATCTGTCTTTTGGGAACTAAAGTGTGATTTCAATGCGGTTAAAGTTTATTTCCAGAGAATGGTTAGGTCAGTCTTCTCAATGTTCAGATTTCAAATGATAGCTAAATCAATTTGAATTTTGTGAGTTCCCTGTCATTTGAAGCATTCATGTGACTCACTGGTTCTTTGAGAGTACATATTTCTGTAACCACAAAGAATAAAAACAAAAGCATCTCTGACTAAAAGCTGCACATGCCACAGTGAGAGTGACGGAAAAAGAAGATGCAGGTTCTGTCTTTTGTAGTTTGATGTGAAGGTCAGCCATGCCATTTCTCCCCAGCCCTGTGGTCCTTGCAAAGGCACTTTCTTTCAGTTTTTCCATGACTTTTCTGTATTCATTTGGAGGATGGTGTGTGTCTGTTTAGTCTTTGGCATTTCCCTTCTTTTGAGGATATGTGGATCCTAAAAATAATGTTAGGGTTTATCCTAATTTAAGGCATGAACTGCAGGAGAGTTACATGGTAACTGAAAGAGGACAAGGGAAGAATAGTGCCATTGATTGCCCTGCATGTCAATTGCAGCTCACATGTTTCTGCTCCAGATACAGAAGATCACTGCTCTTCATCGAGTTTATGCTTGCTTGTGGCTCCTCTATTAGATGGCCTTGGAATAATAACTTTCATGAGATGGTAAGATGTAGTGCATCTGGGGATCTCTTCTGCTTGGATCTTTAAAAACCAGATGGGAATATGGAAGTGAAGACTGGAGTAGCATGTCCATGCACAGGATGCATATATGGCATATGGAATTGTAGTTTCCTTCAGTCCAAAGAGTTGGAGTGGAAAGGTGAAATAAGAGAGCTGTGACACTCAGAACAGTTACAATTCTGTTGTAAAGGTATTCCTTGCCCCTAAAGATGCAACAAATGAAGAGCTGTTGTCTGTGAGATTTTGTAGTTGTCCTTTTACATCTGCATAATTCTTGATATAATAAATTTGTGGCTTGTGATTAGGGCTTTGATGCTACAGAAATACGGATTTATAGTAATACATTGCTCAGTTTGATCATCTTGCCTAGGAGGCAACTGTAGCATCTAGTTAAGTTTGATGCAAACCTTAATGAGAAGGTTGGATTGCTACTGTTATCATATCTGCTCTAACTTGTTTCTTATTAATAATGTGCAAAGTAATCAGTGGTACAGAGAAGTCATACAGCCTGAATAGAGAATCTGTTGTCAGGAACAAGATAGTGGACTGAGCAGACCAGTAATTTGTATGGCATCTGTTCTGTATGTCCCTTCCCCATTTGTATGGTATGATTTTAGTGGGGAAGGAGGCTATATCCCTGTGGTTTGGCCTATATGGACCTTCAGGCATGATGAATACCCATCTCAGCCTCCAGAGCCTTTTCGATAAGATCCCCTGAGGTCAACAGCAAAGACAACAAAGTAATCCATTTTATGGCAGTGGGCTGTGGAGCTCTCTTCAAAATACATACTTCTGTTCCCAAGAAGAAAAGTTACAATAGCAAGAATCCAAGGTTATGAATCTGTAGGAGTTCCTAAAGGAATTTGTGAGGACAAAAATAAAACCTACTTCTCCAAACAGACAATCAAGCATTTTATTCTGTGCATAGTTTTCAGATTTTGTCTGAGAATTAGTTTCACTTTTAGTTGGAGTAGTTAGTTTGCCTCCAGACTGCAACCTCCTTTGGCAGAGGAAAATGCATTGTAAATAAGATATTTTGTGACCTGTTATAATGTTTGGATTACTGGAATATGCTCTGACAGTGATATAGGAGGAAGAGATAGGCATAGCATCTAATGAAGCAGCAACAGAGAAGTCGGAAGATTTTTGACACTGCTTTTAGTATGAATAGTATATCCATTTAAGTGTTTTCAAGTAATCTCTGAAAATATGAAGATATAATCTGCATAAAATTGAAGAATCGGCAAGGAAAGAAGCAGGTTTCAATGCCCAAGTGAACCATCTAAACATGACAATAACTCCTGTTGCTAAATTCCAGCTAATTTTCAGGCATCAAGGCTGCATACATCTCTTTGTTTCTTGCATCTACCCTTCTCCCTTTCCACTCTCTTCCACCTCCTAGTTCCACATCCCTAGTTCTTATGCAAAGGTTCCTCTGAAATTGGGTAGAGAGTTCATTCCTGCCTGGTGAGTTGTTTGTGGAAATAGAGCAATGTAAGTTAGAGGGGTGGTATTTTAATAGAGAGGATTTTGGAAGCTTCTAGGTGGCAGACACCAGAGCTACTGAATCTTGTAAAAATTACACAGTTTAATACCTTAAAATTGCCTGTCTCGGTGATCCACAGTGATGGGAAAATACACATTCATAGGTACAGATTTTAAGGTCAGGATTAGCGTTAAAAGTACAGAAATGCCAGAACTTGTTAACAGTGTTGTGGATTTTGATGGGTGGTGTATCCATAGGAGAAAAGGGCATTATGGTAGAGCAGGGGAGTAGAAATACATGATTTAATTTTGTTTTGTCTCATTAGAGAAACAGTTTAAAATCTTTGGTTAAAATTCTCCCATCTCTTTCTAATCTTCCCAGTAAACAAACATAGACAGATTGCTGAAGAAAGCAGATGGGAAATACTGGCTTGAGTGGCAATGTCTGATATTTATAAATAACTCTGAAAATGAATTTTAAAAAGGAAGCTTCCAAGACATCTGAAGAGTAGGTGGACATGTTAAAAAGGCATCATCTAATCATCTAAGAAATTGTGTGTATTCTCTCTGTAATAAATCAGTGTGGTATCTGCAGAAGTAGGAGCAGCTGTCTATGTGTGTGTATATGTTAAAGATCCTCGATTGAAATGGTGCCAGATGATTTTTCAGGTGCTCTCTGTGTTCTTTCAGTCCATCTGGTGAGGTAGTTGTAGTTTGTAGTTTTGGAGTAAATGTCCTGGAAGTATAAATGTGCTCCCAAAGCTAAGTTTTACAGTAGCATCAATATATAGGAGATGTGCCTTGAGAAGAAATTACAGTTATATTGTCATTTTCAAGAACTATTTCAATTTCTCTTGGCTAAAAGTGAATGACTCCACATGTAATTTTTTTCATTGTACGTTTCTTCAAAACAGAGTATCTGAAGTTGGGCACAGATTCTGCTCAGCCATGGATCTGAGAAACGCTTGTAGGAAAGCTGTAATTTAAAATGTTAAGTTTTTCTTGTTCATTTTGAGTAGGCCAAGTTGCTGTGAAATGTGTGCCCTTCTGCTTGCACATCTGAGGAGGAACAGCTTTTAAAGCTTCCAGATCTCAAACTGTTCATGGCAATTTGACAGGAAAGAATTTATTTGGTTCTCCATGCAGGGTTTGAAGTAGTGTCAAACACAGATACCTGGGTTTTTTTTTCTTTTCTTTCTGTTTTGTGCTGAAAGATGAGAACTTTCCAAACACAACATTTTGCATGAGAACTGTATTTATAAACTTCCAGGAGATTTGCCCTTTCAACTTTCACAATCATCTTGATGGCCAAGAAAACACAATCTGTGGACAGAAAGGCTCTAAACATTTAGTATGACTTTATCTGGATAAAAATGCTTTTCAAAATATTTAATTTTTAAGAGAAATGCCACGAATTTAGGGGAAAATCTTGTTCATATCTTGAATGATAAAAGCCAGCACAGACCACTGGGAACCTGTCTATGACAAACTGTAGGCCTTTGATGAATTGTTACATGGTCAGTTCTGTGTCAGTATGGCTCCTGGCTCTGCCAGAGTTATAGAATTGTTTGAATTAGACAAAAAAGAAAAAAAAAAAAATCAAAGTAATAGAGAATCTACCATAAGTCTGAATACATTGTTCTTGCTGTTAAAAAAAGGTACATTTTCTTTCTTACTTGTTTTGTCTGGCTTCAATCTGGCAAACTGAAACTGGACAGTTGGACTTGATCTTGAAAGTCTTTTCCAACCTTAATGATTCTATGATTTTATGAAACAGGTCTTTCAGTATCAGTCTTGTGGCTCTTCTGAAACCCTCTTTTGTTTAGTGGCATCCTCCTGGAATTGTGACTACAGGGACTGGACATGGCAATGGATAAATACAGAATTACTCTACCTTTCCTTTCCCTGGTCAGTGTCCTCTTATGCAGCAGGGAATTGCAGTAGCCCCTTATGACTGCAGTACAAGAGGATGAGACTCAGCTGGTTATCTCTTCTGACCTCTTATTACTGTGGCTTATGTGACTTAGCCTTACATTTAATCTTGAATGTGTGGCTTGGGCTACTGTTAAAACTGGGTGGATTGCTGTTTTTTAGATAGCTGGTCATGGTTTAACCAGACAGGTAGCTAAATACCACACACCTTGATGATCACTCCTGCCCCCCTCCCCACGGGACTGGGAGAGAATTGGGAAAATAAAGAAAAAGTGAAATCCATGTGCTGAGATAAAGACAGCTTAATATGACAGAAAAGGAAAGGGAAGTAGTAATAATAATACTGCAAGGATAAAAGAATTAGAGTATACAGAACAAGGGATTGCACACTGCAGTTGCTCACCGCATGGTGACCAATGGCCAGCCAGTTCCCGAGCAGTTCCCTGGCCAACTTTCCCCCTGGTTTATATACTCAGCATGATTTCCATTATCTTCCTATTGATTTTCCTCTCTTCCCAATGGTCCTCAGTCTTTCAAAGCAGGTCATGTTAGGGTAGTTTCTCCAACAGAAATGGATGAATTGAAGGCAAAGAGTTTAATAGCACCTACTTGCAACGCAGGCTGCAAGTCCCGCTGAGCAGAAAGCTCATACAAGTACTAATGCCTACACAAAAAAGCACTACAACTTGTCTTGTAACTTTGGTCTGACTTGGGAGTGACAGTACCTTTTAGAGCATTCAGTGGGGAGAAACTCCTATGAAATCAGGCATATTAAGCTGGTGTACAAGGAGTCATAACTGTTCTACTGTGAGATCCCTTTACAGGGAAAAAAAGAACTTTCTTTTAGTTTTCAGTGGCTCTACTGAGCAGAAAGAGGAGCTGTGTATATTGCAAGTTGTACAGACCTATCCTTCCACTGCAGACGTACCAGTTTGTATCTTGTCATCTATTTTGTGAAGCAAGAGGTGATTCTGATCTGGTTTGCAATACTTATAGCTTCCAATAATTACACTGATTCAGTTACTGCTGAAAGGGAAAAAGAGAGAAAGAGGAAAAAAGTGAAAATACATATACTAAGTGATAGAAAAAAAATTCATCTTGGTTGCTTTTAAAGCTATCAGAAAAGTAGTTGACCAAGGAGCAAATGGCTGTTGCCAGGTGCATAGCAAATGACAGAATTTCAGTGGAAAGCCCAAAAAGAATATTTTGGTGTCTGGAAAAATGCATTTTCTGTATCTTCTTTATAAGAAAGGTCACTGGCAAGACATGTTATTTATTATGCTTAATCGAGTTCTAAAGCAGCTCTCTGTGGGATAGTAAGTCACTGGGAATGGAACAGTCCAGATGTAAGGCAGATTAAGAGTCTCTCTGGATTTTTTCAGGTATTCACAATTTTATGTTTTAAAGTTGAGATTTAACTTGAAGATGTGATGCTCTTTCAGCATGTATTGGCACCCTGAGTGAAACTGCCTGTCTTGTTTCAGCCAGACTGAAACACTCACTTTGGGAGGTGTGAACTTAGTCAGCAGCCATTAACCTGGGAACCTGGTGACTATAAAAAGTTAGCTATTGTACTGTAAGCTGCTAATGTGTTGTATTTCAAGACTTTTAGTTTACTGACTAGGTGCAGAATTCTTCTTTTTTCATTGTTATTTGGACCTTTTTCTCTTCCCACGCTAAATTGTCTCTGCCTTTCCACTTTTGTTCTCTGAAGTGAATGGGATACGGTCACTTCAGAAATGGCAAGAGTTTAACAGAAGTCTGTGGCTGAATTTTTGTTTAAGAAGCTATGTATTTAATTTGAATCATTGTAGGATAAAGCATATTTAGTGCTCTGTGTTCCGAGAGAACTTAAACAAAACAACAAGATCAAAATCCCATTTTCCTCAAGGATGTGGTTTAACTTAAGCCTATGACTATAGCTGTAGGGGTTGATGAACTACTTCTAACATGGATCTTTGTAGCTGTTGGTGAACATTTTAATAATTTCCTCCAGTAAGGATTTCCCTGGGCTCCGAGGAAGGAGCTCAAGTATGTTGCCCCACTGCTTCTGCAGCCTGAAGGAGCATACCTCTGGTGACTCTAGGCAGCGCCCTTGTACGGAGCGAAAGAAGGAATGCCAGTTTGGTAATACCTTCCTTCTAGGAGTTACTTTACATTTCTTTTGCTGGGACTGTGTTTCAAAGTGTTTTGGTTATGATATTTCTATTCCTTCCCATGTGAGCTATACCCAGAAAATCTGTGGAACAGGCCTTACATTATCCTCTAATTTCTTAAGGGCTAGTACTGAAACAGCAACACTGAAATGTTGGTGCCCTCCTTGGGTGCAAGTTCCCTCTTAAATTTCTTGAATGTACCGTCTCTCTGCATTTCTGCAATTCAGGGAGCTGAAGTTTGTTGCTTCCCTGTGTTTCTGCAAAGTCTATCTCTGTTAAACAGTACAGACTTTTACAAGAGAAGAGAGCCCCACACTGTGCCTTAAATTAATGCAATCCTGATGCACTGTTACGGTATTATAGGTTATGGAGGGTTTTTTTATGGATATGGTTTGGATTTGCACTCAGGACAAGGAAATTTACTTCAATTTCTGTGCCTTTGTGTACACTAGGAAACTCAGGAATACCTGGCCACTTATTCCTGTGGCTTGGATTCTGATCATCTTCACACGGGTTTTGTTTTCTGAGTTGGTGTTGTGGTGGGTTTTTGGTGTTGCTGTAGTAATGTTCTATTTTCCATGTTGTTATTCTGCCCCCCGCTGCCACTGTTTGAGCAGAAGTTTTTGTCTGCGCTGTAGATGTCTGTCCTGGGCTCTACAACATGTCATCTCTTCCTGAATTTTTGAAGGATGGTAACTGCACAAAGCAACATATTGCTCCTCCCATGTCTTGAATTCTGACTCCCTGGAGCTTTCAAGAGCCATTAGAAAATTGCTTTAAATAGCCTGCAGTAAAGGTAGAATTTCATCTTACCTACTTATTAAAGGATTAAGTAAATAAATGTGCCCCTTGAATAGGAAAACAGGTCCCTGAATTATGTTTTTATTTTTCTGCCTACACCCCACTGCCTTCCATACCAGTTGTATGAATTACTGTGTGATCGACTTGCAGCATGTGGTAACAGCTCGTGCTTGGTCAATACGAGGTGCATCCATGCCCAAAGGAATGGCCTGCACCTCATTTCGGTGCTGTTAGAGTTGTATAAATAAGACATGTGACAACCAAACAGAGCTTTAACAGTCTAGCAGCAAGTGTTAAAATGCCGTGTAAAGCCTTGGTGTGCTCTGTTTCAGAACTAGCTTTTCTCAGTTCTGAAGTAATTACTGCAACCTGGATAAAGCATAGGCGCTCAGTATATTTAGCTGGTGTTAGTTTAGTCAGACCTGAATATAACTTTTGCCTTGTGCAGGTTTGCTTCTCCTACCTGTGCCCAATATTCTGTGTCATGTGAGGGGCAGAACTGAGATTACTAAGAGGCAAGCTGAGGCATTACTAAAAAGCCAGCCAGTTGTTAAATTTTGGTTGAATTTGGCTGTCAGACACCTGGTATAGGTCTCTTCAGTATCCTGAGCGTGGAATGCCACTGCCGATCAGTCTTAACTTTATGGGCAGTGGTTTGGCAGTGGATTATATATTTAATGGTCAACTTCGGGGTCTCTCTGCCCTTTGATCTCCCCTGTCGGGAGCACAGTAAGGAAGGCAGTGGCTGCTACTGGGGAGCACTCTTAGCCGTTACTTGGCACTTGTGAAGGAGAGCGAAAGGGACCTGCAAATGCAGGGCTCTGTTTCTGAGGTGGGAGGGAGGGAAAGGAGTTGTCTTGTTGAACTTGATGATCTTAAAGGTCTTTTCCAACCTAAGTGATTCTGTGATTTTTATCTGGCCTGTGAGGGCCGCAGAGAGGTGCAGCTGGGTGTTGGCATCAGTATTACCTAATGTCTAGCCTAGTTTCTGTTGAAATATCTGATTAATTTGGGGGGGTTCATTAATGTGGGTTTTGGAACAAATTAAATGTGGCCAAGGTGCCAACAAAGATCTGAAATTTGTTTTCTGCTGAAGAGCTCTTTATACAAATGAACACCAATTTGCATCATAAAGAATGAACACCAGTTTGCATCATTAAGCACACGCTTCACTCAGGCTGATCCCAACAGGATCAAACAGTGACAGAAATTGCCTCTTGCAGTGCTTTTCTTTCAAGGTAACAGCCACTGAAGCCCAGTTCTTGCTGTGGTCCATGTATGTTTTCTTTTACATGCTTTCTGGGAAGGCACTGGTTGTTTTACAGCAGTCTGAGTTCGGTGTGATCCTCTTCAAAAGGTCCTTGTACCTTTTATTACTTTAGATACTAACTAGAAGTTGGGTATCCCTTGTCTCTCCCTAGGCACCCCAAGGATTTACAGCATTGTAAAGGTGTGTGAGAGAGTGTGCTGGGGTAGGAGGACTCATCCTAAAAAGTTTAACTTTTTTCTCTCAAAAAACGCGAGTTGTTGTTTTGGTTGGTGTTGTGCCACTGCATTTGTCAGGGTCGATTTATGCCAGGCTTTAAATAGGATACTGTGCAGCGAGTTTGTTTTCTGGTAGCTCGCAGTCCTTCCAGGCTGGCTGACATTGACGAGCGGCAGCATTACTGTGGTTGGCTTTCTTTTGATCATGCACAGCCCCAGCCAGGAAATGGGTGAGGAGCGTGAGTCATGATTACATTACCCTAATGAGACTGCCTACTAGGAGTTTGCTTTTTGCCGCCAATGCGCTTTCCCTTGACACTACTTCTGAAAACAAAATGACCATTTTGGAGCGCTTTGAAATCTCGACCTTTGAACAGAGAGATTTATGTTCTCTTGCAGTCTCTAGGCAAAGTTCTGAGCAGGAGCCCCTGCAGAGTGCAGAGTGAAAACGAATGTCTGCAAAATGCTTTTCCAGAATTCTGCAAAGAACAGGACTTGACTTGCAGTGCACTAGGTCTGCTTGGGTTCATTTGGCACAACATGCTTCCCTGACCCATTTAATTATTCTGTCATGTTGCCTGCACATGCAAGATCAAGGTCCAGTCTTGTCTTATACAGAGGCTGTCATCTCACTCACCGCTTGGCTTAAGGTGCGTCTTAGAGCTGGACTTCTTTTGAAATACAGCTGCAGTAATGAGAAGATAGGTGCTGAGTACTGGCTGAGGTAAAACCATGAGTGTTGAGGAGGTAGCTTCGGTGGGATTTGAGACAGCAGCATTTCACAGTTTGGTTAAATACACAGGGTTTAGAGTTTGGAAGTAATATCAGCTGCTAATGAGCAAACTAGCTTTAGCACTGACTTGCCACTGTGCCACTCCGAATATTCAGATAGTATACCTCTGTACAAGTGCTGAGTGTATTCATTTCTTTCAAAGTAAATGGATTAGCTCTGCCAGGTTTTAAGAGCAGTATGTGAAATGTGTCTACTGTCATAGAGAGGGAATGCCCCCTGATACTCATTGATGTATTGCAGGAATAAAGAAGTCTGGTCACTTGAGTGCATGCAACCCAAGTTAACAGAACTGAATGTCTGTGGCGGAGAGATCTCAGGAGGAAGTGGGGACCCCTGTGCTGCTGTCCAGCGTGATGTGTCCCTGTCAGCTGCGGTATGTTGCAGGTGTCACTGACATGTTGCAGAGCAGCACCAGAATATGGTATGTCTTCCAGTTGTCACTTATTCCTCCAGATTCTTACCTCTGCTCAAATAGTGCCTTCAAAATGTGGAGTTGTGTTGTTGAAAATATAGCATAAACTGGCAGTGAAGATATAATTTCTGTTTTGTCCCTTTTGTTTCGTGTGAGGGTGATCAACCTTAGTTGTAATAATAATCTACCTGGAATTGAATATAGATAACCAGATTTTAGAAACACTCCAGGATATGAGCCCCATTCCTTAAGGAGGGCATGAGTTGGACCAAATTCAGTGAAAATTTATGTAATCCATTGAAGAATTTCACTTCCTTCCATCTACCCAAGCCCCATGCTCTTTGATATTGTCTTGATGACCATTCAACTCTCTGATGGAGGCAGAACTGCAGCAGAGCAGAAGATTCATCCTTTTTCTATGTTTTAAAACAAAGACACCCTGTGGAAATTTATATTTTGCTGTAACTTTATACCTCTATCTCATTGTTTGCCTTTGCATATAGAGGGCTCTCTGGCCTTCAAGTTTGTTTTAAAACTAGTTTATCAACCACTTTAAGATGGCTTATTTAAAGTCAAACACTTTGAGAATTGAATAATAGAACTGGTGATTATGATATGCCTCTGTGTTCAAGGAGATGATAAGGAATATTTGACTTAGAGATGAAGGGTATTTGAAAATTGGAGGTGGGGATTTCAGGGTAGGGTTATGTGGGTTTGGTTGTTTGTTTGTTTTGTTGTGGTTTTGTTTGTTTTGTTTTGGTTTTGTTTGTTTTGGTTTTTTGTTTGTTTGTGTGGTTTTTTTTGTTGTTTTTGTTTGTTTGTTGGTTGGTTGGTTTTTTTCACGTACCTTGCAAGGTCCTCTTATTTTAGATTGACTTTTGTCAGCAGCTAGCAGTTAAGGAAACATTAAGCTAGAGATGCTTTCCGAAAAACAATAATAATACCTTAGCTATAGTTAGAAAAACTTAATTTCAGTATAACAGCGGTCTTGGGAACTCAAATGCAGAAGCAAGTGGAGCTACCAACACATTTTTGCATCAGAAGTGCATAAAATCTACAGATCATTCCATGGACATTTTTCCTTGTGGAATAGTTGGTTAAGGATTGCCCATCTCCTTGCTTTCTAAGGGTGATGTTTCAAGAGACAGCTGAGCTATTGAAATGACTTGGTGCACCTGAAAGTAGCAGTCTCACTCCTAGCCGTGGGATTTTACACCCCTTTCCTCGTTAGTTTTCACCCAGTTCTTTGTACTGAACTGGCCCATAAGGGGTCAAGTGTGTGCAGACAGTGGCGGGGGGGGAGGAGAAGGGGAGAATGCCTTTCTGACAGCAGCAGTTATATTGGGCTTGAACTCTCTTGAAGCATTGCCATCAGGCACGCTGCAGCTGTTGGTGAGCTGTGCTGTAAACTGAGTCAGCGGGGAGAACTGCTGTGACCAGGGTGCAGTGTGGCTTGTGGGTCTGTCTGTCTGTCTGCCCGTGGAGGGCACAAGGAACTGCGGTGCACAACCAGGAACCACCAGCGAGGAGTGAGGAATCCAGGGTGGGAACTTCTTAAACCAGCTCTGAGAGCAGAGTTAGGCTGGGGAACTACACCACGTGTTAAAAGAGAAAGCCTTCTACGCTAACCTGCTCAAAATTAGAAAGAGTGTGCAGTGTGGACTCGTAATCCACTTAAACTGATGTGAGTGCTGCCTGACATCAAAAGGGGCAGTACTGCTTACTTCAGTCCACATCTTCCCAAGTTCTTCCACATGGCAACATCAGCACTTACATGAACATGCCCTGAGCTGTGTCAGGCAGCTGCTTTGCCTAAAAGCTGTTCCTTTCTTCTCCCTGAGTAGATGAGATTTCAACCAGAGCAGTTACTCAGTCTTTTCAGTGGCACATAGGCTCAGGTTAGAGAGTTTTGTGTTTTTGGTCAGATTTCACAATGTTTTCCCTTATAGCTTAAGAGAATTGATGGGCAAGTTTTTAAGCCTGTCCATCTTGTGACTTATGAGTTCCCAGCTATTTGCTCATCTGGTCTGTGACTTGGGAGGAGGAAATGTGTGACTGCAGTTCAGTGTGCCGTCTGTCTGATGTAGCATAACTTCACCTTCACTGCCTGCTTTATTTAATGTGCCAGGCTTTGTACTGACATGTACCTATGCCTAAATCTGCTTGGTCTTGAAACCCAATGAAATATATGAGTTTAAGTCCATACATATGAATGTACCAGCCAACAAAGCTAAGGAGAAAGTAATAAAGAGGGACCTGTTTCAGTCCATGGAGTTGAACAACAGAATACAGTGAGCTCATTAAATCCCTGCCTCTGGAGAAGAGAAGAATGAAGGGTTTTTATTGTTCTGGAAAAGATGCTAACTTTTCAAAGCTGCAAGCAAGCTGTGACTAAAACCTGCTGGACGTTTAAAAAAAAAATCACTGCATTAAAAAAGGGGAAATATTTAAAACACTCTAATAAGTGGTCAAGAGCACAACTGCAAAAACAGACTATATGAGGCATTTAATTTAATATTGCATCACAGCTAGATTTTTAAAATGTTAGTCCTCTCCAGTGTCAACAAAGCATGTATTAAAAACATTTAGAATCTTAAATGTCAGAATTAAGCGTCAGAGGGTTGTATTTCTACTGAAACAATACAGAGATCTTTCTATGCCGCATTGAGCTGCATAATATTTTTATGAGCAGCCTTCAAATAAATACAAAATTGCTGCAGTACAAACTTGCAGGTGGTGGATGCTGGTGAGGAAGTATATTGATGAGGAAGATGGAGAATGCTCAGCTGATTTAATTCACAGCCTGAGCACATTCACACAAAATGTTTTCTATTTCTGAAGTATGGCATTGCTTTTTATCCTAAAGAATATAAATCCAGTTTATTTGCTGGAGAACAATAGTTTGGAAAGCCTTTTCGTTTTTTGTTTTGTTCCTAAAGAATGGAATGTTACTGGACAGTGTAATACAAGCACCCCCACTGGCTGTGCTGGCAAAATTTGTTCGTTAAATGCGTGTATGTGTATATTCGTCCTAAAAATAGAATGGGGATGCTCACTCTGAACCAAGAAATGGCAGTGATAAACTACATTGGCCAAAGCAGAATTTGTTATTCTGCTTGGAGACAGTCTTCTACCCTCACAAGAACTCTTAAATCGTTTGTAATATAATGCTACTCTGTAAATACGGGAAAATTTCTGTTGCAAGACAGTGAGAATAAAAGCAGAAATATGATCTTATTTATAAACAAAGCAGTGATGATGGGAAGAAAGAAGAGATTTTTATCTTTGAATATGTTGTGAGGGAGAGTGCATTTGAAATCTTATTACTAATTCTGATCTGCTCAGAAAAGGATGTTGGAAAATTGGAGCTGGTTCAAAAGAGAGGGAGGGTGAGACGTATCTGAAGGTTTAAAATTACTCCCCCATTATAACCACATGCGGAATTCCCCCTGTTCACTTCGATCAAAAAGGATGACTGAGAAACAACTTGGTTAGTATTCAAGTACCTTAACAAGGATGGTTTCTCATTGATAAAGGGCCTTTGTAATCTCAGAGACTGATAAAGGATAAAATAATAAATGGAGACTGGGTCCAGCTGCTCAAATTAGACTTTTTTTAATTTTTCTTTTTTTTCCAAACCAGGTTGGCTTGTCTTTGTTTCTCTTTCTTACAAGCTAAAGTGAAAACTCTTAAGTAGATTAATTACTTCACTCATTTTAGTATAATGCACAAGTACTTGAAGGGTTTAAAGTTAGTTAGTGGTGTTGGCTGATTATTATTATTTACTCCAGCTCAATTTATTTGAAAGGGTAGTAGGCAGGGAAAGGTGGCAAGATTTAAAGGGGTCAACAGTTAAAAATAATTTTTGGAAATTGTTTTTTGTTTGTTTGTGAACATAGGTTTTTAGGGTGGGAAAAAGAAGAGGATGCTGGAGAAATGGAAGAGACCTGGAGGGAAAGACACTGTATATAGCCTGTCTCTGTCTGTGCTTACACTCAATTGCAATTAGCACTTCTTGAGGTGTGGAACACTCTATTTGTCTTTGATTTTCTTGAAAAAAAAGGTGGTTTATAGCAAGTAAAATTAAAATGTATCCTTACGTGATTTTTCTTACAATTTACTTTCCTTGTCAAAGACAACAGTTATTCCCTAAAGGAGCTGGGTTTTTAGTGGACCACAAACCAAACATAAGCCATCAATATTGTGAGCTGAAAGAAAAATGCTCTATTAAGAGAAAAATTGAGATCTCATCTTGAATATTGTGTTTGGTTTTGAGCATATTTATAGAAGGATTTGAGCTGAGGGGAAGAAGACCAGAAAAGGAGGTTGGGGATAGGCTGAGTTGTAGGAAACCTGACCTTTGTTGAAAGATTAAAATACTTGCGTTGTTCAGTCTGAAGAAGAAAAGGCTGAAAGGAGATGTAGAAGGCATAAGATCATTAACTGTATCAATCAGGACCCAGATTGGGTCTCAGAGGAGACTTTAAGTACATCTTCTTTGATAAGTAACCTCTGTGAAATATATTAATGTATGCAGTCTGCTCGTACAGGGAGATGTAAGAAAAAAAGTGGACTGAATCTTCCACAAGCAGCATAAGGCATTTGTGTCTTTTCAGAACAATGTAGAAATGAATGACCTTCATCCCCCTGACCTGTGCTTCTGTAGCTGTAAGAAAGATTTGGGATTTTTTTTCCTTAATTTTCTAAAAAGTATATGTGATAACAGGATAAAATAGGTTCAATTTCATCCAGGAATGTCGAGTGAATGCAGTTTGAGAAAATCAGTTGAAGTGAAGTGCAATTAGCCTGATTGTTTTTATGAAGTAATTAAATCTGTAGCTTTAATCAGAAAATGGCAAATTCTTTGATGAAAGAAGAAGCAAAGGGGCAAAGACTTCTAATTTGATCAGGGAGGTTAACTTTAATACAGATGAATTCAAAGGCTGGGCCTATTATAAACAAGGTAAATTTAGATAAATAGTCTGGCAGGGAAGTGATACCACCTGATCTGGTTAAAGCGACTCAGAAGGTGATGGCTCTACAAGCAGAGAGCTGATGGGCTGGTTTAGAAGTGGACAGATTTGTGGCCTCTTGTCTTCAGAGTCTGATGGTTGGTATGGATACCTAAGTCCACAGGACCTGAGAGGTAAGCACTGCTAGTGTATTATCTTTCCTCGGACCACAGGACTTGGTGAGGCTGTGGCTTTGTTTTGCCTGCATTCAGCAGTTGTGACTTAATGAGTTCAGTCCCCTGTTATAAAACCAACAAAAACATGTTTTACACTGTTGTTCCAGGCATGTGAAAGTATCAACGTTGACGAGGATGTTCTCAGCAGTTCATGTGCTAAAAGCTACTGGTAGTTAAAACCTGAAATGAAGCCCTAAAACCTAATTCTTCTGTGCTTACACACATCATGTAGAAAAGTTGCAGCAGCTTACTGTGTAGTTTGTCTGTATTTTGCTGTGTTGCTGTTACTGTGTTCTCATTTTGATATTTAAATAATGTACAGACTCTATTTTCTCCTACTGACTTGCTCCACAATGTAATTCAGTATTATTTTAAATTATGTTTTGCAAAGGGTTCTCATGCTTCCAGTCAATAACGTGTGAGGCAGAGCCCTTGCAAGGGGTTGCCCTGTAGAAAACCCATAGTCATCCCAGAGCACACGTTTGCTTCTGGCTCTGCTCTGTGGAAATGTGGATTTCTTTCTATCATTTCTTTGCTTAAGACACTGCTTAAGGAGCTGAGTCTCTTGGTATTAGTGCACAAATAAGAGTTTGCACCTTGACCCTTATTTGTCTCTGGCTTTGCAAGCGTAGCTGTGGAGATATTTGTGATTGTCTGACCTTTTAAAATGGACAGTGGAATAAACTAAGGCAGCCATGGAAAACTTTGAGCTGTGTGGAAGGTGATGATTGCTGAGTGGACAGGAGGAAGATTGAGAAGTACCTCTAAAAATATTAGTCTTTGTTACCAAGCAAAACACTTACTTGAGAGTGTGAAGAGATAGGAATGAAAATGGGCAAGTGTTATAGCCAGACCAAAACTTGAATGTTTACTGTGCTGAAATTTCTCTGGTTTGGCTCATGCTTGGACCTTGTTAGGGGAAGGATATCTTTTCAACCAGAAGAAAAATCCTTTCATGTTGTTTTTCTCTTGAATTAAGGTCTTCCAAGCGTAGGCTGGCAGCCCAGGATTGTAGACTTTTGGTTTTCTGGAAATTTCTTATTCAGCTTTCCAGTTTGGCTATATAATCACTTTGGTACTGAGCTGAAATTAATTAAAACAGAAACTCTTTTAGCAGTAAGATCAGAAAAAGATCTCATTTAAGACAAGACCAGCTTTACTGTGTGACCTGGTATCAATATTGCAGTGTGATCTGTCCCTTCTCTTAGCCCATGTCTACTTGGGATTCCATTAAATCCTATTGAATGCAGGGAGTGTGTTAAGATCCTTGTGAAAATTTTGTGGACTAATTTTTTCATTTTGCAGGATTTGAGCTGTCTTGGTCTCGTTAAGCTTTTCTTAATTTGCCAAAGTTGGATTTATATTTTTTCCTTACTGAAAGAACTACTTTTTTATATATACACCACATGTATATATATATTGATGTAAGTCCTGCCTTTTTTAGTTGTAGATGAAGTATGAATAACAATAGTATTTTCAGGGAAGTGAATATTTGCAGATTCATGATCTATTTCGATTGTTCAAAGTAGCTTAAAATCTGCACTCCTTTGGGCAGTAGCTGACAAAGAAGAGAGGTATGCAGATACAAAATACAGTTGCTCTGAAGCCTGTGTTATGTTGTACATGAAAGGCCTGTCCACTGAGGAGGGAGCCCTCTTTTTTACAGAGTGTGATTTGCAGATTTCCAATACAGTGGCTAGTGAAAACTGCAGCAAGAGTAGCACTAAGCATATAATTGTGAAAGTTCCTGTCTTCAAATGTAAAGCCTCTAGCACTGGCCAAATGGAAGGCAAAGCCTTCATAATTCAGGGGACTGCTGGATAGAGAGGGATTATTGATAGGGGAGTCTCCTCCAGCATCCTCTGAGGTAGTATGGTTTTACACTGCCCCTTACTGGGGCTCCCTCGTAGTGCAAGATCTAAAGGTGATCAGAACGCCCAAAAATTTGCTCTACTTACAGAGTTTTCGCACTTTTTCCCTCCTGAGGTACGAACTAAATAAAATACAGTGCTTTTCTTGTGTGTCAAAATGGTTTACCTATACTAAAAGTTACTTTAGGCTTTGATATTTCCTGATGTTCAGATATTTCATTGTGTCCTTTGGGGTTTTTTTCATCTCCTTGTGGAGTTCAGTGGTAGTGGTATTTGATACACATCCAAACTGGTGGAAGCCATGGAAGCTTTGAATTAACTAGTATTTGTCTTTTATTTTTAAACTAGTGACCAACAAGTGTGACTTTGAACCACATTGATACTGCATTGCCATTCATTCCAAATTAAAACATCTCAAAGAATGAGGAAGTAGAATAAGAGAGACTTCGGCCTGTTATTTCTGTGAAGTGAGATAGACCTGAGTTCATTTGATGAACATGAAACCACCTCACCGTTGCCTTTGTTTGACAGTAGTCGTCTCTGTAGAGCTGAGGACGTCTTGTTTAGCTAAATGGGTCACTTGGGCAGAACCGCAGTGAATGTTAGTTTAAAGCTGCAAGGTGACTGACTTGGCTAGTCAGCTGTGTTCCCTTTGCATATGGCACAAGTAGAGATCCTATTTAGGTGTTCCTTTTGTATCTTATGATGCTGACATAGAGTTAAGTGGAGTTTTGGAATGTAATGTCAATCTCCTAGTACTCTGTAGATCCTAATGAAGTACCGTTTTGTTGTGTAGACGGAAGCTCTGAAGTGCTTTTAACTGTATTGTATCTTCAAAATTGATCTCGAAAGTATAAAATGCCCTCATAAATTATTGAACACTGAGCTTATTTTGTATTTCAACTTTCATCTGTTTACATCTGATATATTTTGGGGGAGAGGGCTTTTCAATGTTATCTGAAGTGCAGTGGATCCTGGTGGGAATCAAAAAACCAAAACACTAACCTGGCTAGATTCCCAGCTGCCCTTGTGATGCACAGTTAAGTACTCTACTGTAGGAACCTAATTAGTTGGGTTAAAGGATTTGTGAAAATGCTTAAATACTTCTTGACAATCTGTGTGTATAGCTATACAGTACTAAGTTTCAAAACCAATGATTCTTACTGGGCTTAATTTGATGAGGGAAAATATCTGCCAGGGCATGGATAAAACACAGCAAAAGTAACCCTTGTTACAGAGAACTTCCCTTCACTTACTGTATAGAACAATCTTTCTGTGTGAAAACTGCAAGCTCCTTTACAGAGTGAGGGCGGTGAAAAACAAAGTGTGAGGGATTTGTAGCTAAGTGTTCTGATGATGAGGAGTGATCTGTGCTGTGTGAACTTAATAGAAGAAAGTATAAAAACATCCGGGAGAAAAAAGCATTTATTTTGAGATTGCTCTAGGGTCAGGAACTGGTACTGTAAGGAAGAAGTATATCTTTAAAGTATTAATGAAGAATGGGTTTTTATAACTTGTTGACCCAATAGTCTGTTAGCCCTTGTTAGCTCTACTGGGCTTTTCAAAGACCACATTCTAATAGGGCAACATGTTTTGCAAATGCTGTTTCATTTGGTTTCACAGAGCAGCTCTGAGTCACTGTGGCCTCATGGCCTGCATAATTCATTAGCTTGTCTTTAGCTAATTGCTGTGAAAAAATTATGTACTGTAAAGATTGTAGGCACAAGAATCAGTCTCTCTTAAGAAATCTGCATTTGGATGTTCTTAATGAATTGTAAAGGTTTGGGCTAACTCTTTTTTCAAGTACCTAAAACTACCTGATTAAATGGGCACAATTATGGGAAATACTATTGTTGATACTTTGTGAGAGTTCCAGCGCTAAGTGGGGGTATCTGAAGTTATCTAATTCAAGGACTACTCCATTTTGGAAAAGGTTTCCTGAATTACTCTGTTAGTCTTCCTAGATCTACCAAAAGCTTAGTGTTGTTGAATGTTATAAATGTGTTTCTGCATGTACTCTCAAAGGCCAGCGCTTTGAATGCCAGATTAGGGAGAAGAAAGATTGAGATAGTGATATTTATCAAATGAATTGTGCTCAACAACTGTGTCTAAGACTTCAAAAAAAGCTATTAAGTCAGAGAAAGGTTAGCTAGCCCTTGTTAGTCTAAACTCTTTTATCCTGCCTAATGAAGGAAAGCAACATCATAAAGCTAATCTGCGGGCTGGGATTTTCAGTACCATTCCTAATTTTGGTTTTTGGTAAAAACAAGACTGAACCATGAAAAAATAAATTAATGATAACCTGATTTTTTTTTTTTTTTTTTTGATCCCTTGCAGGTTTCTGGAAGTTCTGGAAGCAGCAGGGCATTTGATTGTTTACTGACGCTTAAACTTGTGCTCTACCTTGCAAAGAGCTGAAGTGTGGGATATTCACCTTCACATACTCTACAGTTCTCTGTATTAGAAGAAAGAGATTGTGTGCAAAAGTGCTTCAGGATGATGACGTAACCTTGATAATGCTGAAGATCTCCTGAGAATACCTGAATACCTGATTTTGTGAGAGGCTTCTCCTTCCCTTCCCCCTTTTTTTTTTTTTTTTTTTGAATAACTACTCTGAGAACCTACAAGCAAGATGCCAGCCAAGACACCCATCTACTTGAAAGCTGCTAACAATAAGAAAGGGAAGAAATTCAAGCTAAGGGATATCTTATCTCCTGATATGATCAGTCCACCACTTGGAGATTTTCGTCACACCATACACATTGGAAAAGAGGGACAACATGATGTTTTTGGAGACATTTCCTTTTTGCAGGGCAACTATGAGCTTTTGCCTGGAAATGAAGGTGAAACCATAGTTAGCCAGTCTGGTGTCCACAATGAATTCTTAAGGGCAAACAGCACTTCTGAATCCATGTTTACAGAAACTCCATCACCAGTGCTCAAAAATGCTATTTCCCTTCCTGCCATTGGCGGTTCTCAAGCTCTTACTTTGCCCTTATTGTCACCAGTGACATTTAATTCAAAACAAGAATCCATCAGGTCATCAAGAAATCCAAGGCTTAGCTGTGAGCCAGTAATAGAAGAAAAATTGCAGGAGAACAGTAAACAGATGGAGGATGGAGAAACATACAAAGATGACATATGGGAGCGAAACGGTTCTTCGTCGCATTTTACTAACGGCAGCGACAGTCACTCGTCCAGTTTTTCAGAACGATGCTCAGATTGGCAAACAGATTTGTTTGATGACAGTCGGCTGTCATGTGAACTAACCAAGACAAAGACTAAGTCAGAAGAATCCCTTTCAGATCTTACAGGCTCTCTTCTCTCATTACAACTTGACTTGGGGCCTTCACTTTTGGATGAGGTTCTCAATGTAATGGACAAGAATAAATCTTAGAACTGGTACTGCCTTGCTTCTTTACGAGTGAGTCACTTAAACAAAAGCAAACAAAAGACCGCAGTTCAAAAGCAGACACTTAAAAGTCAGCTGTATTTGCAGTTGTTTAACGGGTTTTCTAAAAATATTCTTAAAATGCTATTTTTTTACCAATTGTTTTTCATGATTTTTATTACATTAAATTCTGATATTGGGAAGGTAAATTTTAATAACAATTTTCAGCAAATAGAAAATGTTTTTCAGTACCAGTATTAGTGATCAGAAATTTAAGAAACAGTTTGAGGATGATACTTATCGTGACATTTGGTTTGTTCACTTCTATAGGCCTCTGAATATATGAGAATCTCGAAGAAAGGAGACTGATATTAATTATTCACTTTTATAAATTATTACAGCATCACTTTACATGTAGGCCTCTTTCTAGAACCTTGTGTTTGAGGATTTGATAGTGTTTTTCTTCATTTTCCATAGTACCATTTCTATTATTAATTCACTGTAACTGCTTTCTCGGTGTTATACCACCATTCTGTATTCAGATATGAACAGTTTGAAGGCTTTTTCAGCTTGAACACCTGGTCCAGAGTCTCAGCTGCTTTAAATGAGTATGCAAAAATTTACACAGGTTGAGGCTTGGGCCTGACATTGTATATGAAATGATATGTTGTAAACAGTGACACATGCAAGATATTATGGTTAAATTATTTTAAAAGTTGAAATACATTTTCTGTGTGCATATTGGCTTTTCACTGCAGGTCCTACACATCAAGTATCTCATCAGAATAGTTGCTTGGCATTATTTGTGCTCTTCTGAAAATTGTGTATTTGTGTGTTTGAAAAGAAATATGTATTGATACTCCTTGCTTTTTTTCATTTATTTCCACAACCTGCTTAAACTTGCAACTGATTATTTTAATTTTTGAAGAAGGCACTGGTTATTCACAATGCTTGTGATGTGTGCTGCAATAGCCAATGTTTCGGGAAATGTGGATCCTTCAATACAGTACCTACATAGATTGCATAAATATCTTGTGCAATACAATAAAAACCTCTTGAAATAGCTGTGTCTTTGTCATTCACAAAAATTTTGTTTTCTGCTGTAATGAAACAGATTAGTTGCAGAAATATGAGACCGAGGGGCAGATCAATTCTGCTTTTGACTTTTATTGACTTCTAATTCAGCTCACTTTTGACTAGCTACTTACTTGCCTAATTCAGTTAAGTTCCTGAGTTTTCAAGGGCAAACTCCAAGCAGATAGGACCTCTGGGATTTACACTGATTTTAATTGGAGATAGGAGGTACTTTGGTCCCAGTGAAGTTAACAGCAGACTTCCAGCAGCTTTCACTGAAGCCTTTAGGTACGATCCCAACACAGTTTGGAGACTATTCTTCATTAGGTAACCATATTTATTTGTATCTTCCTATCAAAACTTTTAAGTCATGAATAATTTAATATATTTATCCAAAAATTTTCTAGAGAGTGAATGCCACCTAGAAGCGTTCCTTCAGCATGTTTTAGGAACACACTCATTACCCCTGTTTCCAGTTAAACACATCTGTTATTGTAGCTGCATGTCTCATTGATACAGAGTCTCCCATAAGTGAGGGAGTGAGATGCAGAATGCCCAAGAACTGTGTTAATGGTTAGTTGCCTTCAATTTCCTATTCTGTCTGTAAACCTGGATCAAATTTCCACTGCATTCACAATCCAAGAAGAATGGTGGTTCGGTGAGTATAGTGTTTTTCATATTTTAGAAAGCAGGTTCAAGGCTCTGCTTGGCCACATATTTCTTGTGGGACCTGGGGATTTAGAATTTAAAGAGAATTTAGATAAAACTTGCACTGGAAAAGTCTGTCATTCATTAGCCTAGGGGAAGTTTGGGTGAAATGGGGAATTAGATATTTTATGTGTAGACCAGCTTTAAATACCATGATTAGAACATTAAAAGTATTTGCTGAATGGAAAGTCATTATCTTGCAGGACTTTCCAAGAAAGTATTCTCTAGAAAGCAAAACCAGATTCTAATAACAGCTGTTGCAGTCATGTAATTTTTACTTAGCCCTGTTTTATACTTGATTTCCTGGCTTTGGTTGCTGAAAAATGTCCCACTATTGCAGGATTTTTTGGTCTGTATTATCCATTCTATGTGATTGTTCTTCTAAATTTGTAAATCCTCAAGTCTTGTGATGAGGGTGGATGGTCTGAACTAAAATAATATCCCTCGCTCCAGGCAAAATGAACTACTTTGTTCTGGAGGTGAACCTTTCCTCAAGTCAAGAAAAGGACTTTTACACTGGCAAAGCAGATTTCCTATTTCTTTAAAGCCTTCTTGTTACTTCCCTCAGAATCTGGATCCCTGAATATTTCGGTTCTGTTCAGTCTTACATATAAATACCTAGAAAGTGCAAATCTGAAAGGTGCTCAGCTTCTGTTCTGACATGGTCTTCTGTAAAATACTGCTTTGTGTAATCTGATGTACTCTCTCAGCTGTCAAAATACAGCTTGTCAGATCAAAATCTAAATTTCTGGTTTGTGAGAAGTTCTACCTCCTGAAGCCTTGATAAAGCAATTAACTGAAGCTAGACTTTCCAAGGGGGAGTTACACAGCTCAGCTATTTCCTGAAAACCAAGATCCTGCTGCAAGTTGGCCTGGCCTGAACTGAGGACTGGAAGAAGTTGCCTTGGATATTGCATCAGTTTTCTGTGGCAGTGGGAAAAGTATGCTAACTACCACTGCACAGACAGTTCCACAGCTGCTTCATGAGTCTTCTGATACTCCAGAAGGCACTTCTCCATCTCTTTTACCAACTGAAGAATTACAGTGGAGGCCTAAAGATGTAATCTAAATGTGCCAGAGGAAAAAAGCAGCACCATAAAGCATGTGCCTAGTTCCTGCATATTTGCTAAGTTTCACATCTGTACAGTCCTGGAAGTTGGGATATACACAGTATGATAGAAGAACATGCCAGAAAGTCCCAATAATCATCCAGCTCAAGAACCCTTGAACTGCCCTAGCTCCCCTGCCAGCCCTACTGAGGTGATAGGTTTTGTGCTGAGGATGTCAGTGGGCAGTAAAGAGCGGGTCAGTTCCTAACAAGGACTAAATCCAGACACTGAGGAACAGGCCCTCAGGCTAGATCTCAGCTGAAGGATGGAAGGCAGCTTGATGAGGAGGCCAGCAGAAACTCTGAACTTGAATTCTCACTCTTGAAACTTTAATTTCACCTAGTTACCCCCGCCACTACAAAGTGTATATTGGACAGCACCACCTGAATTTGCTGGCAAAGGGGTACAAATAACTACAACACGCAAGCATGACAGAAAAGGGAAAAAAATCAAAAAAATCCCCAAATCTAAAGACAGTCATAAGTCAAAACCTCGTTTAAAGATGATATTGCTTCATAGTCCCTTTTTGCTTTTATGGGTGTACAAGGGAGCTAATTATCAGGGCTAGAGCTGAAAGTTAACTAATTTGTGTGAGAAATCCTCAATAAGCAACAAAAATTGGCTGAACCAAGTTTCAGAAAATCATGGGAGATACCAGCTCAAATGTTTTCATTCCTGCTAAAATTAGTGAAAGGGCGGTTTGGGTGGCTCCTTTTTGAGAATGTCATTCATGACCAGAATTAGAAGCAGCTGTTTGATGTGTCTAATACAAATAACCCAGATGCAAGACTAACAGAAAAGGTGCTGGACCTCGCATAGAGAGAGCAAGTAGAGTTTGGATGATGCAAGAAGAAGCTGCGATACTGATACACTGGACTTTATTCCAAGGAGAGAAGTAAGTGGTTGTTGTAAATCAGTTAAATTAGCAGTGACCTAACTGGTCTGCTTGCATCGTTTTGCTTTTTCCTGTGAAGACAAAGTACATTACTACATCTGTTTCCTATAAACGCTTTCATTTTATGTGTTTTTTAAAGGGGATTCCTGACTCCAAATGTAAGGCTGGATGCATCACTAACTGCTTCTCTCTAATTAGTGTTTTATAAGTGCTAGAAAATCAGGGAAGTACCTAATACTTTCTGTTTACTTTTGACTATTTTAAGGTTTTTTCCTCCCTACAACAGTTATAAATGGACTGATTTTCTCCTCATATAAATTAACATCACTACAGTAAAATCATGGATTCGGATTTATACCAGGGTATTCCTAGAGAGAAATAAATTTTCCAGAATATTTACACCAGAGAGAATGTTCTTCTCCATGGGTATATTTTAGTAGGACCCTGCACATTCTTAAAGCTATTTGTCTTCCTCGTCATCAAAGACATTTCTATCTTGTGCTCAGAGAAACTAGGACTTCAGGTTTGAGGATGGGTGACTTCTAGCCTGTGCAATGTTTCCTTTCCTTCTTAAGAGAATCACATATTTAGGAACCTTTCTTCTACTGGAACCTCCTCTCAGGATGAAACAGGAGCCATGGTAGAGGTGGAGACTGGCACTCCTATAGCATTGCTAGGACAGGGACTGAAGGGTGAAATGAAATGGGACTCCTGAGCCCGTGGACAGGGGTGGAGTCCAGCTTGAGAAACCTGACAACCTCTGGCAGAATTTTGTGGGTAATCCTTTTGATGTGGGAGATAAAGTTTAATATTGCCTTCAGTGAGTCACAAATAGTCACAAAAGCCATCTTAATATGCAATTAGATTTTGGTTCAGTACAAATGCAAGAGCCTTGGGCCATTCACTGTTTGCCATGTAGGATGGAACCATCTGGCAAAGAAAATTCAAACCCTTTTGCTTTTGCTCATTTAGGAAAGTGCTAATGCTATTCCAGGGCACCTCACTGGAGAAAAAAAANTAACTGAAAACATTTACACTAGGCTCCTTAGACATCTGTATCAGAATCAAAAGAAACTCTTTTAAATGTTTGGAGTCCCAAACAGATACCACTGACACCTTTTTTATAATACAATATCTGAATGGCATTTTTTTCCCCTAATATTTATTCTCTTTATAGGAAGCGGTGTGCCAACCAATACTTTATACTTTTGAATGATACAGTAGGATGTTCGCCCTGTCTCTCAGGGCTCCCACTTATTCCTTTTTGACAGAGCAGTTAGTGCAGTGCCAAAAAATAAATGGGGGTGCATTCACTTTTCCTCCTCCTGAATTTCTAGTAAATTTTATCTGGTGGGTTGGAAAAATCATGAGAATATACTTAAATCATAGTATTTCTGTTTCCTGTCCTGGCAGAAACACATCTGTAGTTCATGTATCTATGCTTAATTATCAAGTATTTTCTAAATTCAGAAAAGCTTCACATCACTTGTCATTTCATCCAAACTGCTCTCACCAGAGAAATGCAGATGGAGACAGCAACATAACAATCCAGCTGTAAATGCTGACCTTCTGCATCTGCAGGGTTGCAAGAGCTTTCACTGCATTTGGCTTATGAAATTACTTTTGAATGTAAGCCACAAATATGCTAAATGTTAACTAGGTTCTATAATGAGCCTTATACCCCGTGGCAGTGTTGCAGAGATCCTAAGCACGCTAGGGAAGTGCACAGTGAGGAATACCTTTTTCTCATACTGGAAGTAATGTGCTTTCCAACACTGATAAGTGTGCTTGCTCTGGAACACTGAATGGAGTTTCCCTTTAGCATTACCAGAGCAGCCAACCAAGCCAATAGGAAGAACAAAGGGAAGGGGAAAGATTCTTCTGACTAGAGCATTAAGCTGAACTTCTAAGGTGCTCTTGGCTCTAGCACAGACTTGATCTGTGACAGGAATTTGGGCAAATGATTTAATCTCTTCACAGAACAGACTGACATGTCTAGAATGAGAGATAACACTGTCCTAACTGGGTGAAATTCTGTGAAATTAGGTGAAAATGTTTACAGGTGAAATGTTTGGAGGGCAATGCTTAGCCTAAGGGCATTAGCTGGAGTACTTAAGGAGTACTGTTACATGGAACTGTGTGTTTAGTAGATTACACACAACATGGTATTATAAATATTTATGTTCAACAGGCTGGGTAAGGTTTCAGTGGTAGATATCTTAAAATCATATCTTCTATAAACTCCCATTAAGAACTGTATCATTTGAAGGAAAAAGATCGAAGTTTTGCTCTCAGTTTGAACTACAATCAGTCAAAAGGCAATATGATTACATGACTTGGAAAAGAGGGCTAGATGGGATGGTGATGGTTTCAGGAAATCTAATATTCAGGGATTACAAGAAAGGCATATAATTTATTTGTTTGATTATGATTGTCTTTTTGGAACTGCTGGGGAACAGGACCTGTCTTGTCCTATGTCTGGAGAGCAGTTAGAATAGCCTGGCTGTCATCACAGTACAGGAAGTAATACAACACATGTCCAGCAACAGAGGGATATACATTGAATCATGACACGTTGGCAGAGATGTCAGAGGTCAAATTTGTGCAGAATCATTTAAGAGTGAACAGGTGTGATCAGACCACCATGGAATAAGTCTCTGTTTAAGCTGTTCTAAGTGAGGCATGAGACACTCTACCCTAATGGTGTCTGTAACCTTAAACCTTCCTCTAGGCACAGAGTATCTGACACTATTCCTAAAGCAAACCAGCACAAGAAACAGACATCCTTAATTACTGCTGCATAATGAAAAATATTTATCCTGTTAATATTGTGGATTGATCCCTAATGTGGGAGTAATCAAAGGGTATTCTCCTTTCCTACAGTTACTGAATGAAAAGAGGGAAACTGTAAGTAGGCTGAATGTGGGGTGACATTCTTTCACCATGTCTTTTTATCAGAGTAAGAGACAGTCACATAGCAAGGAGATTACTTTGCACTCCATGGAAGAAAAAATTAGTTCTAATGTCCCATTATCTGTAGGAGACTGTGGCATTGCTCACTAGGTCTCAGTGCCTTCACATCAATTTAAAAACCCTTTACCACTTAGAAATTAATTCATTCAGACTATGTTTGCATTGAGCAATGAAGACACAGAGCACATGGAAGCTAACAGCCTTCAGTGGAACAGCATCAAGAGAAAGCTAAGGTATGCCTAGCTTCTCTCTGCCCCAATATGTTCAGTTCCTTCTATTGAAAAACGAGCATAAGAATGGAAAATGAATGTCTGCTTGGGTCTGTGCACTGCTAGACAGGACATTATCAGGGCATACCCCTCTGTTTTGAGCCCAAGAGCACATCAGTTTATTCACAGCCCTGAAGCTTTCCTTTGCTGGAATCGTGGGGTTTGCCTCTTCACCATACACTTTGCAAAGTGTCACTCAGATTAAAGTGTGCCCACTGTACTTTGTTTTCTGTGTGTCATATGAGAGTAAGCAAAATATAAATTACACACTTCCCTATTTGTACGGATCCTCTTGCAGTTCTGAAAAGGGAATATGGATTTTAAAAACGGTCTTACTGCCTCCCTCTCTCCACTGTTAACTTGTATTTTCAAGCTGCATTCTGAAAGCTTCCTTACTACATTAAATCATGACCATTTAGCCCTTGGCATATTGGAAGATACATCATGTCATTGGGCAAATCTGAGAAAACAACATAAGTTAGTGGCTGACCCACTGGATAATGCAGCTTTTTCTGGTATAGAATAAAACTGAATCTATAACACAACATACATATGTAAGTATGCGCACTTACACAAATAAACAAACACTGCTAATGCATTAGGGTTTTTTAAAGCCTTCACGTGTTTGGGAGCAGGGGGAAATGCTGTTGTGTGGATTCTCTAATGTCTAAAAAGGGCTCTTTTCATGATACACCCTTTTTTTTTGCGCTGGAGATTGTAGGTATACTAAAGGGGTCTCTCTTTTCTGTCTAGCTAATTTTCACTCTGATTGAAGCAAATCAAGGTTTCCAAAAGTACTTTAAGATCCCACACATATGAACCCACACTGAGATCTCCAAACTGCAGTTCTTTAGAAAGTCAGGCTAATTGTGCACTGTATTTTATCCCAGACCAAAGTCTTGGAAGTCATGCGAAGTATAAACTGGTGCTGAATTTGGCTTCCTGTTTTGATATTCAGATGTGTGCTAAGTGCAAATAAATTTAAATACTATGGAGTCCAACTTTGGACAGTTTGTTCATTGTTTCTTAACACATCTTTTAATCTACTGTGGACAATTCTGTCTTCCTTTTTAGGAAATGTCTTAAAGAGGTAATTTAAACTATCTCATAAAAAGTTCATCACTGTCAGGCAGAGATATGTACAACTGGGCTTGCGCATGGCTATTTTTTGGATTCTGTGAACTGTTTCCTTTTAGGGGAAAATCTATTGACAGGGCAGACTTCCACTAGTCGTCATTCAAGAGAGTTGAATATTACTCTTATTTGCATTCTATACCTGCCATTTCATGCTCATTATACTTTCTACCAGCATTAAATTTATATTAAGATTATTAGTTGACACATGCCAGCTTTTCAGATCAGCCAGATATTTGCACTTTTGTATGCAAAAAGTCTGCACATGAAGGAGTCAAAGTAGGGAGGACACAGAACCCGAAATACTGAACTTCCACATTTTCCCTCTAAAACTCATGCATTAGTCTATTCAATCACATCTCCTGATAAAATCTACATTTATTTTGAATGTTTTTACCTGTCCAGTTAAAGTGTTTTCTAATTACAAATGTGTATGTGGTGTAGCAGACTTCAAAAAGCTGTGAGACTTTTCTCACACTTAGAAAGCTGCGATACTGAGAAATATCTTTAGACATTCTAACTGAGAATAATAACTCATAAATTAAGCTGCAAAAGAACACCTTTAAAAGCAAAATGTGACACAGTTTTGGCAGTTTTCCTTCTCTCCACAATGTAAAATGTTGCTTTAAATAGCATTGCACACATATTTTATAAAACTCATTGATATCTGGACTTGATAAAGAAAAGGAAGAAAAGAAGCAATGAAATATCTCAGATCTATCCATAAAGCTGTAACTATTTATATCTGTGAGGCATTCTCACAGTACCAATCAGGCCTGAGGGAATTAGAATTTATCTACAGTAAAACTGAAAAGACTGAAAGCAGTAGACCTGACCTGAGGATAAGTGGAGTCTCTGATGCTCTGTGAACTTTCGTTTACTATCTTTCAACTAATTTTTACAGTGAAATTGTGTTTAGCTCCTGTGGAGTGAAGGAAGAATTATCACTTCAAAACAGCAATCAGAAATAAAGCTATCTGTGGGAAGCTATATAAGTTTATAATGCCCCAGTGCTTTTGGGTTTGCCCCCTTCCTCCTTCCCACAGTCCCTTGCATCAAGGCCACAGTAAAGTACTACTGTGTCTTTCTTCTGGCCACCCCCCTGCCCTCCCTGAGCAGTCTAGAGCACAAGAAATCTATGCAGAGATTAATACTGAACTGGGAAATCCATCACAGAATCTCCAGGTATATTTCCAGTAATACATAGGTGGCCTTGGAATTTTCCCACTCAGCTCGGTTTAGACCATGGATCTAAAATTCAACTATGACAGGATACTACTCTGGAAGAACATCATTAGTGTACCTCAGAAAGTGTTGGGTATCTTTTGACCTCATAGATAATCACAACTTGTTTTCTACAGTAACTTATTCCTGATGTTGATCTTGGGGAAATTTCAAGATGATCTCATAAGTCTTCTTAATCTTATCCATTTATAGGATTGTTTTTCCCTTCTTTTATATGCACTGCTAGATCCAGCTGGCCCAAACCTTTCCTACAGTGTTTTACAACAAAGATCCCTTTTTAACTGTGTTTTATAAACAAATAGTTTAGATCTTTGAGTAAGATTACCAACTAGCTGAATACGCTCGAAGAGAATAGCTGGTACTTTTCTAGTGCCTGCAAGCCCTTAATGTACTGGATGAAGGGTTTCTTCTGATCTGACAAAATATAACAAGGAGTTTAAAACCAGAAAATCTAAACCTGATCGTAAAGAGATGTGGCTCTAATGCTTTGCTTTTCTCTGTTTAAGACTTTGAAGAGGAGTTGGTACTTTTAAGAGGAGCCATACATTAAGCAAGGGCTCACTATGTTGCATGGAAATACGGCAGCCAAGCAGACACCTCTTGATCAGCATTAGGACAGGACAAAGACTGTTATCTTTAGAGACTCTTTTTATATGTTCTGACTAGAGAATTAGAAGGAATTTCATCAGCATGAGAATACTCAGCCATGACAGAAGCCCAAGGTGTATTCTCTGAATGTAGTACAGCAGAAAGAGAATTCTAAGTGCAGCCATAGACCTGTGCATGTGTAAAGGCAGTCTTTTTGCCAAGGTATTTATTAAAACAACACTGCCAACCAAAGTTGCTCTGAAATTATTTTGTAAGTTCTTAAGTTATCTAAGAACACATATTGTAGAAGAAACTGCTCTGAGGAAATGACGATGAATCGTCATTAAAGGTAGGCACCTGCCCATGTTTCTAAAAAAAAATTGAAAAATCGACATTTTATAAGTTATGAAAACCCAAACCACACTTTTTTCTCCACTTTTTCTCTCCCCAGTTGTAGAAATAACAAAAATATCATTAAAATCAGAGCCTGTCTTTGAGCCTATAAGATTGTAGGAAATCAAGCAAATTAGTTTTATATTTAGTTCTGAACACAGTGAGATTTGAAGCTTGTCCTTTGTTCTACAGTAACAAATTCCCAAGGCAGTAAAGCTAAGTCCCCTTTTCTCTTGCTCATGAGGGAATCTGGACTCATTTCATTGTTCTTGTGGAATTTTGCTGCTGTGTGAAGATCCTGTTCACAGCTGGAGAGGCAATGGCTGGAGTTATTTCAGTACATGTTTGTAGACTGGGTCTTAAAAAGCTAAAACTGCATTAAAGAATCACAGTTAACACAGCTTGTCTCATGTTACAGACTCTTTCATAGCAAGGTCAAACTCCATCTTAAACCCTTTGTTTCCACTGCTACTGTTATAGGTCCAGCATTTCACTCTTGCAGCAACCTTCTTGCTTTTCTATTCTCAAATCATGAAGGGTCAGTTTGTACCCTTGTGCCAAAGCTGTGTTTTACCCTAAAGAGCTCTTTCTCCTGGTGTTTGCCTCTCTTCACCAGTGTATTTGTTGTCAGTTTTCTTTTTCTCCCTCCATCTTAATTTGGCAGACTAAAGAAAACTGTTCTATTTAAATCTCTGAAAAGGCCTTTCATTCCCTAATGATCCTTCCAATTCTTTTCTGCAACTATTCCAGTTTAAGTTCATCCTTCCTGTACACACATGACTATGCAGTTTCCCAAAAGTGATTTCATCAATGTGTGGGCATCCCAATTTGTACTGAAAAAGCCTTTTAGAGACTTCGGCTTTGATGGGCATTAGTGATTTCCCATATCCTGCATGAAGTGAGACTCCACTATGGACTGCAGAGCAGTGAAGTGAGATGCTAGTGCTGGCTTTCGTTGCTAAGCAGAAATTTAAGTGTTATGGAAACATAGTCATGAATTCCTGAACTTACAGATCTCTGTGGTCAGACTTACTTCTGAAAGGGAAGTCCAACCTCAGGCATAAGGAGACATTACTTGGATACCTAACAGTACTGAAATGCTTGAAAGAACCTAAAAGCTGTGAAGCATTTGTGTGAATTAGATGTTTTTCCACATTACTTCCCTGTTGTTGGTACAAGGTCCAGTTTTTGTGTCCTTCTCATTTCCAGCTGTTCTGGAAGCAGTGGTTGATTTTGCTCAGGTACAAAACTGGAGAGCTGTTCATTTGTGCATTTGAAAGGAAACCCCTGTAGACCTCGGCGCTATCACCAGCTATTAGTACAGTACTCTGCCTTGGCACACACACTCCTGCACCATGACCCAGACTGTAGCACCAAAACCATCCATTCTCTGCAGGTCTGGTACAGAGTATGGAGCAGTTGACTCCAGTAAACCCTCATGAAGGAAAAGGATGCTACTTCCCTCCATGGAGACAAGAAGTCTCAGAGAGTTTTTATGCAGTCTCCATCTCATCCTCTATTGAAAACATTTTGTGAGGCTCCACAGATCTGTGAAGGCTCAAATCTAATATAGCTGAGTCACCACTGAGTGTCCTCCTCAGGACTGCAGGAAATAGAAGCCTATCACAGAGGCAGCTCAACCCTTCTACAAGCAGTGACTGTGAATGTATTGTTTGGATATGAGGAGAGATTCTCATTTTCTGAGAAAATGCCTCGTTTTTCATGACATTGTGAAGGGGGGAAAAAAATCTGTTTTGAGTGTATCTAGACAGATGTAGTTGCAAAATCTGATGAAAACTTGATGGCATTTAAAGTAAGGGCAAAACTCCTTTTCACTTTCCTGCAGCCCAGAGGGCTTGGATGTTAACCATAAGGTATACGACCACAGCTTCTATTTGTCATCCTCCTTAGTAGGGGCAAAAATTCTGCACATGGCTTAGTTTTAATGGATTTTAGTAGCTGTAATGCAAATATTGTCACAGAGAAGGTAAATCATAGCAATATGTGACAGCTGAAGCAAGAGTTCCTCAGCTGCTGAGAATTGTCACAGCTTAGCTGAATTCACATTTTGCTAACAAAGAATGTTCCCCACACATTTAAAAGCCATAAATAGTGAAGGTGTTAGGAACGTGTGCAAAGCAACTTAGTGATTCACTTTGGCATTGAGAAGCCCCAGCTTTGTGTATTGCAGAATTTCTCCAGACAATGTCGGAGAAACTGAATAACATACTCAGAGTGTAAAACACATCAACTTTGAAAGTGAAGTCCCCACCATATAATACTGCCTACAAGCTCAGTCCCACAAGCAAAGAAGTCATATGCAAAAATTACTGGAAACTTGTATTTAAAACATGATACCTTCCAAAATAATTTCTACAGGCAGTAAGAATTAATGCATTGTGAACAAAACAGGGTTTTCACTATAAACCTTTAAAAAAGAAAAAAAGGTTCAGCACAAAAAATCTGCAGATAAATCTCTGATGATTTAGGCTTTTTCTTTCTTAAGTGTTAATAACTTATCAAGAGCTAAAAGTGTTTTCAGAAGAATAACTCCATGCTCATTCATTTTGAAGCAACTTTGGGTTTTTCCTTTTGTTTTCAATTTGTTCTACTTGCATTCCTTCTGAGTGGGAAAAATAAACCAAGCATTTCTAAGATATAAATAGTTTAGGATGAGATGAATAATTAAGTGAGAAGAAACCAGAGTTGATTGGTGATAGATCTGAGTGACATTACTATGAAATTTCATTCTTTCCTATTAGCTCAGCATTGAAGAGGTGATGATTTTATAAAACAATGCTCCATAAAAATACAATGCATTGCAGAACATTATGATAACTCCTCTCAAAATAAAAAACAACGACAACAACAACATTACCTGTTAGTTTAGAAAATACATGCAAACTGTGCCACATTAGGTCATTTCAAGAGTTTTTCCAGGTGTTCTTGCTGCAGTTTTGGGCCTTAGGAAACCAGCCACCCCACACACAAAATGAGTCCTACTTTTCTCCAGCTGTCACCAGCCCTCACTCATCTGCTGCTTTGGAACCTGCTCCTTCTCAGCAGTAGAAATAGTAGCCGGTACAGAACGGCATATTTTTCAGCGTTTGACACCCTCCTTAGTACACCTTTGATATTTTGGGTTTTTTCCCTCAAAGCCTAAGAGTGTAAAGCAAATGACCATCAAAGCATGAAATAGTTTATGCTTCCTGCTTGCTCCACAGTTAATCATGCTCATATTATTCTAATAGAATCAGTAAAGAGATGTAAATACATGTAAAATATAAACATAAATTCATGTAAAATTTAAGTGTAAATGCATGTATTTGTCTTATTGAATTAATTGGTTATTTAGATAAGTTATTTTAATCTCGCTTTAAAGACAATGGAAAGGAAACACATCAGCTCTTCATTGTCTTGCCATACTCCAATTTTATGTTTATTTCCCTGTAGACTGAGAATCAGTGTGTCTATTAGAGTGAAATAGAAGAGCTTAAATGAACTGAAAAGAAACTATTAAGGCTCCTGAATCGTCTTTTGCCATCTGTCTACTTCACATGCTTACATTTTCCTTTAATGTGAAAGATCTGTGCTATTCAAGTTACATTGTAAGCCACTTTACATCACTTGATGCAGAGAAAATTTTAAAACTTAAAAGATCAAAAACTGTATCTGAGTTTAAAGGAGCCAAAGCCAAGTGAAGAATGTAACATGCCATCATTACTGGGGAAGGAAGTCTCACTTCACCTGGTATAAAAATGAAGCTCCTTGATGAAACCTGCATGCCCTTTCTCCATACTGTGCAGCCGTTTGTAAAGTTAGGAAACAAGGAAACAAGTTAATAAACAATATTGTTTATTATTTTGTCTGTTGCCACAGATTGCTAGGGGAGCCTTTTCTCCACTAGTTTTACTGTTACAAGGTTTTACAGAACTTTTTTTAGTGCAGATGAACATGCTTGGTCAAGTAGAACTTATTACAGAAGCTGTGTAGCTATTTCTGTGTAAAGCATTTACATTGGGGTGTCCACCCAACAGCCTTTCCTGCATATAACTATTTTGGAGAAACAGTGCACTTCTAATCAAAGCAGAAGGAACAGTAAAACTTTTTTAAATATATGAGATTTGAATGACCTTTCAATTCTCAATAGTGCTGCAGTGGAAACTCCTCTCTCTTCCTTTTTAGGAAATGTTCATAATTTATCTCATAGAAAGATCATCAGAGGGAAACAATAGATTGGACAATGGAAGTCTTGCAACCTCAGTCACACAACTGATGTGAATGTCAAATCTATTGATAAAAATGTCAATGTGAAAAAAAGCATAAAATCAAAACTGGGAATGCTGTAAGGTTAAATGTAAAAATAGTCATTTTACGCTCTAAACCAAGGCAAACACTTGTGCTATTTAGAAGCACCATTGAAACTCTTCAGTAGCACAGGAGCACTATCTGGGGTGAAACAAGCTCACATTGATTTATTCTACCCCCTGTTACTGTAAAAGCATACTGCTAGAGAATATACAGATGGAACTAAGTTTAGAATGATTACCTGCTGAACTTGTAAAGGGAAAATTATGCCTAGTCGGAGAGCTGTTCCCTGGGAAATCTTGTGTTTTCCCTGGATTTCTGCTGGTGGTAAGGTATCATCTCCTGGCCATTCACAGCAACATTTTCCTTCTCAACTGAAATGAAGTTGACTGCCAAGGAAGGAGAAAAGTAGTGAGGTTACCAACTTTTGTCAGGAAACGCAAGTACAGCAGTTACAAAAAGCCATGTAAGTGGATGTCTGTACTCTATTCTGACAAAGACTCCACAGCTTGAACTTCTCTTTTCTTAGCAGCAGAAATACTGCATATATGTCAACTTGTCCATCCCACAACTTCATTGAAGCAAAAGTGGTCTCCTTAGCAACAGCCTTTGAGACAAAAGGCGGAAATTCTCCAGCCTCTCTGACCTGGAGGCTCAAACCCTTCCTCCGGGGACCAGCTGCCCTCTTTTGTCTCCAGCTTAATTTTTAAAATATTTTAGCCCTGATCTGTGTTTATATTGATAAAAAGAATCTGTATAAAATAAATGAGTAAAGTTCAGCTGTATAAACCTGCAGGCTGCCTCAACTAGAGCCAGAAGCAACAACACTGAAGATAGAAATCTTCGTCGTGTTTCTTCAGTGTATAGAGACAAGTGAACTGGCATTATTGCTGTATTTAGTAGTTATCTCAAACACGATGAGGCAGGTATTTCCACATGGACAGACAGCAAAGACCACTTACCCTCTCTCTTCTATGCAGACCTACAGTTTTATTAGACTTGACTTCAACACCAGTCCTACAAACACTGACTATTGATTCTTGGTGACATTTGTAAAACATTGCAAGATCAGGGCACCTACTGTATCTGTCTGTTACAGCCATGCCAGCCTACTGCAACATGGGGAACTAGGTTAATATGCCAGTTCTGCTGCTGGCTTTTCATGTGGAAAAAGTTAGTAGGTCACTGAATTGCCATTTCTTTTCTTTTGCAGCGGCAGTGCAAGAAGAGCCAGAGAAGGGAAGTGTAAATCAAAATATTCATACTGTGATGCTCTGGGAAAGTCTTTCAAGGAACTGGGCTGAATCTCACCTGTATCAATTGCAGTTGGTAAAATAAAGAAGGAGCACATAGAGCAGTTGATGCTGCTGCTCACACAAAAGATTTAGTCCAAGGAATTCTGACAGAGATGCAGTCCTGGCTGCATGACCAAACAGGCTGACAGTACCTCTGAACAAAGCGTCAGAAGTTTAGACACAGAGTCCTAGCTGATGCTTTCTGCTAAGATTTCTCTCAATGCTGAACTGTCTGCTGCTAATAAATGGGTACTTCAGAAAAGAAATGATATGCTATCTTTAGTCAGAGTTTTGATGAAGCCTTGAACTGGCTGGCAATGAGGAAGCCTGGTCCACTGCCAGGCTTGATGGAAAGCTCTTGTGCATATACGTCTTTATACTCCAGTTTGGTTTCTGGTTTGCAACAAATGACTGAGGGAGCCAAGGCCTAGGTTCAAGTTTGTTTCCCTTGGTGGAAGCACAGCAATAACATTCAATGTGCTTCTCGTCTCATTATGCTATTGCTTCACTGTCTGAGAAGACCAACAGAACAGGCTAGTTTATGGACCTGCTTTTACCTCCATTTCTGCCTACACTGTTATTCATGAGGTGGGAACCCAAGGCAGCTTACGGGAATCTTCCACAGTGTAAATCATTCTGGCCCTAAAACTGAATGCTCAAATGCAACTCATAAGTAAGCACATCTAAAACTGATTTTGAGGTGGAATTACTTCTCTGCACTAAAATGGCTTTGTTAAGAATGCAGACAAGCTAGCATTGGCCTGAGACATTTTCATCTGTTACTTTATTTGTAAGAAAAAGAAAACATGCTAGTAGTGCTAGCAAACATCAGAGCTAAGCAATTTCATAGGGTGATTATACAGCAGAGTTCTGGAAACCTTCTGTCTACTGCAGATCCTAGATATTAACACAAGCAGCAGACTAAACATTTGTACCTTGTTTGTACTGCCAGTTGACAAATGAAGGTAATTAATGGGCAGCTATAAGGTGGAAGAGTCTGGAAAATACCAAAACTTGCAGTCCTGAAATACATAGCACTGGTGCCAGAATATTAATTTAATTGCATTGCTGTTGCTAAGTAATCTTCTGTGGTTTTACATTAAGTATTGATGTTTACAGCTCATTATTTTTTCTTATTTCTCTTCTGTCAAATTTTCCCTTTGAAAATTTATTTCTAGCTGGACATTAGGAAAAAAAGAAATATCCCCTATCAAGTGGAACTAAAGTCAATGAGTAACAGGACTTGACACTTATCAGGTTTTTTTGAAGTTAAGTTTCAATTCTCTTTTTTGGGTAACATGGACTTTAGTAGTGGCCAATTACAATGAGTACACTCAGTGAAATTAAAATCAGTGACATCTCTGTCCTTGATCTTTGGTGAAACTGACAATATAGGCAAAAAAAGATTTTCCAAATACTCTTTTGGAAGTGGCCAATACTAAATTAAACTAGAAAGCAAAAGATGTATTGCACTTGCATTACTCTGGACTGATTACTTTCACTGAAATCCCTAGTCATGTAGGGTGAACTAGCTGTATTGGACCTGAACTGTAGGGTTTCTTCCAAATTCATGGTTCTCTAAAGGCCCTTGAGACATCTGTTCTTCAGTGGAATCAGGGAATGCACACTCCAGCTTCAGCTTTCAAGTCCACTTTGTTAGAAAACATACTGATTCTCTGAAAGACTATCAGCCTATGGCTTAGAAGGAACAGGGGGTGATAATCACAGTTGGTAGTAAAAAGGGATGGTTATAATGGTCTGGCCTGGCCTGACCTCCTGCCTATCCATGGCTATGCCAAAAACTTCAGTAGAAAATATATTTTTATAAAGACAACCAGTTCAAATTTAAGGATTGCAAAACATGCTGAGTTTTCCATGCCTGTGGTAAACTGCTCCAGTAGTTACATACCTCACTGTTAAAAATATGTTCTATTTCCTGTTGTAAATTTGCTGATTTAAACTTCAACCACGGCATTTTGTTTTCCCTGTGCCTTTATACCAGAAACTCTTCAATCTGCCCTTAGCACTGATAAAAAACATTCTGTCTGTGGGGTGGGAAGAAGGATATGAGCAAAGCTAAAAAGCAGTGGATTTGCTTTCTCTGATTTTCCAGGAAAGGCATAAAAATTATATGAGGCATTAGTTTGGTAAATTTTATCACACCCAAGAGAGCTTTCTGATATTTCGCCAATATGAACACCTTATTAGATTAATCCATATGCAGGTTATAATGCTTTCACCTGCACAGCATTTTCCTCATGGTTTTATTGAGTGATTTGAAAGAAAAATATTTACATCCCACTTTAGAAAAGTTACAGGCATTTGCATCAGTCCGTTGCCTGGCACAGGGGAAGGCAACATTACTCTCCAGAAGGTTGTTTCTTCCAACAAAACCCTGGGGATGTGCACATCTAGGCACTGCGACACATTCTAGCTTGCATTCTCGACAGGGGCTCAGGCTGCATTTTCACCGTTGTAGCATAATGGTGAAATCAGTTCCTAAATATTATAAAAGCAATTCCTGTCCTAGGAACTTGGCTTTTTCTCATAAAGGAGGTAGCTCCTTGCTAGTAGGCCTTATGAGCTGTGAGAGGCAAAGTGACGGATGCTTGGGCCAGGTTCCAAAATGCTGGCAGTCCTCTGCTGGCACTTACCAGTGACTGAAGGGAAAGGCCTGACCGTGCCAGGCTGATAGGCCAGGGTTTCAGAGTTAAAATAAAACTGAGATTCAATAAACTGATCAAACAGAGCTGACAGGAGAATTGATCTCTTCACACTCCTCCTGTTGCCGGCTGCGCATCTCCCTTCTCATACCTGCTCTGGCACACCCTGTGTTCTAATTCAATTCACTAGAACGGCAGAGAATTATTCAATTTTTCACTGTGCATTTTTCAGGTGGGTTTTTCTGCCATTTTAGCTAATAGAATTGGCACATATGAAGGGCTCTGGGGGAGGAGGCAGGTGAGCGTGTTCTCCGCATTCGGTGGCAGCAAGCTTTGGATGAGCCTGCCCTGCCTTTGGGAACCTCAGTTTGAGTCACTATGCAATAGTACATGTAATACCTCGAAACGAAGAGTCCCGCCGTGCATCCAGAAGGCAGCAGAGTGGCAGGAGCCCCGAGAAGCTGGGGCTGTGCGGGGCGAGGAGGTGGGAGAGCCCGGGACAGCCCTCGGGGCCGCGGCTCTCTCTTGTGAGGGACCTCCGGTGCCTCCCTCGCTGCGTCCTCAGGTGAAGCAGAGGCGGCCCCAGAGCAGCCCCACGCACAGCAGTGAGAATGTCTTGATTTTTTTTTTTTTTTGTCTGTTTGTTTTTAAATTCCTTTCGGTTTACATTCGGCTTCCCTTCGATTTGTTTTTTTCGCGCTGTGGGTGTTTACCCGCGGGTGGGGACAGTGAGGGGACCGCGCCGCTCCTGAGGCTGAGGTGCTGTGCAGTTCGGGGTGGCAGAGGTGCTGGCACAGGTGCCCCAAGGGCTCAGGTGCTCCAGCCCTGTCCTGGGTGCCAGCAGTGTGAGCTGATTTTCACCATACAGCAAAAAGCCCGAATTTCTGTGCACATGCACATCCGATCTGCGAATGGACTCGTGAGAGGTGAGTGTTCAGACCCGAGGGTGGTGAGCTGACAGCTCTGAAGTCACACAGCGTGTCTGGGTTTTAATGGGAGATTCCAGCCACGTGTGAGGAAACTTTAGAAACTGATTCAGGCTTTAGGTGGTTATCTTATGTTTATGATATAGACCCGTTGGTTAAAGAAATAAGGTCTGTTACAAGAAACAAGAAACACGTATAACATAAATTACACCAAAAACATCCCACATTATACCTGCAGCTTTTGCAGAAAGACTCTCAAATTGGATTGTGAAGCTAGAAATCACTGACACAAATTGCAGCATGTGTTTCTGTGTGTCTTCTTGCCTCTGTTCTGTTGCTATAGCATGCTTGAAGATACGCACTCCAGGACATTTTTCCTTTTCTCCTTACTCTAGTTTGTACTGCAACTTACTTTGTGTCAGTCTGTTGTTTCCATGAAATTTATCTTTTTGAGGTAAAAACCTGTGTTATTGTTCACTGTCACTTGAGGTTTTCATAAATCACTGGGCATATTTAAAAGTGTCTATAACGACAGTATTGTTGCAGCAGAGGAAAAGTCCTAATTATCCTATATAAATATGTTGATACAGAACATACAGCTCTATGTCATGTGTAAAATGGCTGCCATTCAGCTCAGTGGGTCTTGTGATGAAACAAACCATTAAAATAAAGTTGAAAAAAACCTCCGTAAATGAGAAAGAATAGTGTTCTTATGCCAGTTTAGATGGCAAAAAGATAGCTTTGCTTACAGACTTAAGCCTTTACACTTCCTTGTGTCCTGATGCACTCAGTGCCTTTTCCAGCAGAGCACCACTGCTGCTCTTAGAGTGCATGTTTCACTGGCATTTGCATACCATCTCCATATGATTTGTGATGATTTTTGAAAGTAGAAATATTAGAGCATTATACTTGAAATCCAGATTTATCCCTATTAAAGGGAAAATGAACATTATAAACCCAAGAGCTGCTAGTGAGCAACCAGAGATTAGCTAACATTTATTTTAAATATGGTTTTCAAAGCAGTGGCAATTTTTTTTATTTTTCTGAATTGAAGAGTGAGTACATGAGGACTTTAGGATGTCACATCAGAGTATGTGAGCACCTTTGACTGGACAGGCACTAAAGAAAAAAGACCATGCTGATGGAGGGTCAGGGCTGTTCTAGCAAGTCAAACAACTGTGAGGTGTTGGCAGGCCTGCCTGAACAGGGCTCATGAGAACTGACTTTAATTGGGTAATCACAGCAACTAAAAATTCGTAATTTTTTTCATTTGTTGCATTCTCAGGTTTTAGCATATGTTTTCTCAAGGTTTTCTCTGCAGTCATGAGGAACATAACTATAAGGGAAGGGAAGGTAAAAGTGCAGATAATATGATACAGGAAATTACTCCAGGACTTAGGGCTTGACACATCCTTTATATATGGAAGGACTTAGGATAAAAGTTATGAGAGTTGGCAGTGCTCGTGAATGCTCTGATAGATTCCAAGTCCTTTGCAGGAAATATTGTGCAGATAGTGCTCCTTACCTACCTCTGTTGTTCTTAGCTGCCTGCTATTGCTATCACCAAGTAGGTAATGTATATGCTAGGGAAAAGGATTCTAAAAAAATGCAGATTGTAAATGGCTTCTGTTTCTATGAAATGTTGCTACAAGGGCAGCACCTGTGCATGATGTCCTGTATGTACCTCAGTTTCCATTTGCTGTGTGTATCCTTACCCATGTTTTTGTAGCCTTTTCCACATGATGGGTATGTCTCTAGGATACTTCATCTTTTGCAGTGTGACATGAGGCTTAATTTACAATTCACTTGCCATTCTAATTCTTTTGAAACAAAATATGGTCATCAACATAGCTATTTTAATGCTATGCACTTCTATACCCATTCCACAGTTCTAGAAGGCTCTTTGGACCTTTCAAGCAGCCTCTGATTCCCCTCTCTGATTTGTGCCTGCTTTTTCTCACATGTTCCATGAGTTCAGTGTGTAATCAAATATAGAAACTGTTATTTGTCTCTTGCCATTAGTGGAGTACATAAGAGGTAAAATTATCTGCACTTTAACTACTTTGTACACACCTGCATTTAAAAACACAGACACCTCTTCTAGTCAGAATAGTTCCTCAGCTGCAGCTTGCAGGAACTTGGGTAGGAAAGGAGGAAAAAGATATAGCAGGGCATTTATCATGTCATGCCTGCCCTGCTTTTGTTCCTCTGTAGAAATCCATTGCCCAGTGCTGGCAGAGATAGCTTTCTGTGTTAAGGAGACAGTGGATCTTACCCAGTATGTCCATTCTTGTGCTTAAAAATTGAGTTCATTCTGGCTCTTGACAAGACATTTTAAAATAGCAGAATAAGTACTGACTTCACAGTTAACCTGAAAGAGTTAAGTTTAATTGAACTTCTTTTATAAACTACTTCTTAGAGGTTTTTCTGTTTGCTCATCTCCACTGGATCTTAAACAGAGACATTGTGTTGCTATGGAAAATAGTGAGCAAGCAATAACAAATGCTTCCTCACATGGAAGCAAGGCACCCTGTTAACCATCAGCCATACAGATAGGACTGAGACTGGAAAAGAAAACATGGGGAAAATATGAAACCAGTTCCTGCTTTCGTTCTGTCCTTAAGTGAAATACAACCTCATTTTCTTCCACAGCACAGTGGCATTCATGTGATCTTGGAGAAGAGGGTCATTTGCTGACAGCAGTGTCACTGTTCGAGGACACCCACCACAGTCTTGAGTACCAGTCTGAAATGAGATTTTGAGAAGCATCTCCTGAGTTACACTTCCCATATGAACGTCTTACACTAAGCCAAAAAGAGTAAGAGATTTTTCTTCTATGATTTTCTTAGTTCTGAGAAATTTCTTCATGAGACACGTGGGGGAATAGAATACCTTCAGTCCAGTCAGAATTCATCTTGCTTCCAGATTCTGAAAGCAGTGGAGAGATATAAATTAGAAACATTTGACATTGGCAATGATCTTTGCTTTGCCACCTAGGATGATTTCCAGGGTCAGCCCTGAAATTCAACACACCACCATTCTAATGGAATAAAGCAAAAGTTGCACAGTAGAGCTATTTTAATTTTAATATTATGACTGTTACACTTTTTTTTATTTTAATAGTCGCATAGGGCCCAACCTATTTTTAAACAACTGAATCTTCATTCCAAAATCTCTGCTTTTTTTCCATCCATCTGCAGTTTTCTTTTTATAATGTTCTTGACTAAGCAGTTACAGTCAATATTCATACAGCCTACTCAAGTTGACATTTTAGGTCTCTGTTTCAAGGAACCATTTGTGTTGTGACAGGCAAAGAACAGACCAGTTGCAGTGTTGTTTTTACTGAAAACAGACAAAACTAGGACAAATCCTACAGTCATTCAAGCAAAACTCCAAGAGTAACTTTGGCTCTATTCATCTCAGAACAGTCAAAAATGGAATTTAGCAGTTCCATGTTTTTCACAGTGTACTCTAAAAAGCTCAGATCATCCTTTTTGCAGCAGCTGCTCATGCATGATTCAAAACTGTCTAATTCAAATGTAATGTAAATGTAAAACTCGGCAAAAAATATCTGTTGGAAATTCCTTCAATATAAAGTTCCAGCTGTATGTGAGATGAAACATAGTAAATAGAAAATTCTCCAATAGATGAAATTGAGCTACTTTTTGTTAACAATTGATAGTAATCAAGATGGTCTGAAAGGTGCTCATTGCCTTGTGAACTTATCTGCAGCAGCAATTGAAGCATGTCAGTCTCCCTGAATCAGCAACATATCTATTTATCAAAAGAATTAAATAATAACATCTGACAAGATCTTGGGATATGCCCATGATGCTGTTTTGAGTTAGTATATGAAACATTGGATTAATAAGAGACCTTTACCAACTTTCAGTCACCACTTTGTATGTAAATAGAAACACTTTCCAATGAATGGTTTAGACTAAGTTCAAGTTTATAAGCTTGACTCCTTTAATTTTGTTTCCTGCATATGAAAAATAAATTAATCATCATTACTTACCAGGAAGGAACTGTACCTGCAACACAGCAAGATGATCCTGCAGAGAAAGTAATGTAGACTTTTCTGGACATCAAAAACATGTAATAATATTTTACTTCTCCCTTGGTAGGGAATCAAAGAGAGCCTTGGGTACTTCAGTTCAAACCACATCACAGTTGAAGTGTCCAAAGAGAATCTAAAGTTTCAGATTCAGCCACTGCTATGTAAAACAATGCCACAGGAACATTCCCATGTCAAAACCACAATTTTTATAGCCAACTGAATAGCTCTTTCAGGCAATGAGCAATCCATTCAAATATACACCTTATTCCAACTAAAACAGAGATACACTATATGTCTGTTCGTGGAGAGTACTTAGCCTAGACTCTAATCTCTAGAAATTGGCGTAATTTGAAGGCACTCAAGAGAACAAACACTCAAATTACAGACTGTTAAGATAGGAAATATGCTGGATTTCCACTGGCACGCTTTGTTGGACACTTCTCCAGTTATGTGCAGTCCAAATATAACTGCTTTGTGTATTAGTTTGAAAGGCATTAAGGGTCACTTTTTATATACATGAACTGAGATAAGGGCTGCAGATCCAACTTATAAAAACAAAAAGGATGGGAGGCCTCAAGAGTTTGCTTTCTAATCATGTGTATGGAAAGCTCTTCTGTGGGCATACCATGGTGGCCATAGGGTCAGAGCTGCCTTTACATGGAGCATGGGTAGAGATTGGACCACTGCCTCCTGTTTATGTCTTGAGCAAGGTTCCTGCCCGGGAGAAGCCTTGTTTCTCAGAAGTAAATATGATCACATTCTTCAGTACTGTATTGTGTTCTAAAGAGTATTTCTAGCTGTCTCTTACAGTTTCCAAGGGCTGATTTCACTGTGAGTGAGCACACCACATCAGAACTGTCTTAGGAACCTAACCCCTGTGTTTAGACATCCAAATGCCCTATAATGAACCTATCCCGAATAGAGACAGCAAACTTTGTGCACTTAAGCAGAAAACTGAAGAATCATCTCCTATGCCAACATTCTTTGTTTTCTCAAATCATGTTTAACAGTGTCCTTGACCCTTTTGCTTCAGGACTCCAGTTTTAACTTGCTGTGCTAACCTTTTTAAGACTGAAAACAAAGGATATTTGTCCCCAGTTTTCCTTACAGACGATAAATTTTAGAACAACTTTGAGATCAATTGTTCTCAAAATTAATGAACTAAATCAAATAATACAATAAAAAGTTGAACAAATTACTTACTAGGAAAGTCTAAGTTTTCTTTACATCAGTTTAAATTCATATCTCAAGCTCTGCAGAAAAAAATACATGTCTTGTGTAGGTCCGATCTCTGAATGTAGATATCAAGCAATATGAACAGTATATTTTGCTTTTAAAACCTCACAGTTTGGGAAAACCTCTCCTGAAATTTTCAGAGGCCTGAAACTTTTCTGATTAGCACTCTTTGCAGTTTTTGGTGGAATTCCCATGGAAGGAAATAAAAGTGTCCCTATCCTTTGGCTACCAGGGGAGAAATTCACGGGCTGAATTTTCTTCACATAAATCTGTGCTCTCAACCCTCACGTCAAAACATCTACTATTAGAAAAATGCGGTTTGAGTAGTGTTTCAGTAATTTTGAATAATTCAGGCCTCCATATTGTGTACTCCAGAGCAATTTGAGGTTTGAAGCTGTGACATTTGAGGTGAAATGGTATAAATGGAATGAAACATGGCTTGCTGCCCTCTAGGCCTCTAGCTCATTCAGGAAATTATCTTTTTTATAATGTTAACCATCACATATATGAACAAAAATCCATAGTGTTTCCCTGACTTGACACTGAAACTAACACAAAAGGGAGAAGCAGGCTCTGAATAAAATAAGGTGCTAAAGGAACAAAAATAATAATCTTCAGTTTCATTCATTGTGCTTCTTTAAATCTTTGTTTGGCAATGTTTCCATGGAAAGGTTGAAGTTTAATTTTTCACACTTTTAACACCTGGTTAAACATCATGTAAACCCATGGCAATGGCCAGATACACCTCATTAAGGAAAACTTGTGACTACTGTCCTGATTAAGTCCCAGATTTTTCTGTATACTATAATGAATTGGTTCTCTTGAAGTTTTTCAATAAAGCAGCTGTCACAATTGCATGTGTCCAGACTTGGTGAAATACATTTTATTGAGATAACCACCTCAGCTGTGATTGTTTATATAATTTGAAAATGTCTCTAATATTTCTGTTTGTAGGACAGCAGAGGGCAAATGTTTTTACAAAGTAAAGCAAGAATATTGTCACTGTAAAAGAGGATTCTTCCTATCACCTCTCAATATTTGATCCTGTGGCTATAACATCTCCCCCCTTTTTGACTTGCTTTCTATATTAGCTAATTTTCACCAGCATCTTGGAAGCATTCTGGCTTCATATCTGCTGCGAAGTGCTACAGGCCAAGTATCTTTTAGCTTATTTCTATCACCCTCGGAGGGCAGAAGTTTCTTTGCATAGCTTAGGAGCAGTCTGCTTCAGTAACAACTGGTGAAACAAGATTATGTTAAATAAAGCGGTGTTGATTACATGAGAAAAGAGAGAAAAGAATTAAATGAAACAAAAGTTGAGTATAAAAAACTTTCTTGTATCTGGCAGCTGCACAAAGTCTAGCTCACCAGGTTACAATCTCATAGTTATTACTGATATATTCAAGCACACAAGAAAAATGTATCAGTGCTTATCTGACCTTTCTTCTCATATGGTTCACAGATCTGGAGCAACAGGAACTTCAGCCAGCAGCAACTTCAGGGAAGAATAGTTCTGGCACTCATGAACAGCAGGGAAATGTTTCACCTTTTCAAACTCCCTTCATATGGGAAAACTCTTTCTTGTTAGGATAACAGAAATCCAATTTTTTCAGTGGCAGGTTGTGTTAAATATATTTCAAGGATGCAAAAACCAAGCAACTGTTTTGCCAACTGAAGAATGTGGCTAACTCCACCCAGTGATGACAGCATTTCCAAGCCTTTGTGTGAAAATTCCAGCTTTCTGCTAAATGTGTTAGAACATGTTGCCACTGTGAACTGATAAAAGAAAATCCTTAGCTTAGGCCACACACACACTTCTGCATTTCTCTTTATGGAAGCTCTGCTGATCTGTCACTGGGGAAACAACTTCCTCAAAGGAGAGAAACAGAAGTATTATTTCAATACAATTCTTCTAAATTAGGTATATTGTATTTAAGTATGTCTTCTGCAGACAAAGATTACTGCCATAAGGAAGGAAACTGCACAGGCTGGCTGATCAGTGTGCAGAATTTGATGTCTTTGTTGGTACATTGTAGTCTTTAACACAAAATGCAAGGATATTCTGCTACCAACTTGTCATTGCTTTTAAAATTGGACTTTGATGCCTCACCAAGAGTTCAACATGCCTTGAATTTCTTTAGTTGGTGACTGCAAGGAAAAAAAAATTGGCTGTCAGAATGAAGAATCTCATTCTAGAGATCTGTCAACTTCTGGATCAGAAGCCCGTCACATTAAAGAAAAAAGCAGTCACTTGGAAGCACAAATCATGGATGGGAAGTGTGAGGGCATCTTCAGCTTTCACAAGACTGGAGTCTGTTGAAAATTATGCAGGGTGTGAGCGAGGTTGGTGGCCTAGGAAATTCTTTAGTATTGACACACGAATGAAACTTTCAGGACAGGGAAATCCACCTCTAACGCAGGGATGTGTTCGTATACATCTCATTAAATCAGACTGTCACATCTAGGAACAGTCTCATCTACTGAAGGAGTTGTGCTGTCTTTCCGGTGACTGTCCTCAGAATTGAATTGCAGCAATTTCTTCAAAATATCTCTATTCCCACTTGTGCTGGTTGTCAGAGCACACAATACATAACCAGAACTGACAGGAGATGACAGCCATGCAGAAAAAAGTGTGACATACACAGTGTTTTGAAAGAGGAATAGAGGGCCAGAAGCGACAGCAAGGGAGAGCAGGGAAGAGAGTGTATGACAGCCTTAAGACAGATTGGAAGAAGGGAGGAAAGCCACAGAATGATGTCAGAGAAGGAGTATGAAACTGAAAACAGGGAATAGAAACTATTCACTCTATTTAGGATAGGAAAGAGGAATTCAAAGATCTGGAAAAAAGGAAGGACCTGGGGAAAAAAAGACAAAGGAGAGTGAGAATTTTATGAAAGTGATGTTAGAAGTGGTATAGAAAACAACTATAGAGGAAACAGAGACAGCTAGGGGAGATTAGAGACTGAGGCAATCACTAAATATGAGGAATGGGTAAGGAAGGGAGACTTTATTTGAGACTTGAATTAACTGTTGATGAAAACAGAAAATAGAAACAGAATGAGCTTTTGGGGAATGGTAAAGAAAACAGGGATGTGAAGACACTGGGACATGGAGAAAAAGAGCTGTCTAGAAAATATACACTAAAGCAGATGAGCATAAGCAAAAAGAAAATAAAATTAAAACCCAAAATAAGCAAAGGAAAAAAACCCAAACAATTTTCTTGTCTTAAGGCATCAAGGTAGGAGAGATTTTTCCATTGTTCACACATTCTCTTCTTTTGCAAAGGACTGTACACTGCAAATTACAGAAAGAGCAGCGTAACTATGGTTACCACAATGCATGCCGCTGCAGAGCTAATCCTCTGCTGGGTACCCATGTTAATTCCTGCAGAGATAACCTTGTGATGAACAATTACATCAAAAGATCTATATACAAGCATCCAAATGTATTAGAGAATTTCCATTTATCCCTCTAATGAGCTTTACATTAGTACTGTAATTGTAGTGAGTGACACTTGCTTTGTTGAACCTTTCCACAGTAAACTCCTCCTCCAAGAAACTGTTCCCAGATTTACCTGAACACACACCTGTATTAATTGGTACATTCATATGAGGTAACAGAGCCATAAACACAACATAATCCTTGCTATGTCATGTCGTCCTCAGTGCTACAGGAGAAGAAGATGATTTAGAAAGGCCTTTGGGGACAAAGGTGTTTTATTGTAGCCTAGAGATTTAGAGAGGTGTCTGTACTGCTCCTGACTCTGATTTTGCCATCCTTGGGATTCATTGTCCCAGGAAAGTTACCTTGAATTTCATGTTAGTGAGTATATTTTGTTTTCTACAGATTTTATAGGAATGTTGTGACTCTTTCCTAAATTTATTCAGGGACAAGATAAGAAAATGAAACTTTTAAGTTAAGTAAGAGTAATGTTAAAAGGAGTGTTTCTACAAAGAACTCTTATGTTTCTGTACATTCACTGCCTATTAAATTCCTTCCAGGCCTACCCACTGATTTTAACAGGCATTGAATTAAACTGAAAGTTAGAGCCTGACTGAAGCGTTCAGTTAGAGAAACATGATGTTATCTATTAGCCACTGCATTCTGAACATTGTGATCAGGCCACAAAAAATGTAGCTAGAAACAGGTGCCAGATATTTTTGTAGAAAATCGGTGCAATTGCAGATCAATTTAATGGAACAGCCATTTCATGAAGCAGCTAACCAGCTGCTCATATTCTGGTTTCACTGATCTAGACAAAGTTAAAATATTCATAGAATTTTCTATCATACACAGAACCCCATTTTCAAATGGTCATGCTTTGTATTCAATCCATTCTTCCTTCAACTGTGCAAACGTGGTACTCACTGCAAGATACTTACTGTGTAGGAGTCCACAAAATGTGCAGCAAAGTTGCCTGGAACCTAGTGTCCATACATGGTAATATTGCATATTAGAAGTAAGATGCAAAATGACAAATGAAAGATAATTTTTATAAACTGAGCATAAGTATAAGAGCTGTAAATTGGATGAGAGAGGAAACAGGCTCAAATTTTCCCTTCCTCTCCTTATCACACTGCACTGAAGTCATTGGAGTAACTCAAGGTAGAGTTCATAACTAAAAAATTGTGTCTTACTGCTATTCATTCTCTCTCAGTATAGAACACATTTATTTTTTTCCCACTGGACTATTTAGTAAACCACAGTTATTCAGTTAGTGATCACACTTTAATTAGATTCCTTACATGCCAAAATAGCCCCAGTCACTTGTGTGATCTGCATTAACTTCTAATAATTTAGAAGGAAATCAGAGGCACTGAAACGAGCTCCCTCTCTCATGATGGGAGAGCAGCTGCCTGCAGGGTGATGGTCGTGCCAAGGATACTTTATGCTCTGCAGATGGTTCCCTTCTGTCTCAAGTTTGAAGATAGAGATGTGCTGAACAAGCCTTTTGTAACATTCCTGCTGAAAAGTTAATAGCCAACAACCAAATCTGAACCAAAAAGAGCAGTGGAATATTCCCCCTAAATATAAAATTGTATTGATGGCCTTTTAGCAGCAGTGACTAATTTGGTATTTCCTAAACAAGGACTTGATTTATGATACTTGGAAGGGATAATGTTTTTAAATGTTAGAACTAGAATGGAATTAAATCACTGTTGATTGTAGTGCATGCCTGCTCACACCAGTTATCGTCCTTCGCCTGTCTGAAGATTAATACTCTGTATATGTACTGTGAGGGGAGAAAGACACAGCAAATTCCTTTCCAGCGTTTTTTCAGTTTAGTAAAACTTTTTTTTTTCCTGGTAAAAAAATTCGGTTCCCGGCATTTTATATGAAGCAATTGCAGGAAAGTAAGTTGAAAAAATATAGTTGACTATGACTAGAACCATTAGTCACAAAGATGTGTGCAGTGAAAGCCTGATCACATGTAGCATTTTCCATAGTGTCAGCCAGTGGTTGATGAGCAGGGCTGCATTCCCTTGTGGAGGTGTCAGGCTGCATCACTCCAGCAAGCTTGGTATATACCCAATAGAAGTAGAACTTTCTAGGGACGGTGTATGAAATGACAAGGCCTAAGAATAGGTTGACTTTTCCCTGAGGAACTGAAAATAATCACCTCCTGATGGCAGAAGGTGAATTTTGACAGCTGTTTGCACAGGTTAATTTCTGTCTTCTTTTCTGGTGGCCATTTATGAATAAGTGACATTGTGTAGCACCAGTACTACCTATGGCTTCAAAATCAAGCAGGGTATTTTTTTAGCAATGAGAAACACAGCACAATCATGAAATGCTGTTATAGACCTTCTCAGCAGAAACAGGGAAAGAAAGATCCTTCAGCATTCAGCTTCAACAGCTGCCACTGTAAACTGATTTGTGCTTTGTTTAACATTAAAATCACTTAAATAGGTGGCATGAATGACAGGCACTGGACAGCTGGTAGGGAGAGTGACAGAATATAGTCTGAGGAGACTCCTTCTTTTAAAAAGTTACTCCAAACCACTTCACTTGTCTATCCATAAAGAAATTAATGGAGCCAGCAAACTCCAAACCATGAAGTCCTGCTGTTAGTACTGTATTTTACACATTGAAGTAAATCCTGATGGGTGTTTTTAGCAAGTTAACATGGGATAATAGTTAAACATGAAAATAAATTAGTCTCTCTTTCTCTGTAACATGCAGACCTAACTACTTTGACATTGAATAGATTCAATCTATAAATAAACAAGCAGTACAGGGATGGCAGGATTTCAATTCTTTGTTTGCTTTGCCGGTCTTTTCCAGCATTTGGTGGATATCCATTTCTTATCAATTATCCCTCCAGTGTTCTTTCTGATGAGGGCATTGCCTCTGACAGATCTGTCTGTGTACTGCAAGCTTTTATCAAATTGCCAGAATTACTTCACTCATCATTTGAACCTTTTCCCACTCAATTTAGGAAAGAAAAAAAATCTGCATTCTCATCTGCATACATGCATACTAACTTGTTTTCATTATTTCTAGCCATAAAGAATATTTTTGGACTAACTTTCCAAAAAATCTCTTTTCTATCAGCCCAGAGGGCAATTGCAATGGTCAATATAAACTGATGGACAGTAACGTGCAAGATTTTTTTCAAATTAAAGCATACCAAAGTGTTCAAATTGTTATGTATTTTAGGTAGACTTTTAACATTCATATATCTGATAATCTTACTAATTTGACATGATTTTAAGGTCTATAAAACGTAATACCTACTGAATCTTCAGTTTTCATTTCCATAACGAAAGAGATACCTGGAGAAGGCAGCAGTGGGAGTTGCTCCAGATTTACACCATTTAGACAAGATAAGACTGCTTCTGGCTTTATTCTAGGCAAAGCTTCCCCATATGTAGGATAGAAGGTGGTGGGGAGGGGGAGTCTCCTAAGAAATTGCACTCTTCACAGGACAGGATAAAAACTTCTTATTTCTTAGTTGCAATTTATAGTTGTGTCTCATTGGCAAGATCACATCACTGTAATATCATGCAATGACATATTTCTAGTATTTCTAGTGCTTGTACTGCTGAATTCTGGGTAGAGCACTCACCAAATCAGTCATCTATAAAGATACTTGGCAATCACTAAAAATCAGAATAGAACCCCAGAGGGTGAATATACTTCAATTTAGATTAATATTTCATACTAAGAAACACATTCTTGTTCTATTTTGGTTTTCAGGATGCCAAAGAACATGTTCTGGGCATGATTTGTGCTGAAAACTAGAGAAAATTCCACTTTCTCCTATGCCATAAACCTGCCAATCATTTTTAGATAGGATCATTAGAGGAAGCAGAAGTCAGAGTGCAGACAGTGTTTTTTGTCATTAGTCAAACATTTATGAAAATATTTTTAAAGCTCTGTAATAAATAACATAATAAATTCTAGCAGTGTGTCCTTTTTTTACTTTATTTTTTTCCTTTTAAAAAATACTAGTGAAAAGAAATGTTAATTAAAAGTCTATAATTTATAAGACACAGAACTACTTTCCAAACAATGCTTATCACACACGAAATATTCCATGAAGATGATTTTACAATAATTATGTAAAAGTCAGCTAGTTCAGAGCTCCCAGCAGTTATTCCTCCCAATCAGCGGAACACAAAAAATTAGTAAGTAGCTAGGGAAGCTTTGTTATAAACAACTTAGTAACCTTTGCATAAGCGATGTAGTGATATGTGTGCATACATATGCACAAACACAGGCAAGTGAGAGGTATGTCCAGCACACGTGGGTTTACCCTGTGTTGAAGACAGATAGAAATACCCGATTTAATTTATTGTGAGAACCAGTCTAGATGTTTGAAAGTGACAAATTAGCTGAATTCAAGGCACTGAGAAGATTCTGATTTTCAGATGACCACTTTTTATCAGAGCCACATCTTCAAAGTCTAAAATACCTCTGCATCAGGTGTTAAAAATGAGGTCTGTGACTGAAAGTTCTGATGCATAAAGACCAGAATTTTGGCATACTGTAGGAGACAAATTATACACTATGCACACTTTGATGTCATAGATAATTAACAAATTACCATTAAGTTTTATGAATACAAATCTATTTTTCAAAAATCCAGCTAAAATGAAAATAGAACTGTAAAAAGTCTTCTACCAGAAGTCATTGCTTCATTTAAACCTTTTTTTTAAAATAGTGAACATTCTCTGAAAGATCTCTCGAGTAAGAAAAAAAAGTTGTTTTAACCAATCAACACCTATACCATTATCTTTTCCATTATCTCTTGTTTCATAGACTTTCTTTCCATTAAACAAAATTTCTTCTGTTTTCCTATTTCTATTCAGCAGTCAAAATCAAGCAAAATCAGAACATACAAATCAAATAGTGTACAGCAAGTTTCCATTCTTCAGTGAGAAGAAAGGCTATTCTCTAGGCTACGATATTCCTGGCAGTGTGTGGTGTGAAGGCCCAGCCCTATCTGCTGCTGCAAAGTAAAATGCTATTAAGTGAAGTTCTGAACAAAGAGAAACATTAAGCGTCCTTCTCCAAATACACTAGAATTAGTCTAGCAGTCAAAGTTAATTTTCACAAAGTTCCTGTGTAAAAATGGATTTTCATTTTGGAGGATTGAAGCCAAATTCTGATCTCACTCATGTCAGATGAGATACCCCAGTGACGAATGTGGTTCTTGGCTTCCCAAGCAGCCGTCAGAGTCAATGTGTTTCTAATAAGATGGAGACTCAGTAGGGGCCAGGTGTTCTATTAGTTTAAATTGTTAGAGTAGCAGGAGTTGTGTAGAAGGGTAGTAGATGGAAAATGTTTTCTATCTGCCCTAAATGTGTACTCCAGGTCCAGAAATTCAGTTGCTGCAGTTCAGCATTTGTACTTACTGAGCTTCTGACTGAGGTTTAAGTTATAAGCCTTCTGTGTTGTAGTATTATAAAGTGCATACTTGACATTGCAGATTTGCAAGAGAACTCACTTATTTTGGTTTGGATCAGAATTCTATCTGTTCCTCTCTAAGGAATTATTTTCCTTGTATTTTTGAAAGTAGTTTTGTACTTACTATTTAAATAACTCTAGTTCAAAGGTAGCTGTTCATTAAATGTCCTACAGAACAACATATTTAATGAAAACCTGAAACCAGACTTGTGGCTGGGTAATAATGTCATAATTGAACAAAATGTCATATTACAAGGTGAAAATCAAGTGAAGCTTCACAAAGCCAGGCCTGAGTAATTTCAGGTGATGGGGCTGTAAAGAGGCTGGTGAGCAGTGGAGTGATTTGCTGTTGTATTGATGGATATCCTTGATGGTCCCATCTTGTAATCATTCCACAAGCACTTCTGGCAGGAGAGCAGCAGGCCAAAGACCACTGTTGGGGTGCCTGCAACATCAGCTCTTTTTCTGCAACAGAGAAGGCACTCACCAGGAGCTGGACTTCAGGCAACATACTCTAGGCACAGTAGAGTAGGGTTTTTCTCTTGGACAGCACCTACGGCAGTGCTCAGCACCCCCATCCCTGCAGGTATGCTCCCTGGAAAGCCAGGCTGTGCACCTAAGTGATTCTGTGACCCTAAGCTGGTCCTCTTGGCTTCATAAATCCTGCACATTTTCAGAGACCCAGAAGAGAGAAGCTGAGGGGAAAGCTGCAAGTATACCCATAGGCAACACAAACCGAGAAAATCTCAGTTGCCAGAAAAATCTCTTTTCTTTGAGTGATTAAACATGTATTCACACAGCATGTGAGTTCAGGCAGCACCTCCAGCATACTGCTGTGTAGTTGGAGAAGTGCCCTGGGGTCCTTTAAATGAGTCAAGACAGAAGGACTGTCATTTTCATGACAGAGCAGTCTTGTGCTAAAAGTATCTGTACTTCTGTAGAGTTGTTACCGAGAGGGTGAATGAAGTCCAGATGGCAGCTTTGCAATTTGCAGGGGTGAAAACACCCTACAGAGAGGTCACTAATACCATCTGAGCTGTAACGGAGGTTCAGATCATAGTATGATGCCCTGCCTTACTGATGTTTAACAGGTTTTAACATCATCTGCAACTCACTAAGACAGTCTCTGTGCAGAGGTAACTGACCCTTTACAAGCTTTGAGACACAAATTTCAAAAGACAGGAAAAATTCTGTGTGTTTTTCATCCTGCCCAGATAATTTAAAAAAAAAAAAAAAAAAAAAAAAAAAAGATTATATAGAACATGCAAGAGTATTTTTGGCAGAAAAAAAATCATAGATTAGTTTTTCTACTAGGATGGAAACTAGACTTTCTTTCAGAGAGACACCCAGAAAAAGTCCGAGCATGACTTTTTCAGGAACAAAAAAAGGCTATTTTCATTGAAATGAAGGAGGGAGCTCCCTGCTGACCTGTCAGGGACAGATTCAGCTCCTCCAAGCACTAGGACTGCTGTCTGGCAGAGACCCTCATGAATGCATCAGTGAATTCCAGTGTTGTGGAGCAAGAAGGGGCAGAGGGGCATCTTACCATGAGAACGGCTTTTCTTACTAAAAAGATACACTGATTACTCTTTGTCCAGTCTGATGGCTCTTCTGTTCAGCCCAAATTAAACACAGGTTGGGTGGTTTCCTTGGGAAAATGTACCAAAAAGAACATGAGATCAAGTTGTCTTTGTAGGAATGTATAAATATAGTCCTTTCTACTACTACTGTCAGCTAAAGCATTTGCCATGTGAGGTGCTTATGTGCTCTGCATGTCAGAACTAGCTAACCTGAGTGTCATCACATGAGGTGCTGCTATCGAGGAGTGCAGGTGGTGGACCTGACATAAGAAGGTCTGGTAGCAAGGACAGGATCTGGATAAGCCACACAGGTAGTAGGAGAGGGCAAGGAGCATGTGAACGTTCTGACTCTGAGTTTGGAAGCAGTGCAGCAACCCTGCTCCTGTGGCAGGGAGGAAGACCACGATGTGTTTGGGCCTCATATTGTGGATGTAAAAACAGACTGCTTGAAAAAGAGGAGGACAATAACAATCTCACTTCATGACAAATCACCAGAGTCCACCACATTAACGCATGTGTTGCTTTTCTTTCCTAATCTACTTATATTTTTGCATGGTTGCATTTGAATTACTTTTACGCTTAAGAGTAATTACAGAACAATTAGTTCATGAAGGAGAAATTATCTCCCTTCCAAAACAGCCCTTACACCAGAAGGTAAAAAGATAGTGAAAAGTAGGAGATATCTTAATCTTATCTATCTAGATATCTATATCTCTTTCCAGGAAAGCTTAGTAACCTTTTCCAATCCACTCTAAAAAGAAATAATTTATTTGTGCATGCTGTATTGATGTCCCAAATTCCAGTTTACTATTCAAACTGTAAGGCTGTTTTCTTCCCTTTGTTTCTGAACATAGCCAAAGTAGGAAAAGATTCCATTTTTTCACATGATCCACATCTTGAAAAGTCCCAGAAACTGGCAGCCCATATATTGATCTAACTTTAAACCCCTTTCTAAATTGAAAAATAAGGAAGTAATTGCCTGCTCATGATAATCTCTTTTCTGAATGAACCAATTTTTAGATATGGCTCACAGTGGGCATTCATGAAATTAAACAGAGGAATTAAAATGTTTTATTTCTGTATATCAAGTGATATCCTGTGTGCTTTGGGAACAGAATTTCTAACACTGTAATATCTTAGAAGCACTTGTGTTTAGCCATACCTTTTATTACGTCTGTATGTGAACATCATACACTGCTGTACACTTTGCTTCTTCTAATCCCATACCAAATGTAAATGCTAATGAATTTTAATAATTTGAAAATAAGTTAAAATATTACTATTTCATGATTGCACACATCCATGGACTTTTCAATTGTGCTTTTTTTTCAATACAACTTGATACTCTCTGAATATGAAGCACAGCTATTTGGTCTTTTAACCAAGCATCTGAAACTCACAAAAAACTAAAAGTGTAAAGCTGTGTGAACGACAGTGTTATTAACTTCCAGTGAAAGCCATTATATAGAATACAACATTTTCCCTCTGGGAAAAGGTAACTCAGTTCTAATTTAGGAGGAAATAAAACTGTGGTCAGAAGGAAAATATCTACACAGATAAATCTTCTTACTCACACACTCAATGTAATTTTCACACCACCACGATGTTACAAAATGGGACAAATTCACTTACCCTTCCTGGAGCAACTGGTCTGAAGTATGAAAAGCCTGTCTAATATGAATGTCCAAGAAACACATCTTATAGAAAGCAACAGCCCTCTGCTGAATGGTATTACAGAGTTTAGGGTACCAAGGATTTCAGAAGTAGCTGAGTTTGACAAACAAGTGCATCTGGAGATGTTTAAGGGAGAGGTTTCTGAATGGCTGAAAAAAAAAAAAAAGATTAACAAAGAGAAGAAGAACTGGCGTCCTTGTAAGAGGCATCACATAAATTATTCACAATCACAAACTTCTAAAGATCAAATTCAGTTTGGAGAAGGTGTTTAGTTCAGGACAGATTTTTATTTCATTGAGTTACTTAAGCCACAAACTTCAGAATTTACTCTAAGTCTTTCTCAAAATCACAGAAACTACTGTATGTTAAGATCACACACATGCTCTTTGTGGGGGGAAAACAGTTGTCCATTTGTCCGGCTGATGGGAATAAGGTCAAGGGAGTTCAACACCTGCTGTAGAAAAACACACACTCCATAGTTAAGACAACAGGTGCTGAACTCATCTAACCTTGGTCATGCTAAAAGACAACTGTTTTCAGCATATCTGATGGAGAAGTTCGAGTATGTTTATTAGCAGTATCTGCACTCTGCTTACATCTTTGCATTCTTCTGGAAATTAATAGCTAATGGGTTTGGGCAATGTCTCTTCAAAGGTTTGGTTTTTTTTGGCCTAAACCCTTTGTGTTACTTCAAGATGGGCAAATGAGGCTGATACATGTCTGTACACATACTTGTGAAAAACAATTCCTAGAACTAACTTAAAAGCCTGCCTGCCATATGGAACAGCAAAGGTGGATCTCAGTCTTGTAGCATGACACTCTAACCCATAGTGGCACAGCACTGTAAATTGCCTGGTCCCATTAAAAAAAAAAAAAAA
>VXAU01002912.1:582955-609842 GCA_013399695.1 Formicarius rufipectus
CAAAAAGTTTTGCAAATAAGGCCACTAAATTACAGTTAGGCATTGTTACAACCAATGTACAACTTCATAAACACTTCAACTTGTGCTTTTAAATTTCCAGATGTATTTACTTTACTCCTTTAAAGCACATTAAAGAAAAAATGTTCTTTGTTATCTGGGACTATTTGGAATCTTTAGCAATTCACTTAACACGTCATAATGTCTGTCATAGACTTTCCTAAAATACCAAGGGAAAATGAATATCTCAGAAAAGGAATAAATCTCTTAAAAAGTACTACTGTAATTAAGTAGGTCACCATACTTTAGAGGTGAAGTGCCTATTAGTATTGGTGGGTTTTAGTCCTGATTCAGCAGAGGGCTTAAGTAAGTTCCACTAAAATTTGTAAGCAAATATACATGCAAGTTTGTCTCTGAGACATGGTCTTTAATGGTTATTATGCTGGTTCTTGAGGATTTTGCCTTTCATTTCCCAGTGGAGAGCTAGCCTTTAGAGCGTGTGAGAGAGACAGATGTCCAAACATAAATCATACCTGTGTGTTTCAAGTTTACTGTTCTTCTTCTCCTGAGTTGTCTTGGTGTAAACGCATCCCCTCCCAAACGCACTTGCTCAGGAGTGGTGTTTAAACCCTTGTATATCCTGTGACAAATCTATTTTAGTTTAATATTTGCAAGTCTGTGGATGTTCACACAGAATCACAGAGAAGGGTAGAGTTTGGAAGGGGCCTTTGACAGCTGATTATTCCAAGCCCCCCTTGCTCAGATAAGGGTCAGCTAAAGTAAGTTGCTCAGGGCCAAGTTGTGATGGGTTTTCAATTATCTGCAAGGATACAGACTTCACAGTCTTCCTTGGTGACCTCTTCCAGTGTTACACCAACCTTATAGTGTGAAAAAAACATTTTTCTTGTGTTTGAATGGAATTTCCTGTGTCCCCTTTTGTCCTCTTGTTCTTTCACTGGGCACCACTGAGAAGTCTGGCTCTGTGTTCTTTACTCTCCACCATCATATAGTGGTCTATCGTATAGTCCATATATCATATCTATGTGATAGTTGCACACACTGAGAGGATCCCCCTGAGCCATCTCTCCCCCAGGCTGAACAATCCCAGCTCTCTCAGCCTCTCCCTGTATGTCACCCTCAGGAAATAAGATTAGGCTATTGCTGTCCTGTAAAAGGCTGAAGCTGTTTGCCTGAGGGACCTTGCCCTGTTAGCAGATGGCCACTCTGCTGAGAAAGGTTTAAGAGAAAGCTTCTGGCACACAGAGATGTGACCTGCATGGAAAGAGCTATTTTTTTGTAGGGAATGCTAATTTAGAGTATGGACTAAGTCATCCTGGGACAGGGATTCTAGGAGTATCCACTGAGGCACAATGTATAATTTGTCTTTTATGGTATAATCTTACTGTGATTTTTTTTTTAAACAAAAGACAAACACCATGAAGATGAGGAACCAATAATTTCCACATTGTAGGAGAGCATTGAAAATCGAACTTTCACACACATTACTGAACACTGCTTGTGAAGTATGCCTCTTTCTGAAGCATTCCATTTCAGTACAAGCTTTGGAAACAAAGAATGGATAAAAGGAAGCAAGGTTCATGCAGCACATATGGCACAGACCATTAAAACAACTGGCTTGTTTGCTGATATTTCAGCTCCCATATTCAAGAGTCCAAAGGCTGTTTGCTACTCTGAGAGCTCTTTGCATAATTCTTACAGATTCTAACGTATCTCCTGTCTCTTACATTCCCTAGCCAGCTCTTCCCTCATCAGTTGGAAACTTAATTTGCTACTTTTCATTGCTAAATCTGTCTTATATTGCCACTGAAAACAGTGAGGTAATCTGGCTTTGAAAATTAATTTACCTGCCTGATATTACACTACAATTTATTTAAATCCATGAAGGGATGTAAAGTATACTTCCTTTAGCTTTCTGTGTTCTGGATCCTCATGGACAGGGCAAGAGAATTGGTGTTTCTGATGTCCATGTAGATAAGAATAGCCTGACATAAAAGATGAGTCTCAAAGGACTGAACAAACAAACCAAATAGTCAGAGGAGCTGACAGGACAGCTGTCACTGCACACAGAAGCCGGTGAAGGAGAAGGTATGTGAACTCTTCACTGAACTGCAAAATTCTCATAGCTGTTCAGGCAAGGCAATTCTTTCCCTTTCTTTTGATCCTAAAGATTAAATCGTAACAGCTCAAATTCAAGCATTTTATATTTTAGTCATTCCGGAAATGTCTGAAGAACACTTTTACCACCATGCAAATAGACAACCCCTGCTAAGCATGCAAGTGTTTCAACTTCCTGCTCTCCCAGCACCTGAGAGCCCGTTCAGGTGGGAGAATAGGTATTCCTGTGTGCTGAGTCACTGTGAAGAGCTTTGTGTGCTGGAGGTGCTTCAGTCACACGAGGGACCTCATGCAGCTGCATGCTGCTGTTGCAGTTGTGGGATGTGCCTTTTGGCAGGCCTGCTTTCCAGAAAGACCTCACAAAGGCCAGCAAGTGGACAAAAAAAGTATCAAATTAATGTCAGCATAAAAAATGTGAATTAACCTCAAGGAAAAATAGTCTAAACTGGGCTTATGGTATTATGAGTTTGTGACAGCAGTTACATCTCAGGGAAGAGAGATAACAATCATCACCAGAGGTTCTGGGAGGTCATTAATTTAAGATACAGTAGCAGCCAAAAGGAGAAAAGAAGGTCAAACTTCATCAGAAAGTGGACTGAGGACATAACAGAAGGCATGATTTTGTTGCAGTGAAAAATCTCACGTATTATGGGCACTGTCTGAAAGTTTGATCCTTACATCACAAGGAGTAATAATGGAGTTAGAAAAGGTGCAGAGAAAGGCAGGATAAGTGATTAAGGGTGTCAGGTATTAAAAGGAGAGACTTCAAGTACTAAATCCTAAACTGAGGGAAGAACTGTCAGTGAGAAATGTGAAGTCAATCAGTGAAGTGGATGCAGAGCTACTAACTAACTGAACCCTTCATCATCCTGAAATTTGTTGCCACAGATTTTGGAGACAGTTTCAGCAGAGGATACGGGGAATTAAAAACTCTGGAAAACCAATCTAATACTATACTAAAGAAAATAAACAGGAATGCCTTAGTGAACTACTCTAGACATGGGAGGAGTAGTAGGGAGACAATGTCCAAGAGCACATGCTCTGCCTGAACAGCATCTCCTAGAAACTGGTGGAGCCAGACTGCTGGTCCAGCACAGTGGCGTTTGTTATATGCTGATTTTCAACACCAAGCCCTACTAAGATGTAATTTGCATCTGCTTCAGTGCGTCCTAGTCTCTTGCCTTTTCAACAGCCTCCCTAGCAAAAGCCAGCCGGTGTGTGGATTGCAGAGCAGTACATGGGTCAGTCCAATACTTCTGATGTGGGAGGTGACAGAGTCGTAAAGAGACTGCAACAACACGCAGGAAGAGCATGAGAATCTCAGGCAGCTTCCAGAGAGTGAGATGTAGTCAAATGATTAAGTCATCTGCTCCACATCATGCCTGGCTGTTAAGGACTTCTGTCAGAGGAAAGCACTTAGAACATCAGGCTGATGGGCAGTAATAACAAAAAAAAAATAAAATTATTTCTTCTGATTCCTTCTGTTCTCTTTTTGGCTTCTGCGACAGGAATTGTTGAGGGTAGGATTATGGGAGGCCATGAACAAGCTTAAAATCTGTGTCCTACTTAACTGCCTCTGATTTTTGCATGTGGGAAGGAAGTGGCCTAAATCTGACCCATCTAATATATATAATATATTCCATGGCATGTAATGTTTTGACAGCTTAAGTAGATATACGAGCACTGAATTGGTAACTCATTCAAATCAAAATTGGTATGCCTCCTATCTCAGTATTGTAAGTTCTGGTTTTATTCAGATAATTGTGTTTATTTTTTCTTTTCCAACAAGATAATTGTGCATATTACTTCCGTCTTTGGTATGTGTTAGTCTTGTCCAGGTTTTTTTTAATGCACTCCCATGAAATCTTAGATACAGATATCATCTGTGCTGGTAATGGGAAATGTAGGTGCTGGCCAGGAGCGGAAGATTGAGAATGTACTTTTCCTGCCTCACAAACATATTGTTTATGTCAGAATTCTTTTTTCCTCTAAGTGTACCATAATGTGGACTGTGTGAACACATCATAAATGGGCTGATCTTGATAATGTGTTTGCTAGAAACACTTCAATCTATAAATCGGGAGCTAAGCCACAGAGAAATTTGTGTTTTGTCAGGAGAAGTCAGTGGCAGAGAGATAAGAAAGGACTCTGGAGTGCCTTAACCACAAAGCTCCCATAGCATAGTGGGAATGATGGACTACGGAGCAAGTCATTTGGTGAGTTTGACACAACTGCAGAGCACTTCCAGGGACAAGGTCTGAATGAGAAAGATGAGTTCTATCTGCAATGCCTAATCTCTAACAATGATAAAATTTGGCACAAAGCAGATAATTTCTTTCTAAGTGTTTAAATCCCTTGAGCATTCTTGTTTCATAGGTAAGTGGTATAATAGGAATTATACCGCTGTGAACCTGCCCAAGGAGACAGGCTAGGTCTGTTTTTAGGAAAGCTCTCAGTGGATCCCACAAGCCTGGACCTTCAGTCATTTGCTTTATTCATGGGAAAATTTATGATTTAATTATTTCTTTAGTGCTCCCCTCCTCTTCCCTTCTTCTCTTTCCGAATTTCCTTCCCCATCACTGTTTTCCCTTTGCTCAGTAAATGCTGGTTGCCTCTGACAGCTCAGCCTCTGAGTCTTTTCTGACTCCTGAACCCCCACTTGTGTCCTGGCTGACTGGGACAATTGTATTAACACTCAAGAATATCCTTTTCATATTGCACAGTGAGACAACCAAAGGTACCAGGAATCTATCCTGATCATGATTTATTCATGTGGAAGTCTGACAGGCAATAATTGCTGCCATTGCTCACAGACAAGAAATTAACAGCTTGGAAATAGTGCTTCCTGAATTCCCACATCTTGTCCTCAGGCCTGGGATCAAAATGAACTGTGAGCAGATGTGCTTGCAAGTAGTTTATTCTCATGTCAATCTATGTTCTGCAACAGTGCTGTAGTGTCTAATTATTTATGAAAAAAATTTCTACATGAAAAATATTACATATATCTCTCCGTAAATAATACCTTTCCCTCTTAAAGGACCATCAGGAATACAGGTCAACAGTTTACTGTGGAGATGCCAAAGGATGGCAGAGTGGACTGTTACCTCTGTTAGTGGCTATCTTGATGTCTAGGTAAGAAGATAAAATACATGCACTTGGTTTTGCAGCACTTAATCACAAAAGTTGAGTTCAGCTGCTGAAAAGAATCTCTCTCTAGATAAATTCTTTATCTGCCCTTTCCCTCATTGGTCTCATTTTGCTGCTGATTTTCTCCTGTCTTTTACCTTTATTCTCTTCTTTGCCATCTCTAGTACCTCTCCTCCCAGAATTTGATAGGCATTGCTATGGTGGTCTTCTGTGAATCCTGGGAAGGTAACATGAAGTTAGAGAGACATTCTGCAACATACTGAAAACAGTGCTGGGGAAGCTACTGAAGGATCCCTGCACTCACTTAATTTTAGCCTTGAAAGCTCAGTTAAGCTGGTTGTTCCTTTGGGTTCCTAGAACTCAGAGAAGCAAGAAGAGTGATTAAGTGGATAAAAACATGTAAAATTATTTTTATAAAATATATATTGGTATAGGTTTCGGGAAAAAAAAAATCTTGCTGTTTCCCAAACACATGATAAGGAGAATGGCTGAAGGAACCTTGCTCAGTCACTGACTCTAATTATGAGTACAATTTCCTATAGATTGAATGGCTGAGATAGGGTTATGTGTGTCACTTTCTCCCATTTAATGACTCATGTTAGAGTGGCCTATAAATAAGCTTCCCATTGTCTTTACTTTTTTTTTTTCTTCCTATTTTCTGAGGGAATAGCATGTTGTATAGTAATGTGGGTTATTTTGGCAACAGGTTAACTCGAGTACAGAATACATCTGTCCCTTCAGCCCTTCGGCAGGTACACATATCTTGCAATCTGGACCTCTGGGGACTGAAAAAGGTCGCTCTGTTATGCAAGCAGTCAAATCTTTGACTGCATTCTTGGATGCAGTATCAATACAAGTATAAAGCAGTTCAAAGATTACAAATTGAGAGGTGCAGTTGTTCAATTTCTTTTTTTCTGTCAACACAAAAATGAAAGATTAAGTCCAGTGGGAGAACATTATACATGCACATAGTTGTAGCAAAGAGCTTAAGGATAGTAATACATTTCTCATGTATTTGAAATTGTATGCTCTTATTGTAGACTACAGAAGTCTTTGGTTAGGAAAGTCTGGAACCAAAGACAAGAAAAGACAAAAAAAAGAGCTGGAAAATTCTCTGTGTTATGCTGCAAAACTGAGGAGGAAAAATTATAATTCAAGGCAGAGAATATTGCATTGTCTCAGAGGATCTCTGAAGGAATGGACACAGAACAATAATTAAGTACCAAACAGTGCTTCACTATGCACTCTGTGGGTTATCCTTGTATTGAGATGAGCATCTCTCTATACACAACTACAATAAAAGGTGAATTCTGACTTGCTCATTAGAAAATGTGTAACAGAAAAAAAATACTACATATGAAGAAAAGCAAAAACCACCATTGTCAGTGTTAAATCTTTACATCTTATTTCTACACAAAGTTCTCTTTGGTCACACAGTCACATCTAAAAGTTCCATTTGCAACTTTCATAGTTAGACATTCGGGTGTGCAAGTAATAAAGTTCTATTAATCATTCAAATTTTTAGGATGGACAATGAATCATATAAGTAGTATGTTCCTCTTTTTTTTTTCCTTTTGTTGCCACTTATGAAATTGTTTTGACATTATGAGGATCTGACAATATCAGATTTTGTGTTATTACTCTCCTGAATCCAGCCTGTCATAACTCATTCTACTGCAGCATCATCTAAAAGGATGAAGATGTAGATCTTTGATATATGCATCCTGTTCTAAACTCTGAAATTAACTGGGTTGGAACACAGTGCTAATAATGCAAAGATAGTCAGTTTGATCCTCATAGGGCTAATTCCCTTATGAGCTGGACTTGATGATCCTTGTGAGTCCCTTTGAACCCAGAATATTCTGTGTTTCTGTGATAAAAAACAACAACTGGTCTCCATCTCTCCCTTAAAAAAATTTAGAGACCCAGGCATATTCTTACCTCAAAGGAAGGTTTATTATTTGGAAAGTATTTAAGTTGAAAACTATTCAGGTAGAAGATAAAACAATGTGATTGTTAATGGGGTTTTTTTGAAGTCACAACATATATCTGGTCTATATTTTAATTAATGTGCATGTGTTTTTGTTTCTGTGGTTACTCAGCCCGTCATAACAGTAATTTGATGTGAACTGGGTCTGAACCCTTGCATACGTAGGCTTCCAAATGAGGTATAGCAGCACATTCAAATGCCACAAGGAAACCATTAGACACACCCACGCAGTCTGCTGGGCAGAGCACCGAGGCTGTCTTTGGGACCACATTCAGTCTGTGCAGACAGTGACCCTCAAAACGTGGTCCCAACACATGATGGGACAGTGCCTAATGGAGCACACAAGCTGCCTGAGCACCCCAAGTGAGTTAACACAACCAATTGCTGCTTGGCTGCAAGTAGTCACAAGTCACCCACGTCAGTAGGAGACAGGCAGGCTGTTGCATGCTCACAGCCACCTCCAAAACTGCTTTTAGAAGAGGTGTGGTCATAGCTGCTAGGGGTGATTCATAGCCTCCTCTTTTTGGTTTATCACACAGTCTCACGTGGCTGGAAGGGAGGGAGGCGGTGCGTAACATGACGAATGAAACTGATGTTATCAGAATGATGAGGGAAAATGAATAGATAAGTAATAAGCACATAGCACCTGTGTTATGTAGTGGTGGAAAGGGGGAACCACGCAACATGAGGCCAGCTGGGGAGAGGCCATTGAGAGACACTGAGCATGTGTACAAGGAACAGCAACTTGTACTTGTGAAGGTTCATGGTGTTTTGCACCAGGACATGTCAGTTCATTACGATCCCATTAAGAAAGGTGCTCAGACTCTGTAAAATATACCTTAAAATGCCTGTTACTGGGGTTAATGTTATAAAGAAGAAGAATGTTGGGCTTGATTATCTTGGAGGTCTTTTAGAACATTAATAATTCTATGATTCTGTTACTCTATGATAGTAAGTGATAGTGGAGTTCAGGTGTGTCATGCATGTTCAGCTTTGAGTAGGTAGGCAAGAAGCAAAGTGTATTTCCTCTGATGAATTTTCTATGTGCCTCAAGCATGTAGCAGTGCCATCTGAAAAGTCTTCAGTGCAACAACCCTTGCCAATAGGTGCAGTATCTGTGCCCTGCTGTCACCACCTCTGGTACTGATCCTGCTGTGCCTTGTACCAACGGGAGCTGAGGGGATTCTTCAAAGGCAGCCTTTTGTCATTTTCCCCAGTTTCATGGAAAAAGAAACTTAATATTCCTCTTTAATAAAGAGATAGGTTGACCAGACTTCAATTCTCAGAAAAAAATATCAAGCCAGGTATTTAAAAAAATGTATTTGTAATTACTAGAAGGCCGCAGGGCAATAAGTAAATAGCAGGGAGGGCTTATAAAGAACAAGTGATGTAGTACTAACCTAATTTCCTCCTGTAACATGATAATTGGCTATGTGGATATTGGAGAAATAGTAAATGGCTATCTTAATTTAGTCTTAGATGATACAAGCAACCTAGGGATATATGGTAAAGTAAATCTAATAACATAGTAATGGGAAAACTGGTTAGAAAATTGTACTCAAAAGATAGTCACTAATATTGCTCTGTCAAAATAGATAACTGCGTTAAGCACATTTAAAAAAGTCTTTTACTAAATATTTTCACCATTTTCACTAGTGACTTAGATGTTTCAGAAAAACAGTATTTTATTAAAATACTAAATAAATTATGTTTCAATAAGGACAAGCACAAAGTAGTACACTTCGAAAAAATTATTTGCATGATTGAAAGATGGAGAACAAATAGTTAAATGGCCTTTCTGGGTAGAACAGTTAGGAGATTTAGTAGATCACAAACTGAATATAATGAAGGGTGCACAAAAATGAGCAAGACACCGTCAAAGTATGCGTTGTAACTCCCTCAGGTCTGGCAAGACCTCATCTGGAGCCTAATGCTCAGGCTTGAGCAGCCCTTTTTAAGAAATCCTTGAACCAGAGCGAAGCAGCAAAGATGATCAAAAGCCTAGAAAATCTGACCTCTGAGACTGAAAGGATGAGGTTTGTTTAGTCTAGGGAAGGGAGAGCTGAGGAGAGATGTGAGAACAGTCTTTAAGTACATGCAGATTGCTGTGGAAAGGTTAGAAACAAATTGTTCTTCATGTTTATTGGAAGTCAAGAAAAAATAAAATATGCTCAAACTGCAGTGTGTGGAATTCAGGTCAGACACAAGGCAGGACTTCACAGCTGTAAAATTATGAAGCGCTGGAATAGATTCCTCACCAGATACAACACTTCAGGGCCCTTTGGTGCTCTTTCAGCCTTCTTACATGGTATGAAGAATCTCTCCAGCAGTTCAGCTTAGGAAATATTTTGTGTAAGTGGAAATGACAAATACTAGAAGGCAAGGTGTGGGGACAAGTTCATCTTTTGGCTTAGATGGAGAGAGCTGGGTCAGGGGAAAATTCATGGAGGGAGGATAAGATAGTGATGGGGTCATTCAAAAGTAGAGGAGAAGGAAATAGACCTAAAATCAGATGACATTTTTGGTAGGGTGTGCAGCCCACCATGATACCAAATAGGGACAGTAAGTGGCTCACAACACTTGATACTGTAAATATAATCAAAATAGCATGACTTTCTAATTTTGTGTCATTGCCCGAATAATGCATAAAAACTGTAACAAAACCATCTTCAAATACTCACCGTTTGATTAGGTGGCTGTTGATGGTGCATTATATAGTAAAGGTCATTTGCATTACATTTCATGAACTTGCTGATGGATGAGATAAAAAAGATTCTATGCCATAAATGGTGTTTTAAGAACAAAACTTAGACTTTTGAAGGAATTATTTCCTTTTTACAATGCTTAGAGTACACATGCTAGTCTACACATATGTCAACTTGCTGTTCTGAAAGATTTATCTCCCATTATCTCATCCATTATTGAGGATCTTTGGGAATTCATGCTTTGCGTTTGGCTGACAAAGCAATCTTTTGCTTCAGGATTCAATATTTTATGCTGCTTAGTGGTAACCACAGCTGTCCAAGGCCACATGGTAATTCTGGTTAAAAAAATTAATCGAATTGCATCAGCAGAATATTTTAGGGACATTCGTAATGAAATCCTAAACTTCATAAACTTCCTGGGAAAATTTGTTTTCTGCCTACATATCCATTGTTCACTAGTACCAACACACTATTTCACTTGTAGCAGTGAACTGATAATAGAGTACTAGAAAAAATTATAGTGGAAAGCTGCACCTGTGGCTAAGTACAGAAGTTGCAATGTTTTATTCAAATCCAGCTAATCCAAACATCTCCCTCTCAAATGAACATAACTTTACGCAAAATACATATATATGACTAAAACAAAAAAAGGCCAAAGTACCAGCAATGGAGTTTAGATGATGTGAAGGCAAGTAACATGCAATAAGAATATGCATTTTAAAGATTATATTGAATGCATATTGATGTGTGATAACTGTACCTAGAAATTCCCTTCAAAAATGCATCCTTGACCAAGTGTGTTTGCACAGCGAGAACGAGTTTTTGCCTCAAAGGCTTTCCAAACTAAATACATAAGAAATAAAAGCAACAGAAGTATGCAGAGAAATGAGCATGTTCAAGATTTTCTAGCCAGGGAATCAGAAATATTATCAGTAGTATTTCTGAGTCCTAGTCCAGTGACTCAATGAAGCACATCGCCTGAAGAAATCTAAGTTCTACACACAAATACTTCTTGAAGATCTAACTGCATCTGGCTTGCTCTCAGTATTTGTCTTGGTGATTTAAAAAGGCTACTCATATGAATGAGGTAAGGCAGTTTAGTCCCACAGTTTTCTAGTCTTTCACCTCTTTAAACTGCTTATATCCCTTCTTTTCTTGATAGATTGGCTGATCTTCTCCATAAGGATACCTTGTGAAAGTAAGTCTTCATTGGACTCTCCACCTTTCCATCACTTTATTCTCCCTTTATGATGTCTATTCTTATAAGTAATTATATCAGGTTTCTGGTGACACAGAGAATCTCTCTTTATTGCAGAACTCCTTTCAGCATTACTGTTTCCCTACAAATAGTCCTTTTCCATTTCTATTATTATTTCCATATGTTTCAGATTATTTTCCCCCTGATGTGTCAGCTTGTAAGACACATTCTTTTTGCAGTTGTTTTCTACCCATGGTTTAGTTTCATTACTGTTGATCTGTCTACGCTGTTATTTGCATCTCCTAACAAATTAGAATCATATTGCAGCCCTTTACCATACTCAACAGTGGGGATTTTTAAATCCTCAATCAGGAAACATAATGGCTTTGTATCTGATCTCCCTGACATAGCAGGATACTCCTTTATCTTCACCTTTGTTTTCTTCCTTCTTCCTCTTCCTAGTTTTCTTTACCTTGCCTCCCTGCTTCTTCTTCAAAAATTCATATATATACAGACATCACCGTGCATGTTAAAAAAAAAAAAATCATGTCTTGATCTGAACTGTTTTTCTATTAGTCATGGCTTCTTTAAGGTAAGATCACCCGAAACTAATCTGTTCAGCCAAGGATTAATGTATCTCCATTTACTCTAATTCATGCATTGGTCTGTCAGTCACAAGGTATGCATTGACCCTTTATATTGTCACAACCTTGAGATGACTTTTATTTTCCCTGGGTTCTTTAGTAAAGACAAGAGTAATTTGTTAAGCAGCTACTAATTTATTTTGTACTTGTTGTCCATAACGTCTTCTCTTGTGAATTTTGTGGTAACTGGAAAGTAAAAGTTGAATTACAGGACTGCATTGGGTTTATTAGGCATGACTATGTTCACTCACAATTCACTCTGCTTGCATTAGAAAGAAAGATGATTTTGTGTTTAAAGATAAGAGCTGAAGTCAGATCTGAGTTCATCTGATGACTGGGTCACACACTCCTGCAGAACATAAACATCAGTGATGTCTCCCTTAGAACCTGATTCTTCCACCTACACATTGAATAAAAATGTTATTCTGGCAGTAAGAACCATTCAGTGGTTGCTTAAGGGCATGTCAGCCCAGACCCCAGGGCAGCACACAGATTGCTGAGAGAAGAATGGAAAAACTAGTTAAAGAATGAGCACTAATGAGAATAGTGAGTTAATGAGCTCAGGGACAGAACCATGTTGTTGGGACCCCAAGTAGAGTCACTGTACCTCTAGATACAATTAACTCACATAGATCTGTCTCAGACCTCTCTCTGACAAAATGCTGCAAGGGTTTAAGTGGTTAATCCTGGTCTTTTGCTACTCTGAACATGAAGGTTCATCTACTTTGGCGCTTCAGTGCCAATCAGGAGTGCACTCGTGAAATGAATCTCCACATAGCCCCTGCTTGTTCACTTGAGTTTGCATCATGGAGAAGCCATGGAATATGCAAAATGGCATCCTTCTGGATTAAGCTTCTGTAGGAGATTCTCCAAGAGCACATCTAATGCTTTTGAGCTGCTGCTAAATATTCAGTCCATGGGATGACGCTGGTGCTGCATGTGAAACACGTAATATTGAATGTGAAACACTGCAGTGTTTCATTCTGCAGATCCAGTTCTATTGCACTGATTGCTGATACAGACACAGTCAAAAAATATACTTGCTCCTTCATTTGTGAGTTTTCACTACAGCAAAAGCATTAAAACAAAAGATTACTGGGATGACTTTGTCAATGATGAAAACCTACACATTTCACTGTCATTACACCTGGAATGATAGTTAAGCAATGATAACATAAAAAGTGTGAACAAGGATCAAATCATTAATATAGGCAAAGCTGATATAAAATGACAGCTCTTTAATTGTACATCACCTCAAGAGAGGGAAATAAGCATCTTCCAGAAATTATTTATTAAATGGTAGATACTAAAAAGTACTTACAAATACCAACACATATTTTATATATATATATATATATGTTAGATAGAAAGCTGATAAATCCTACAGACCCGATTATGGGAGTCCAAAGTTACTGTTACAAGATGGACATATTTACTAAAAGAGAAACCATGTTTAGATGTGAGATTCATAAATCCTAGAGAATGACATTACTCATTCTTTCCTAGGAAGAAAGATCCTGAATGCAATGTGCAGAGATCTGATGAACCAAGTGACTATATTTGGAGCAGATTCATGAGGAGGTTTTCACCCCATCAGTGAAATGGCTTAGAACAAGGTAGGAGCTTGTTCAGTAGATCTGTGTCAATGCGGAGTCCACTTCCTTTGTCACTCGGATATATGGCCAAGAAATATAACCGTAGCAGAGGAATCTAGCTGTACAACATTCGACATTTTGACAAGCAAAGTAGCTTTAAACAATTTTCACACCTTTTAGTGACACCCTGGAGACTGGAGAAGTGTTTGGTTTAATTTAGACTGCACTGTCTGTGATTTCCTGAACATTGCATGGCATTTAACTCCCTTTAAACTTATTCCTTCTGACCTCAGAGTGCTTCTTGAGCTTTGAAAGAGGTCCTCAAGGAAAAGTTTTATGATCACCTCATTATTTTGCTCAGGCAGTTCTTCCCTATACAAATACAGAAATTTTATTCTGTTTATACCATCTGGCATTTCTATTTGTTCTGAATCTTACATTAAAAAACCTTACCTCCTAAACACAAGGTATTGGCTGCATTAAAACACCTCTGCTGTTTTTATTAGATTGCATATACCAGTGGTCCTTGTCACACAGTCTCAGAGGTTATGGTGGAAAATGATCACCTTTTTATGGAGTATTCCCAGGTTTGTTTAGCAAAACCTATGGAGAAAGTCTTCTTTGGTCTTAAAGTTATTTTGCATTTCTGCCTTTCTAAAACTTATTATTTTGTTTGTCTTCTTACATTTCATGGCTTTTCCACAAGTACTTTCTCAAGTGGACGAAAAATATTTCTTGGGTGTAAGTTTTCAGGTTTGTTAGTACTGTGTGGAACTAGGCAAAGGTGTTCCACTTGGCCTCATAGAAAAATCCTTAAAGTGTAAATTTAATTTTGACCTAAGACTGTAAATCATCTGAGGGGGGAAAAAAAAAAGCAGCCAACCTTACCCAAAAAGATGTTGTTGTTGTTGGCTGGACTTCGTGAACGAAGATCTTGGGATAAGCCTGCGCAATGGATTTTTTAGGTGAGGCATAGTGTGCGTGGAACTGGCCCCACTTTACTCTTGAGGTTCATCTTGCCACGGCCGAGCAACCCAAAAAGATGACTTATTGTTAGTACTGCATCCTGGCTTCCCAAATATTTCTACAGCACACTTCTTTGCTCTTCCTCTCGGCTGGCCTATAATTCACTGTCCTATAAGAGAAGACTTGTCATTTTCCTGTGGTTTTGCTCTTTCTCAGGCACCTCCTTCAGCTTTCAGCACTGCCTTACAAGCTCCAGATCAGATCCTGCCTTCACACACACCACAGGGAGGGGATTATGCCCCCCCTTCACTCTTGCCCGTTCCCCACAGTGTTATGAGCAGTGCTTTGCTTTGGTAGAGAAGCGTGCTGGGTCCTCTGCACTGCTGCTGCTCTGCACCACATTTGCTCGTTGCTATCAGGGCAGGTGGCACTGTCATCTGACGGAGCTTTACAGACTTTGTTTCAGTGTCACTAGCAATGCAAAGGGCAAAAAGCAAGGCTAATCTGGACCCAAGCATATTGAATTTTTGTATTGCATGTGAGCATGACCAAATTACAAGTTCAAGAAATATATCACACATTTTCACAGGAGGTGAAAATCCATCTTAGGCATGAATTGTCCTTTCCTTTGTTATGATTTGTGAAATAAGGCCTTTGCAAATGCAAATGCAAATGGGATCACAGTAAATAAGATAATTCAGTAAAATCTAATTCATAAAAATCTAAATGCGTACTCCCCTCTGGCAATATATTCCAATGTTTAAATCAAACTTTATGTTTCTTTTAAACAGCCTTTAAACCTGCTTCAGTGGAAAAGTTATTCCAAAGTTTGAAAAATATCCTCTATCATATTATTTATGAACTCAGAATTTTTCCAGAACCATATATTATTTCTAAGCTTGTTTCCCCAGGAGTCCCATTATGAAATGAACTTTAAAGACACAGTTAGAAGGTGAACTGTATACCAGTCATTTAAAGTTCCAGCCCAGCAAACACATCTGTGTCTAACTCTAAGCCTATGAATATTTCTACTAACTCAGTGCAAGTACTCCCACTAAAGTTAAGTACATCTATTAAGTGTTTGGAGGCCTGGACACAATAATAATCATAAGTAAATATTTGCACAGCCTTTAATGTTTAATTCTTTGAGCATCTTTAGGATTCCTAGCTCAGAAGTTTGTTTTGCAATGTTAATAGTTTTGGAGCAAACCCAAAAGCTAGACCTCTGCAGACCTTGCCAATTTTGATTTACACAGGCATCGGCAATTTCTGGTTCCTCCAGTTCTGGTTTGTATCCCTGAAACTTAAGATTAGTATGCTATGTTCAACTTCATAAAGACAAAGAAAATTTAGTATCTTCAGTTACAACATTCTGCAATATAAATATGTTGGTTTGGGGTTTGATTGAATCCAGAAATAGGACAAATAGCTACTTATTTGGAAATTCTTAAACGTGGGTAAAATTTAGGGGAAAAAATGTGTTTGTTTTGGAGGGGGCAACATTTCCAGCTTGTCTAGACTAGAAAACCAGACCTTGACTGAAAACAATTAAATTTTTCTATAGACAGAAATTTGCAGCTAAATAAGTGTAGTCACAGTTTGACACCTTTTATAAGTGTGTGTCAGCACAAACTCACTTTTCAGTTGTAACTACCATGCTTTGTTTTAAATATGGACTATTTTCCATATTAGACCCAAAAGAAGAGAAGAGGAAGGAACATGAGTCTTCCTTAACTATTTAGACACACCACCTTACCAGCAATTCTGCTTCTTAAGGTTCATTTTAAGTCAGAACTATTGCATGTTACATGTCCAAAAGGTTATGTATTCTTTTATTAAGTATTCAATATTTCCTTGTAGTCTGTCTGTACACATGTGATGGACACAACCCAGCAGCATTAGAGTTTCAGAAACTGCCAGAAGTTCACTGTAGTTGTGTTTAAAGCATCTACAGCTTTTGAGAAAAAAGAGCAGCCTCTTTGCAACCAAGTACAATACATGAGAATTGAAAGCAAGTCAAAGCTTGCTGCTATGGCTCCAGCTGTGTTCATGGGTAAATTGATAGCAGCTTTTGTAGGAAGTGCTTTTGCAAATGCTGAGGTGGGGCATGTTTCACATGGGACATATGGAGATCCCACAGCTCTGTAGAAACGTCCTTTCGATGCAAAAGTGGTGTGTCAATGTCACATTTTGAGGAGTGGGAAGAATGGCTGGGGCAAATAAACAAACTTCTTTAAGAACAAAAGTAATTCTGACAACAGCACGGTCCATTCATATCCATGTGGGGACAAGTGTGACGGTCAGTAGGTGGAAGTTAGCTGTACGTATCTGGGCAGGATGCACTGACCATCACTGAGGGTCAGAGAGGTCATTATTACAGGAATTCCATCTCAGTTTGATTTGCTGAGTGTAACTGATGCACAGACACTAGGAAGTGATGGAATTTTAATGCAAAAATCACCCAGGAAAAATCATAGTGTAAATTTGTGAACATTTACACTATGTTACTGTTTGTTTTTACTTCTAAGTAAACCTGCACTTCAGGTCAACATATAAACTCTCCAAAAGGTCTCAGAAACTAATAGTGATACTGTATTTTAAATGGCAATAGGAAAGTTAAACAAAACACAAGCAGAGGAGGTACAGCATGACTCCTCTTATATGAATTTTAACATTGATTAGAACAAACTCGGCTGCCACATTCAGGGTCTAGAATAAAGGGGAAAGAAAGTATCCATTTGGACAAATCTAGGTATTACCATATTCTTTTTTAAAAAGTAAGAAAAAACCACAACCACATCCCACAGTTTCCATGGTCTTGTGACAACAAAACTGCCTCTGGAAACCCACTCAAAAAATAGAATGAATTGTCATAAAACATATTTGCTCAGTGTAGAATTTCCAGCTTCTTGAAGCATACCAATATCACTTAACTTCAGAGACCCCCCAGCTCTCCTGGCACAACACTGTATGGAAATCTCCCTTCCCTTGGCATGTCAGTGCTCCTCCCTGCCAAGGTTCTGCATGTAAGTTGAGATTGGGTCTGATGGAGGGGTTGTTTTAGATTATCTTTTTCCTTTCATCAGACTTCTAGAAAGAGTCCTGTTTCTATTCCCATACCCAGAACTGCAGGACTAGTAAAAAGAAAAAAAGCCCAGCATACAAGTCAGAAGAAGCTTGAGTCAACAAAAGTCTTTCTTCTTCACTACTCACCTTTTCCATGCTGAGTTTTACCAGACCCTGAGACTGGCTTCCTTTCCAAAAAGAAGAAATATTGGACAAACACTAGGATGCCTTGCATGACCAAGCCTTAGAAAAAACCTGTCAAACCAACAGTCTGGGAAATAGCCAAACAAATGTCAGTTCTCTCACTTTTGCTTCTTATGATTGAACCCAATCTATAAAAAGTTTGTGCTAGTAACAAAATTCAATCTGCTACAGTAAAACCCTTCCTTGGAGCAAAAAAACTATCTTTTCTCCATCTCTCAAATTAATCTTTGCCAAGAAAGTGTACATAGCTCAAAAGTTAAACAAGATATTTTTGTTCCTAGCTGCCCACAAAAGTACATCCTTCAATTTTGTTTTGGAAATACTGCAGCACAATTAAGATAGAACGTAAATCATAGAAAGAATATTTCCTGTAGCCTTTGAAATATTCTAAAGCAGTCTGAGTGAAAGAAAAGCCCTTTACTGTTGCTTAATGCCAAGGGAATATTCCTGTCCAAGAAACCAATTTATGATTAAGATCTCACCAAAAAAAAAAAAAAAAAAAAAAAAAAAAAAAAANAGCAGAAAATATTACAATGTTTGCATATATTCTTTTTAAAGTAAAACACCCAATAACTGCAAACAGGACTTCAAGACCTGCTGGAAACCAAAAGCTTTGGGCCATGTTCACGTCCCAGTTGCTGAAGTGATTTTAAAGTGGAAAGGAAATTTTGGGGCAAGGAAAGGAGAATCATGAAAAAACAGGGAGAAAGGTACAAAGAATTTTAGAAACTAAGGGCCTCAAAAAGAAGATCCTTTATATCAACTCTACTATGACAAAAATGTGGGAAATGAAGCAAGCCTGCATTTTCTCCCCTCTTCACCCAGTCAGGTTGTCTGAAGGAGCTCTTGAAGACAGAGGAAATGGTTCAAAGGGTCTTTTGTGGAGCACCTTGATCTCCCTGACATCTATCAGATTGCACACTGGCTCAGCTTCTTAACACAGAAGCAAAACCATGTTTGTGCTTAAGTCAATAATCAAATTTCCATTTAATTCTGTGACGTTATCAAAGGTACTTCAGAAGTTTATCTCAAGATATTTGGTAGACACACAAGGTTTCCATTCAGACTGTGGAAATTCCTGCTTCTTGTCTCAGCATTTGTTCTCAGAATTGGCTTAGTAGATATGCATATCTTCCCTTTGATAATGAAGACTTATGAAATGCCACTGGAGCGTTCTCACTTCTGGCCTTTGCATATGTGGAAGTCTGAATCATCCTGTCTGAGGTAAGGAAATACTATGTGAGTAAATAGCTGCACTGGATTCACAGAAGGGATGAGGTCAAAGGGCTGACATACTTTTTCATAATTTAGAAGGCGCCTCCACATCATTACGCTGTTGTATTTTAGCTAAGGCATCATGGGAACAAAAGCAAAAACACCAAAAACCTCAACAGAACCTCTAGACAAGAGAAGCTATTTCTGAAATGAAATGATTTTTTCAGTGTATGCAAGCTGATTAACAGTGGGTAGATTTCTATTTGTTAGAAGTGGAGAAATGAGAAAATGAAGATAAACAGTGTCTCCTTTACTTCATGTAATGTTGTTAATAGTGTCATATAAACAAGCAATGAAGTGATCAAAGTTCCAGTCTTTAAAAGCGATCAGTATAGAAACATTGTTCATGATACAAAGATTCTTCAAATAAATGTCCAGAAATCATTCATTTAGTAAATGCACATGCTCTAATTTAAGTGCTCCAGTGCTGAAGCTCTTGGAAGCTGGACAGCTGAAACATTATTTAGAAAAGTATTCTTAGCTAGATTCCAGACATTTTGAAATGCAGTCTGTTCTCTACTGTGTCCAAACAGTGCTTTTTAAAAGACGTATAAACAGTATAAGATTAAGTTGATTGAAATGGAAATGGCTTACAACTCCATAAAGAAATTACCATGTTGGAGCACTGTCTTTAGGTGTCTTGTAGTAAACTACATTTCTTTTCCTAATTCTTGAAGAAGGTAAGTGGGGTATCAGGAAAGGTATACCTTATGCAGGCAATTCAAATATCAATAATCTTGTCTTTTAAATGAAATTTCCACTTAGAAGAAGGAGAAAAACAGGAAACAGTGACAAAAAGTGAAAGCATATAATATGGGTTAGATGAACTAATCTAATAGAGAATAAGGTTCCCAGGAGCTTTTACTAACGTGATTTTCAAATTTTTGACTCCTTTGAGTCAACAATGCTTATTCTGTTTGGGCCTGATAGTCTGCTAACTTTGATGGACTGACTCCTGATTAACACAGATGTGCCACCAAAACACATTTCTCTATAGTTCTGGTCACGCCTGCAAGTACTGATGACTGTAAAATGTGAAGAAGAAAAATAGGAAGCTACTTTTCATTTAGTTTGGCAAATGATAGCATAATACAGTCCTAAATTCTTTAAAACAAAACAAAACACACCCAAAGACATTCCAATAAATAGTAGATCTTTTTTTTCAGATGACATAACTGCTGTGGCAGCTGGAATCAAGCATAAACAAAGCTGAACACACATGAAATAAGTAGTATGTCAGTTACATCTTCTAAAGAGCAATATACCAGTGAGAGAGCTCCAAAATTGATTCTGCAAAATACCAAACATTGTCAGCCTAATCAAGCAAAATCTTCAGGGATAGAATTAAATAAATTATTAGAGTCACTGAAATCAACTCGGCTGTTCTAATAATGGGCAGCAAGCTCAGCACCCTGAAGTTTGATATCCCCAATGAGAGCAATAAATGCAAAAGTCAATGTTCACTTTCTAATCCTACCACTCTTTCCTTCATCTTCTTAAATACCAGAGCTGAAGGAGCCTATAGGTGTCAGTGACATCTGTAAGCAGCACAGTTTTTCTTTATCACTGTTTCAAATTCCATGAAAACTGAAGAATTACATTGGCTGCCCTGGAAATCCTCTTCAGTCACAGCCAATTTCCAGTACAACCCCATTTTTCTGAATGTGATGTATTAAAATGTCCATTGCCAGCAGCTACCTTTATACCTTCATGTGCCTTGCAGCATAAGGAATATGGGGAAACTGTGCCATCTGAGGATAGAAAACAGCTTGCTCAAATAACTCAATGCCACTTCACTTGCTATATATGCTATAACCCAACTTATATATGTTCATTCTTTCTCACTCATGGCTAGACTTCGCGAACGAAGATTTGGGAGGGCTCTACCCACGCTTGCTGCAAGCGCGCTGATGGCTGATAAGGCCAATGCGAGAGAGACAAGTCCGGTTGCAAAAGGCGCAGCAGAAAGTCTCCGTAGGTGGCACTGTCAAGGCATGGTTCTTTCTGCGTTGTCTTTTCTCCTCCAGGCTGATTCCGTGTGCGGTTTCAAAGGAAACAGCAGCGTTATAGATTGTGTGTCTCCATGTCTCCCAATTGGAGGCCAGAATAGACCACTGATGGTGGTCAATATGGCCAAGGCTGAGGTGTTGTTTCAGTGAGTCCCTGTATCTCTTCTTTGGGCCTCCTCTCTTGCGGCAGCCAGTGGCGAGTTCACCGTAGAGCACAATCTTAGGGAGGCGGTGATCCTCCATCCTGGAGACGTGCCCTGCCCAGCGCAGCTGCGATCTCAGCAGCATGGCCTCAATACTGGTGACCTCTGCCTGTTCCAGAACAGACACATTAGTCACATAATCGGACCAGTGGATGTTTAGGATTGGACAGAGGCAGCGCTNTTAAGATTTCCTAAAGTGCAGGTCTTCTACAGGCTGACTTCCAGCCCAAAAAGCTCAGCAGCCTCTGCAAAGCAGGATGTTAAGCACTGCAGAGCTGTTTCTCTGCATTTGCTCTCCATTGCTGGTAAAATACTTGCAAGAATACTTTTGAACAGATTAGTACCCACTACTGCAGAAGAACTTCTACCCAAAAGTCAGTGTGATTTCAGAGCCAACAGGAGTACGGCAGACAGGGTATTTGTTCTCAGACAAACACCCTGAGAAGTGTAGGGACAAAGGACTCTATATAACTTTCATTGACCTCACCAAAGCTTTTGACACTGTGAGCAGAAAAGACCTGTGGCAGATCTTGGAACGATTAGGATGTCCTCCCAAATTCCTCAAAATTATCATCTTGTTACATGAGGATCAGTGCGGCCAAGTCAGATATGGTGATGCTCCCTCTGAGCCCTTTCCAATAACCAATGGTGTGAAACAAGGTTGTTTTCCCGCACCAACTCTATTCACAGTCTTCTTCAGCATGATGCTCCAAAAGCCATGGCAGATCTTGGTGAAGAAAACAGCATCTACATCAGGTATCATACTAATGGAAGCCTCTTCAACCTAAGGAGTCTGAAGGCCCACACTAAGACCCTAAACCATGTCGTCCATGAACTGCTTTTTGCTGACAGTGCTGCCCTCATTCCCTCTAACCTTCTCTTAATCAACATCTTCACCAATTTCAGCTTGAAACTGAGCCCAAAATAAAGAAAAAAAATCAATAAATCAGTGTATTTATTATGAATAAGGGAATCACTTTTCAGATAGCCTGTAGTCCCTTTTAAAAAAAAAAAAAAGTTTGATAAGCTTACACGTGTCTTCTCTAGCTAAACACTGAAAGGCAATTGCTTCCTCACTGAAGAACTGCTCTGCATGCTAAGTCAAACAGGAAAAGAAACCTGCATGGAAGTGTTGTTTTTAGCCTCTATGGAAAAGCAGTAAAGCATACTCATAATCTTCAACCTCAAAACTCCAAAGCCTCTTTCCTCTTGCTGTTCTTCAGGCTCTGCGCAGCTTGGTTTCTTGCCCCTTCTTGCTTCCTGGGCAAATGTATAGGGAACTGATGAGGATTTCATGATGCTTTTCTGCCAGTCCCATAGCTGAGTCATTAGGCTTGTAATATCAAAAGCTTTCTTTCATCCATGAAGAAAAGGGTTGAATTTATCTTAAAAACCTCCTCACAAACACTGTCTTGTAGATTATTTTTCTATTTATCAGGAAAACAGCATTACAAGAGGTGATCCCACCAACCATGAAACTGTGATTTCTTACTACTGTTTTTCATAGTATGGCATTTTCACAACCACTTACTTCCACACTAGCCATTTAAATAAAGTTATTTTTCTTTCTTCAGGGGCACAGCTGTCTCACATCAGAAATGCTATTTTGTGAGAGGTTTCAGTTGCTCTGGCAACAGCCTTTGACAAGTTCTGCCTGTGAGGCTGGAGAGAAGAGAAATTGCTCAGAGGAGAGCTCCATGCCTTTCCTACTGATGCTCTGACTTTGCCTTACAAACAGTACCATGAGAGATGTCAGTAAATGCCTATCAAAGAGGACATTCCCTGACTGTCACTGAGTACTACAGGGAGAGTATCTTATGAAATAAATGCACTGCATAAGAATTAACTGGTTCTGATTCTATCATATGCAATACATGAAAAAAAGAGAACTATGTTGCTATGCATGCCCTTGCCTGACAATGCCACTTGAAAAATTATGGTAATGCAAATGCCAGCCCCACTATTGTCTTTGCCTGAACACTATCAGAGCTGAGAGCACACAGAACATCATTAAGATTTTGTAGAGCTAGTGTCATGCATGCTTATATTACATAGTTTTTGCTATCAGAAAAGCCGATGTTTCTAGCAATTTTCTTTCCCTTTCTAGACAACGTGATAATTATGCATCTGCATTACAGCATGTTAGTCCAAGCTAATTTATTTGCTGTTTGGGTCAGACAAATGTTCCTTTCTGCTAATTAATCTTAGGTTTGGAAAGTATCTCTGTAAATTTGCTTCTTCTGTCACGATTATGCCAGATTAGATCCCTCCAGATCTTTGGATTTTGGTTGTCGAAATGGTTTCTTTATGGAGCCTCTTGTTACTGAATTCCAGAGATCTTCTGGAAAGACAGCCCTGACTTAACCCTGTCAAGCTGCAGAGGGATGTGTTGATGCAGTCCCTGTGCTTCTAAAGTGCTCCCCAAAGATTAGCTGTGACAATCCTTAAAGATTCCTCTTTCAGAAGGTGAGATTGTCTCAGATTATACAGTAGCCAGTTTTGGCTAGGTGACTGTGCAAAGTAGAGATTTCTTCTCTCAATCTTCCATTGTATTTCATCTTCTGACAGTCAGAAAGTAGATGTCTTAAGCATATTTTTGCTCTCAGAGCTTATAAAAGTATCTACAAGATTCTGGTATCACCTGGTAGGGTCAGTTACAGGATTAAAGAACAGGAGGTTATCATCATGCTCTTGTCTGACAGCACTAAATTGCAAAAATAGTTCTTAGCTGGATGTCAAATTAGGGATCAGGAAAATATCAGATCATTTAGTAAGGAATATATAGGTGTCTAATATCTGTCAAGGTGACTCTACTTACACTGTCATCATCTTTATGACAGAAAGTTAAATGTAGGATATAAGAAGCTATCATTTATCATTTTGTTTGGTGATATTGAATAGAATGAAAATATGACAAATTCAAGAGTAATGAGCAAAAATCTACTTGCTGTTTTCAAAATCTGAGGCCTACTATACTGTAGCTCCTGTCCCATATAGTTTCACAAAAGAGTTCTTTTGGGACTGAAATCAGTGTTTCCCAGACCAGATGTTAAAGCAATCCAGATTTTGCTTCCTAAGTAATGTGATAAAGGTTTTTTTCTTCCGCTGTTGTTTTAGGATGATTTTTTTCCTAACTTGCAGTGACATTTTCAAGTTCTTTTTTCTGCTGTCTTTGAATTAACTTTTCTGCTTCATTTTTCACAATAAAAGGTCATGTATCAAACATTCTTATAAAGTGTGAGGCAGGGCCCCAAAAACTGAACCTAGCTTTTAAATAAAATTATAATCCAAAAGTACTAATGGATTTCTGGTTCTCTCTGAATGTTTCTTGCTGTCAGCATTTTAAATCTGCATTTTTGAAATTTTTCCCTCAAAGCTGAACTGCGTGAAGTTTTCATCACTTTTTTTTTCTCTAATGAGGACATCTGCAGTCTTTAAGTGTCCTTATTGTAGCAGTTGAGAATCTCATGGAACAACAGCTATTGCAGGACTGTTAAAAAAAATAAGAATTGAAAGCACTGATAACTGTGCTAATTTTATTAGTGCTGAATTCTTACAACTAGATTTTCAATCAAGAGCAAGAATAGAAGAAGTATAATATCAGCTTTTTCTCTAAATTTGCTTATAAATGAGAGGCACATTTACTTTACGATACACATGAGTATAAAATCCTAACATAAATAATTCTAACACTGCTGCTAAATTACCAAAGAAGTAAAGAAGCAGCAGAAAGGAAGCCCTAAAAATCGGAAAAAGTTAGTGCTGACAGTGTCTTGGAGCACAGCAATTCCAATCAGTGCTGAAAACCGTTATATCCATTCCACCAGTAGATACTGGGAGGTATGTTTGTTTGAAGATGATACTCCTGGCTCAGCACTGGTTCCAATAGTGAATTTATGGCAATTAAAAGTCTCAAAACTATGGCATTTATGGCAGGCTAAAAGCGAAGTTTGCTTATTCATAGGGCTAATTAGATGTAAATTGAAGGCTCCAACGAAGACTTTGACCCCACCCTGAGCTCCAGAAGCCCAGTGCATAAAGGGTTTTGCAGGTACCTGCTGTGAAAAATCAGGGAAGATGAGCTTCTTTTCAGTAGTTTCAGGTCTTTTGAGGCCAGCAAGGATCTAATGAGATTTTTAGAGAAGTCACTGACAAATGTAATGATACACCAAGATGAATGAAATAGAAATCCTGCAGGGAAAAAAACATACACCAGCTTCTAATTATTGGTAGTGTATGGATATGAAGGGATGAAATTAAGAATTTATGGACAACTATGTTATTCCTTTCGTCTGGTGCCATCACAATGAAACCTCAATGTTATTTTATATCATTTTCATATTTTCCTACAGTTTTGGTTAGAAAAGTATCTTTTGTCTAATAATGTTCCATCAACGTGGAAGTGAAATTAGAAATTATACAAGAGCAGAAAATTTGTCTGCCTTTCATTGTTAGATTGCATTTGGTTATTTCTCAATCAGCAGATGTGTACAGACAGAAGAAAACCATGGGAATGATTATAATATGGACAGAAATATAAAAACAAAGCCATGCTAGTCTTTGGAATAAATTGTAATGTTTATTTAAATATCATAATACTGGAGTGAAGTTTTAAGCTCATTAGAAGTCACTCTTTCTCTGTATAGATAGTTTTACAGAACTTCATAGAGATGTATGTATATCGAACATTTTAATCAGTTGGTAACCCCAGTGAAAAAATAACAAATTCAACTCGAGTGGGTAATTAAGCTCCATTGTTGGTCTCTTTCTCATAAACTATGTATCATCTTCCCAAGATATTCTCTCCGGGCTTTTGCAGCCCTGTTAACCCTGTAGAAGTCCTCGCTCTGTGTTTGCTCTGTCATGTCCTCAGAAAACAGAAACTTGCTCCAACATTGTGAACAAACAAATAGAGAGGTAGGTGGTGCAGGGAAAGTGAGCAGACCACCTAGGCTCCTTTAAAGCCCTCTGGCTCTCACATGTTTTGTGTTACTTCACTTTTTAAGAATGTCTTTTTATCATGAATGATGGGCCTGATGACTGATAAAGACAAGAAAGTACTGAGAATACATGTGAATTTACTTACTGTCAGCACTTCCAAGTTTGAATACAGCTGTATCAGGGTTGTTACTTCTCCTGCCCACATAGATACTTTGTTATTTTTCCTACCAAAGCATCAATGAGAAATGCATTGGTGGTTTATCAAGTGAAACATCTCACTACATGCTTTGTACCTCTAGCATATTAAAGCACATTCAAGTCATGAAAACTTTGCAGCTCTGTGTTACAGTAGCAGAACACAACAGGGTCTCTTATTCTACCCACAAGGTAGAACTTGCTAATACATGTCCTTCCATGACACTGGCTCTCATCAGTTATTTTTCTAATTCCCTGTGCTTAACACAGTAGGAAGTTTTGATAAAATCAGCCCAAATATTCTAAATGCAGGCACTCCTCTGATTAAATACTGCAGGTTTCCACCATTTTGAGAGAACAGACTACACAAACTTTTGCCACAAACACAGATTTGTGGCATAAACTAGCTATTTGATTTTCAGTCGTAAACAAGGAAGCACATTGAGGAATTTTGTCTTCTTTTCCAAAATGGTTTAAGCTTATGTTTCAGCTATTTTCTAGTGTGGTTTCAGTTTCCTGTTGCTAATTAAAGAAGTCTTGAATGAAAGAGAGAGGCAGGCAGGCAGGCAGGCAGGCAGGCAGGCAGGCAGGCAGGGAGGGAGGGAGGGAGGAAGGA
>VXAU01002912.1:610072-635734 GCA_013399695.1 Formicarius rufipectus
GAAGGAAGGAAGGAAGGAAGGAAGGAAGGAAGGAAGGAAGGAAGGAAGGAAGGAAGGAAGGAAGGAAGGAAGGGATTTTTCCGTGTGGCTGATAGGACTTCATAATAAATTGCTGCAAGTAGTGATCATTTGATCCTTTTACTTCTCCCTTTAATGTTTGTCCTTTCTTTGCTTGCCACATCCAGTAATGTTTCTAGAAATATGAAACGCATTAGTATCTTCTATCCTAACAAATGCAAATACCAGTTCAGTTAGTCAGATCCTAGAGATCCCATGTAGTGCATGTAGAAGCTCTGGATGACATGTTTACAGTATTTCAGAGCCATTGAGAAATCATTCTGTTAGTCTCATAAAGCTATAAATTTCAATATAAACAAGGCATTTATAAGACATGAATCTTTTTCTCACTAAAGTATGGTGAGAAAAACTCACATGGAGGTGAATGCATTTTGGAAAACACGTTATCTGTAAATGGGATAACTTTCCAGTTCCCTGAAGAAAAACTATCTATATCCCATTAGCGGAGTTTAAGTGTGTTTCTTTTCCTTAAACTTACTGTTTTCTCAAATATTACAATTTTATCTCTTACTGTTCATTTCCTCCTGTATGTCTAACTCCTTGCTTGTTTGTAAATATACCCTGTCTGCACCAGCTGCCAAAAAGTTTCCAAATTTTGTGATTTAGATTTAAGCTACATCAGCCTGAAAATAAATATGGACACATTTATCAGCAAAATGGCTTTCTTCCCTGCATTATCTCTTCAATCCATTGAACTTCATCTTATTTCCCTTAAAGAGTAGACTGATGTCTCTGCTTTCTCCATGAAGGCCCTCATATGTAGACAACAGCCAAACCTCAGCACCCACTCAGGCAGCTGTACATCCTGTGTCTCCTCTCAGGACTTTTGGGAAGAAGCTGGTAGAAAGGCTTACAAAATGATGTTACTTGCTCTAAAAATATCACTCATTTTAATTTCCTGAAGTTTCTAGCATCTCATTGAAGTATCAGAGAATCCAAATAAATAGAGACCTGATGGAGTGCTCAGTTCAGCCAACTAAAACACAACCCTGCAACACTGTTATCAGGAAGTCTTTTCTGATGGATGATAGACAGATGGGCACCACTCTGTCTTTCCCCTCTCTCCTCTGTCTCCACTTCCAAATACTGGTTGGCATCTTGCTCAAACCCAACACCAGTGTCAGCGCCTCTTTTTGTCACATTGTTCAGAAATGAGTGCAGATCCCTTCCTGGGCAGACAAATGTCACACACAGCACAGAGCACTTGGCCCTGGGTTTTCACTTGGCACCACGAGGCTCAATCCCACATCCCAGTTTTGCTTTAGAAGGTATTAAGGAGCTGCTGAGAACGAACTAACATTTAGCACTGTGGCTGGCCAGCCAATCAAACCAAATGGAGTCATTTATTCAATACTGCAGATACCCTGACCAAAAATAGGCTTAGTGGTCACTCATATTGTCTTCCCCAAATGCCTTTTGTTACCACTGCATCGTAATTACTCACTAAAGTGAGTAATAAGCCACATTCATTGTTCTTCTTGGTATTTGGGAATAAAAACTCGTATGTTGTAAGGCAATATGTGTTGATGTTTAAAACTGCCCACACCAGCCAGCAGGGAGAATTTCAGTCAGGAGGAGCAACTAATTAACTCTCCAGTACTCAGAGTCTTTAGGAAGTTGCAGGGTGTTTTTCAACCCTAAAATACACATTTCACATGTGAAAAACCTCAGATTTTTCATTTGTTGATATGAAATATTCTTTCTCAAGTATAATTTTATCCATATTTGGAGGCCACTTTGCACCTCTGAAGTGGCATCTCAGGAAGACACGATGAACGGGGAGAAGGACAGGGCTTGCCATCACCAGCATGCAGTCTACTCTGGAACAGTCTGGATATGGGAGTCTGGATTATCCTCAGTGCTACATCACTGTGTTAGCCAGCTCTAGTGACAAAACTTAATTCCTCTCCTCTTTTCTTCCACTATTTCCTATCAGCCATTCCTGCCATATTCTGGCACAACATTTTTCCCCATCTTCTCTCAGACTCCTCAGAGATGCCACCAAATTACTGATCTAGGAACATGAAGGGTGGCGGAGCCATGGCAGTAGAAGAAATAATGAAAACTAACAGGAAGGGAAAAAACTCCACACTTTCTCTCTTGCCTAAGAAATTTGCGTGCTAAGCATAAGGCAGTCATAGCTTTAATGGAATGTGGGCTATTAGAAATTGCAAGAGTTAGTCAGGTTATCTGATTTTTCTGTCTCCCAACTTAACTCTAATTCAATCAAAGTTGTGTGTAGCATTCGCTGGAAACAGCATTGGTTCTGGTGAGTTCCACAAGTGGAAAATAAGGAACAGGAGTATATGGAGACTTTGTTAATAGGAGAAGACAGAAACTCATTTTTACCAAAATTCCTTTTTCCAGAAATTTGTCAGTCAATGAGATGTTTGAGGAAAAGTTTTATGCCTGATTTTAACAGATATGTATTGTACCAATAGAAAGTCGTGCAATATTTCTAGTGGAAAGAAACTATGAAAGCAGTCTTGCTCTCCAAATTTAAGTACCCTTTGGCATCTTTGCTTATTTAGATTATCCAAGGGTAAGAGCCTATTAGAGTTATGTTCCAGTGGCTCACAGCTTCTGGGCTCAATGCTAATTCCTTTGCAATTGAAAAAATAAAGATTAATATCACTGAAGTAAATCACTCTATTTTGACTGGAAAGCAATATCAGAACCAAAGGCATTGTACAAAACTGTCTAAACTTTAATTATACTGTATATTGGCAGGAATTTCAAGAAGGAGGTTCAGAAAACCTACTGCCTCAAAATAGTCAATCTCAAAAATACCTAGAGATCAGAAATTAGTTAAGTACCTTAAGGTAGGTACCATACATATTTAGAACCACCTAATCTGGAATGTAGCTCTGTTGTTACGTAGCTCTTCATGCCTCTTCAACTATGAACCTTCACTGACCTTCTCTGAAAAAGACGCTCAAAAGATGTCTGCAATGTCACATGTTCGGTTTCTAAGGAGAGGGTTGAGTTTCTGGACCATACTGGAAACCTGGGTAGAAATGGTGTCCTGTGCTACCTAGAACAAGCAAGGAGAGGTGTTGATTCTGCCCCCTTATTTAAAACATTCAGACAAAAAAGGGACAAATCTCTTTCTGCGCACCAGAAAGGGTGCAATAAACAGTCCACTTTTAATTTAATTTGTATTAGATCACAGAATCAAAGAATATTCTGAGTTGGAAGGGGCCCACAAGGACCATCAAGTCCAACTCCTAAGTGACTGGCCTATACAGGGGATTGAACCTGTGAACTTGGTGTTATTAGCACCAAGTTTTAATTAACTGAGCTAGTCCCAGGGTCTTTTATTTGTTGTTGCTTGAGAGAAAAATAATTCAAGAAAACTGACGCTGGAACCCATATCTGCCCACTTTTAGGGCTGAGGACCCTTACTATTGCAGTTTCCTGATAAAAGCTGAAATCTTCTCTCTCTGGCCCTGAGAATCTTGCATTCTTAGATACTCAACACAAAATAAACCTGCTCAGGAATCTGAATACCCTGAGAAGAGATACTTTGTCTGTATGAGGTTCTAGGAAATGTGTGTAAGAGTGCATGTGAGTGTCTGTGTGCTTGTGTGTGTGTGATACGGCCGGGGGATAAGAGCACTGAGACCACACACTGGAAGGGGGAGAAAAAGCAGCTCCAACAGTCTGAGCAGAACTGCTGTGTAGGCTTGTGGAAAGTCTGGAGAGGTGACTCTTGGATTCAGGTTCTGGCAGCAGGAGTCTTGAAGGGGTAAGTGAAGAAGCTTTCATAGGTTGTTTAACTTTTTCCTGCAGTCATAGTGGGATTTGTACATTCTTGTAAATCAAGTTGCATAGAAGATATATGATTAAATGCGTTACTAATTTTTCTTCCCCACTGGCAGATCTAAAGAGAACCTGATTTAACAGCTGCTTGGATGAAAACATGCTGCTAGTAGTAGTAGCAAGTTTTCTTCTCTGCTCCTGGGGAATGTGAAAGTATTTTAACGAATTTCCACATTTTTATATTTCTGTACTGTGCCTACTACCTCACTACTGCTGCCCATTTTTCATGGTGTTCAAAGATACCACTGTTTTATAAAACCAGGCATCAGTTTAGTCCACCATTTTGATCCTTTTGTTTTGAAATAACTCAAATAACTCTGAGTTATCCCAAGAGGAAGATAGGCTGGCTTCCTACATTAGCTGTACTGGAATGCTTTATCAATTGACTCTAAGTCTGAAGTGAATGCTGCAAATCAGATCCTTTAGATTACTCCAGGTTTGTATAAGAAACAAGAATCTGAGACTCAGTTGACAAGTACAGACCTTAGTGCTAAATGTTACCTGTCTTTTCTCACAATTGATGCATGACACATCCCCCACTGACAACAGAGAGGAAGAGAGGATGATGAGGGAGATGTACAACTGGAAGTCCAAAATAGTCTGAGAGGGGCTGAAGCTCCCTTTTATTAAAGGGAGAGAAGATGCTGAAGAAGTCAGTCATCTTCCTTTTGAAAGAAGCGAGGAGGCTCCTTTCCTCCCTCTGAGGAAACCCTCTGACTTTTGGAAGGAAGAACATGTCTACAGAAACAAAGATGTCACAAGCTTAAGGGAAGTGAATGAACTGCAGGCTGGCTGCTCTGTTGAAAGCAAGTAAATAAGTACCTTCCATCTGACCTCAACAACCCACTAGTACTGGGATCCTTTAAGATGTAATTTTAATTTACATGCAAGTGATGCACACACAAATCCTGCTAGAAGTGAGTCAGTGCTCCTGATCACATTTCCTGCTGCATGAGCACCCAGGTGAAAGTTCTCCCCACTCGCTGTCAGCAGTGACGTGGGTCTGGCTCAGGCTCAGGCTCAGGCTCAGTCCCAGCTTCCACAGCAGTTGTTGGGGCTCATCCCATCAGCTCCCAGCAGTGCGGACTGTGCTCTGCAAGGCTGTAAGAAGCCAACATGGAATTTAACTAAATAAATAGTTTAGCAATGAATATTACAAAGTAACCTTTTACTTGGTCTTTAAAAAAAACAACAAAACCAACAACCAAAAAAAANCAAACAAAACAACCAAAAAACAAACACACACACACAAAATCCCCCAATCCAACAGAAAAAAAACAGAGGATAGATGTTTTGCTGCCAGTCTGTGTGTTTATTTTCCTGTTGCCATAGAAAATAATTGACCTATTTTCTTCCAGGAATAAATATCTTTCTTCAAGCTCCCTAAAAAAACAGTCAGACAAGACTTGCACCGAGGCCCCACCCATGCTGTCTGCTGCTACAGCCCACAGAGGACAGATTAAGCTTTACCATTTTTAATGAGGCTTTTGAACTGTTGGATGAAAATGTGTTTCTTACAGTACATTTATCCTGCTGACTCCTACTGTTTCAGACCAAAAATTTGGTTCTAATAAGAAGCCTATGTAAAGAAGGCAACACATTCAACAGGGTCATTGCCCTGGTCCCATTTCTCCTCATTTCTTTAGATCCTCCAAATAGATAACTAAGTCACCTTTCAAAGTGTTTCTCCTGGTCATTCCTTTTTCTTTTTCCTGCTCTGGATACATAAGGGCTTCATCAAAAGGCCACTGAATTTACTGGAAAAGTTGATGGCATCAAGATTTCAGTGCTAAGTAGATTATTCTTTGTTTCTGGATAATTTTCTTCCTTTTGCTCATGGATGTAAAATGGAGTCCCTTTGAAACTCCTCATGCAGCTCCCTCTGAGAACCAGGCCATTTTCTTTGTTACCCTCTCTGTAACCCCAGAAAATATACTCAGACAGTACTCCAGTCACTGTTTCCCCTCAAACTAGTCCCTGAATATTCATTTCTGTGCATATTGTTCATGTTTGCATACTTCTGTCCACTTGAAATCATGCTAAAATTATTTCTGCCAGATTATAGGCAGTGTTTCTATTTATATATCATGGATTTGTTTTTTCATTGCTGCTAAGCACTGCACTGAATCTCAAAGAGTTTTATCTGTTGCTTTGTCTGCAACATTTCTATTCATTGTTCAGTGGTGTACATGGCAGGCTGAGAGTGTCTGGAGCACTCCTACATCATTTGCTGAAAATGTGGAAGCATGTGGAAAAGGCAGCACAAGGATACATAAAATGAAAGAATAGCCTTGTTATTCTGATTTGATGTACCTGAATAGGTAGTTGCTAGGAGTAGCCATGGCTTCTTTTTTTCTAGTTCAAAAAAGTGAGCACCTTCACTCCCACATACTAGGCAGTCTGAAATACCACCCAGAGGGAGGACTAGGTAGAAAATTCCCCAGAGTCATGGGTGCAACTCTGTTATTCATTGAACCCAGGCTTGCTCCTCTTCCTTGTATAAATGTAAGCTCTGACTTGGCAATGGGATCAGCCACATACTAGAGGAGTCAGGGCACATCCTGCACCTGACTGCCAGTTCAAGCACCACCTGCATGGGCACTTTTCTCTGCCTGGTGGATACTGTTCTTCCATCCGGCCTACAGGGACAGCCCTTGGCTGCCCTGTGAGCTGCAGGGATGTGGCTGGTGTGCTGCACGTGGCAGACACTCCAGGTCTGAGCACACGCCACACACCTGCTCCTTCTCTGCCCTCCAGGCCTCCACATGGAATGCACCGTGGGGACAGTTGTATGTGGTTCCCGAGACAATTTATAACATCTACAAAGGGCAGTGGCTGTAATCCACACATCCTGTCTCCCTGCTACCCTTATAGAACATCATATATGCTTTAAAGTGTAGCTATTTAAACCAATCAATCTCATTTGTAAATTCCTTCTACAAATATGTAAATAATCAAAAATGCTTTCTTAGTGCACATTACAAGATTATTTCAGATATTAAATTAATATGGAGAAGAGCTGGAATTTCTGAGGTAAATACAACTGATGACCACTGGGAAAAGGAAAGTTATTATTTACTCAGTGTTGAATGTAATGCCAAATTACAGAAGGAATGGTTTTGATCTTATGTTTTCCCACTAAGTTTTCATGTATGTGAGTTAAGTGATCCCAAAGATGTTCATGAGTATCACCATTCCAACATGACAAATTACTTCTTCATGTTCTCCATGGATTGATAGCCAGATAAATAGAGGCAGTGTTTATTTTGCCACTCAACAGATCTTTCAAATATTATCACTGTGGCATATTTCCTTTGTTTTGTTTTATTTCAAGTGGAATTCTGTTTAAGACTTTAGGTCACTGCTTTGTGCCCTTGGGCCCTGTACAGATCTTTACCAAGCCACTGTAAATAAATGGTAGCAATTTCCATGTGATTGCAGATCATGGCAATGCTGTCGGGAACATTTTCTTTAAATGCCATGTCACTTTCACCTCCTCTCTTCAGACCAGTGCATGACATGCAGTAAGTGTCAGGAGAAATGTCACATCTGTGAGGAAGAGCTTGTGTGAACGCCAAACTGGAATGTGGAAAAATGGTGTCACATACCCTGTAATTTAATAGTGTTCTCCCTTAAAAGGGATGTTTTCTCTAAGGAGATATGTGTTTACCGAAACGACTTCTGCTTGAAGTTCAACAGAAACTAAACTTATCTATTTATCCCCAGTTTTCTTGGGAAGCTCTTGCTGCAGTGGTTCAATTCCGGGACCTTGTATATTTTGCTGACGTGATAAGAGCCTTTAACAAATAAACTCAGAAAATGGAAAGAGAAGGAATGAAATTAATTTGTGTTATGGTTTAAGAATAGCAAACTTATCCTTGAACATGAGAATAGCATCCTGCCCCTAAGACTCCAGGTTTTAGGAGAGTCCCTATGCTTATATTTGGAAGAATCCAAGCATAAGAGTAGGGAAGGTATCTAGTGACATTTTGGTGGTGCATAGTCAGTTCTGGACTTTAAGGATTTATGGTGCATTATGTGAAGGGTCTCTTATCTGTTTGTTTTGAATCCATCACCTGCTAAGTTTATTTGATATCCATAGTTCTTATATTAGAAAAGGCACGGGGCAACTGACTTCTATTCATCTTTCCTTTGCAGCAGTCTACTACAGCAACTCAGTTGTTTTCTAGGCTGAAAGCTGTTCCTCTCAGGGAAACCATTTTCTGGCTTCAGAGGTCCTTCTTGTCTTTATCTTTTCTATTTTTACTAAACTTTCTGAGATGATGGCACAGGCAGTCCACAGAATCTTCAAGTTCTGGGTCCACTATGGAGCCATGCCATACTCTCTTCCAAATAATTTCCAGCATTTTAGCAGCTTAATTGTTCATTAGTAAAGGATACCTTTCAAAATCATTTTCCTGAGTGACTGAAATGGTTTCTGAATCTAACATGTATATAGAATTGTTTTTCCTGCTGGCACTTACTTTACATTTGTGCACTCAAGTTTCATTTGTTGTTCTATTACTGCCTTAACATCATAGGCATCTCCTGCAAACCTTCACAGTCAGCTCTCATTTTGATTAACTTGAGCAATAGAGTAGCATCAGCAAATTTTGCCACTTCACTATTTAACCCCTTGTTCAGCTCATTGATTATATTCTCTACCACTGCAGAAAAATGTACCTCTTTAGCTGGGCTTTTTAATGGTTTTGAATTCTTATTTGTGGCAAATTTAAGGAATTCCTTTCAGTTGGTATTGAGGTGGTTATAAACAAGATGTTACAGTTAATAGTTCAGCTATTTCAGCTTGTAGTCCTGTACAACTCTGCTCTGTACTACATCTGGGTACAATGATCTGTTACTATTCACTTGGTTGATAGTTTCACTTCCACTGACACATCCTCAGATTCATGCACTAGAAAGAAGGAGTCTGATGGGGAAATGTTCCCAAAGTCTTCCAAAAAAGCACAACTACAGAAATTTTTTGCACTGTTTCTGCTCTGACCTCATGTTTTCTGAGCACTCCCTTTTATGCTTGGCCATTAATGGCCCTGCAAACTTTCTGGCTGGCTTTTTATTCTTCATCTATTTGGAAAAGAATGTCTATGACATTTTATGCCTTTTTCAAGTTGTTCCTCAAACTCTTTTCCAACCTACTTTCGTATGCATTTATATTTGGCCTGCCAGTTTTTATATGATTTTCCATTTTTATCCTTTCAGTGTAGCCTCAGATATTTGAAAGCCTGTCTTCTTACTTCAAACACCATTCATTAACCTGATACTAAATCATGTGAATTGATTTGCTGGGCTCAGAGTGGAGTGTGCTGATATATCTGAAGTCTGTGTGATAAAAGTTCTGCCATCCATCCTAGACTTTGATACACTGTCTGTAGAGTTCTCATTTTTATATTGCTTGCCTTTATTTATTTATTTATTTAGCTATATATCTATTTATTTATTTATTTTAATTTTATTTATTTTTTTTTATTTTAACCACTACTGAAATAAATAGATATTGGAGACTTGCTGGTCCCAATAATTTCCACTGCCTTTGGGACCTTGCTGCTTTCCTCTCACTTGCTTGAATACCTGGCCCTAACAGTTTGTCTTTATGTGCCCCTTTCCAACGCGATGAGAGATTTTGCCCATGTCCTGTTTTCAGCTAAGACATCATGCACCCAGTAACTCATTGCCTCATTCAAATGGGATCCTCTGCATTGCAACTGCTCTTTCTTCCAGAAAAATATTCCCTTCCTGGAACTATTTAACTGGATCAACATTCAACATTGCCCTTTTATTTCTAGGAATAAGGATAATTGTGTAGTGTCACCTCTGACTCTGCAATGACTGTCAGTCATGCAATTGTGTCACCACACTACATTTGATAAATTGGTCACAGAACTGTTCATACATGCCAACAGCACTACCTCTGCCCTCAAACTGAACATCCATTTTATGCACCCTCTTCATTTGACCTCAGAAGCAAGCCTCCTGAACCCACATTTTCAATGGGTTGGTGTAGAACAGGGCACTGGGCTTACTGACCTCACTGAATACTTTATTAGTGAATAAGTAAATTATTAAATTTCATAGAGAGGGAATGAGAAAAAAAAAGGAAACTATGCTATAAATAGAATAAACTTGCTGCTTCAGAGTTAAGCAGCCATCCATACTAATCTTCTAAATTATTTAACTCACTGCTGTAATTCATTAGTTTCTTCCAGTATGAAAAATAGGCACTTGTTTCTATGGCAATTCTCTGAATTTACACTGAGCTGAAGATCTAGATAGCCCCTGATCTTTTACAGGGGTTTTCATCTGCTTAACCTAAACATATAAACTCGAGTTTACCTTTATTTTTCAAAGATATCCTTGAGGTTAGCTCTGGGTCTATACATTGATGACAGCTATAACACAGTAGAAAAATGAGTAAGGGAGGCTTAAATTGGTTTCATCAGGATGTTGCAGCCACACTAACCTTGACATAAACCAGCTGCAAGTTTCTCAGGCTAAAAGAGTCCTTGTGCACCATTTTAACTGTATCTGTAAGTCCTCCATGTTTATTGAGTTCAAGGGATATTGTTATTCAGTTTTATTTGCATGAGTCATGTAAAACTTCAGCAATAAGCTGCCCACATGCTATTTACTTCAGAGAGTCCTAAGTGACCTGTAAAGAAGGTTGTGGTAAACCCCTGTATCACAGAGCTTGGCAGACAGACCCAAGTGTAACCATTAAGCTCAGAACAAACCTTATGTCTGTGTACAAAAGGCCAGAGAAAGAGAATTCTTAGCTGCTTTCTTCAGGTCTGATTGAAGGGTAAGCCTGGGAGTGCCTGATCCACCAGGAGTTGTGCCACTACTGTATCTTACAAATGGTGCAAGGCAACACTATCTGTCCACAGTTCAGTAAAGTTCACCTTAAGGTGTATTAGCAACTTCGTTCACCTGAAGTCCCATGTCTAGGTGCTTGTTATTTTCTTTATTTATTGTCTCAATTGTTCAAAAGTATGCATGTTTGAACAAGTTTCCTTGGCACGTAGTGGATTTCTACAGATGTCACAGTGTTCAGTGTTGCTTAAAAATGGACTGAAAAGTTTTGGGACTGCATCTGTATTATGACTAGTTTGCATTCAGTATCACTTTGAAGACAAATCCAAGTGATAACCAGGTTAAGTTTGATGGTACCAAATTCCTGTTTGATATTTCCAGAATGCTTTGTCTCTCCCCCTCTGGTCAACTTTTTATTTCCTTAGCAAGGAGGAAAATCACAAATAGCCTTGAAAAACAAGTCCCATTACATTTTGCTCTGCCTTGAACCAAGCATTTCTGAGGCCAGTTTGGATCATGATTTTTGAATCTGAATGTATCGGTCACTTGAAATATAAGGGATTAAAATGTTGCTACTGATGGATCTTGCTGCTTTAGCAATATCACCCAAAGGCCTTTTTGAAACAGGGAACACTTTGTATGATTCTGACACTCGTTGCAAAACAACATAATCTGAGAACCTCTGCATGCATGCTCTTGGTGGTGATCTTAGCACTAAGGACTGCAGTGTCAAAATCCTAGTATCTGTCTGGTACTATGATTCAAAATGTTTACATTAAAAAAATTAAAATCAGAGAACACTCTGACATTTGCCTATGAAAAGAAGAATTTAGGAGTAGGAAACTGAATATAGTCTGTGCTACGACATTAAGAGTTGCAATAATGGGATAGAAAAACAACACAGCTGATAAAAGAATGTGTAAGATGGTAAACCAAGTAACCCCTCAGAGGTAATCTTGCACACAGGGATTCTAAACATTTGAAGAGAGATGCTGCTGGTGAAAATCCCTCTTAGCTGTATTGCAAGTGCTTCTAACTGCTGGGTATTTGGGCATGTCAGTTTAATCATAGCATGTGAGTTAAATGTCATGATTAGTTCTGTCATTTCCTACCTTACACTCCCAATTTATCTTCAACCAAGAGACATCCACAGATGTTGCTTCTGTATTTGCAGAATGGAGGAGGGAGTGTGTAAACAGCCCAATTTCTAGTTGTTTGGCTTAATGTAATGACTGTAACCAGCCGTTCCAAAAATGTCATCAACACTTGCAGTTGGCTGCATTTGAATGAATGATCTCATAAATGTATGCTTCTGATGTTCCTCCTTCTCAGCATCTTGGGATTTTCCCCTCAAGAAAGGGAAATTTGAAATGCAAACTGCACTTTAATGTAGCGGTGAGACCCTTCACAAAGTAGAAACTCACAGCTTGAGAAAGGAACTACTACAAAACTGGATTTGCTGACTCACTCATCTCATTGCCATCACTGAACCAGAAGAGAGACCTGATTGGAGCTGATTGTTCAGGAATTTGAGGACAAAATGTAATGTCACTGGGAAATTCTGACCTGTCAAAAGCAACATATTATTTGGAAATAGTTTGGTTTCAGTAAACTTTTTCCAAATCACAGTTGTATTTCCTTTCTGACAATTCATGTAAAGGGCGATTCAGGAGTTGGTGTTTCAAAGGTCTAAAGCTCTGGCCAGCCCTGGCAAAGCTTTAAATGAGTTGAGTTGGAAGAAGATGAAGACCCAATGTTCACAGTTTGTGAACAGAAAGGTGGTTTGCAGAAGAGAGCACTTGACAAGAAGAAATCCCCCTAAATGATTGCAGAGAGCAAGACCCATTGCTCAGGACTCCTGACAGAAGGCCAAGCAGAAATGATCCAGCATCACAGATCCTGGTAGCAACAGGACTGCTCTCATTTCCATCCCTGCAAAACCTTGCTGGAAAAGGGGAAGGCAAACAGCACATGTCTCTGGCTGGTGTCGGGAAGGAGGATGAGGATGTTGCCATTAAAAACTTTGGAAGAAGCACCTCAGATAGCAGTTCTTCATAAATCTTGGTTCCACTGATATAGACTTGATTTGGGGCTTGAGAGATCAAATTAAAATTTTGACAGAGGATGAGCTAATGGCAGACTGCTGGTGGCCCCGTGTAGATTTACTCTTTACTCAGGGAACATGCAAGGCACAGGTCTGTCTGCTCTTCAGGCTAGCTGATGGTTAGAGGTCTCCAAATTTCAAGTCCCCTACCTGTGCAGCTGGAGGATTCCCTTCCTGCTGACCTCCCAGGGTAACACAGAGCTCAAGAGCTCTGGAGCCTCAGTTCACGCAGGATGTCACAAGACTTCCCCTTTCCTCAGAGGAGGACTGGATGTCAAATGTAGACACTGCAGTTTTTAGGCTGCCAGGGCTGGGGTTAGGAGCTGGAAAGCCAGGACACAGGCAGGGACTTTTGAGTGTCCTGGGCTCTCTGCCACAGAACAGAATACAGTTCCTGGCTGCAGGGCTGTGGCAGAAACCTGCTGGGGAGTCCCCCCGAGATAAGTCAGCTTCCTTGCCTTTTGAAAAACACAAACAAAACCAAAAACACTCCCCAAAACATAAACATAAACAAAGCAAGAAGAAACCTGGCAAGGGGATGACAATGCCTGTAGTTTCTGTCTCAGATCTGAAGGGAAATAGTCTTTGTTTCAGAGTATGAAAGCTGAAGTTTTAGGCAGTTTTATTTGCAGTCTCAAGGCCCCAGTCTTTGCAATCGCTTAGGCATCAGCAGACTCCCAGAGGCATAGCTAACTGCATAGTTGTGTCTGCTCTTCTCTGGGGAATGTTTCTAATGCATATTCAGACTTCAGAGACAAAATACATGTGGCTCACATGAAGTCAGTACTTCTCTACACTATTTTCATCAGGACATTGACCTTCCTGCCTCTCTTGCTGAGGTTGATCAATCAGAATATTGCTATTGGTAACTACAGCTGCCTGTCTCTTTCATAAATGCTTCAGATAGCTGAATGTATCACATGAATTTGACTCCAAAGGGAAAAAAAAAAGGCATTAGCACTTTCTGTCCTTGCTCTGTGACAACCATAGGAGCAAGATTAAAGTAATGTTGCATCCCTGAGGAGGAGTATCTGTCAGTCTCAATGCTTTTTATCTATGCTGGTGCTAAGTCCACAGATGCCAAGGGAGTATCACCACATATTTCTTCTGAGCCTCGCCTGTGTGCAGCTCCTGATAGTAACACATGGCAGAATCTTACGGAAAAAGACTCACATGCTTGGACTCTCCAGTGAGGAATTTAAAGTATCCTGGTGAGTAGGATCCAGGTTCCCACTTCCTCTGACAACAGCCCCTTTTTCTGCCTCTGCTCTTCCTGCTGTCAGTCCTGCAACAACCCCTCAGCCCTTGCTGGCAGGAGCTCAGCACAGCTCAGCTCCAGGCTGTGCTGCTGCTACTGCTGAGGTTGGTTTGCAGGCAGGGCATGGTAACCCTCACTGACAACACTGTCTTGTGAAACCTAAATGGATGAAGAAGTATTCGGGGAGAATAATATGTACCCTGGTCTGTCCAGAGCCTGAAAGTCACCCTGCGCTTTGCCTTTTTGGTCAAAGTGAAAGCTGATGGTGAATCTGAGGGTTGGAAACCAGAGCTTGTAGCTCGTGTGCCATAATCAATCTTTTTAAAATATTCACTGAGGAAAGAACTCCCTTCTGGAGCACATGTTGTTTACAGGCTGAATTCCATGCTATATATTTATAGCTATTATGAGTGTTTTAAGGAGAACCGGCTCTAACTTCAGGAAGGTATGAGGCTCTAATAATACAATACTTGCAGAACTTGGACAAAATGTGTGGTAGCCTTTCTTTGGTTGTTTTTTTTTGGTTTGTTTTGGTTTGGTTTTTTGTTTGTTTTTTTGTAGCCAGTGCATGACAAGGAAAGAAATATAAAAATGAACTCCACCTGTGCTGATGCCAGCAATCACAGTTACAAATTACATAAAAAGCAGAGTATCTTTTCTCTAGGGCAATCTCCTAGTTGGCTGCTAGTTTTGTTATTATTAGCTGTTCCTTACTTTGGGGTTTTTAAGAGTTTCATATACACGGGAGAATAAGCAGTTCCATAAAAAGCCACTCAATGGTGTGCATTATATGCTACTGATTTATTTCCTTACTATACTATCAAGCCCATTTTAGCTGGATTTGTAGAGACACAGTGACACCCAGTGGTTGTTAGTAAATATAATAGACTGACCCATAATTTATTTGGGGCACTGAATCTGATCATTAACTAAACTAGCTCATATGGCATTCCAGGGTCACAAAAGTTCCAGTGTATCCCATTCACTGAAAAAAAAAAAAAAGTGATTCAGTACCTCTTTCTGTTGTATATATTGTATTGATGCTCCAAAACGAAAATAGAAATACATAGAACTAATCATACAAATCAAAGAGTAATAGAAATGTCATAAGTCTGCATCTTTTTAGTTTACATTCTGTACGTTCCTCTGAAAAATTCCTTCAAGAAAAGAAAACCCTGCACCTGTGGATTCTTCCAGCTTCTCACAATAACTTGAAGTTAAACAAATGTTTTCACAGAACCCTTGCTAAATAAAGTCATATTGGCTCAAGGACAACCCAAACAATTAGCTGTTTTCATTTGTCACAAAATCTTTGCTAATCAAGTCTGTAGAGGAAATATTCTCCATTGTCTTTAAGCATCTTTGGGATGGTTTACATTCGGTTTATTATTCCATCATTATTTCAGCATTTTCAATAGAGGAGATGTCTCCTCTTACACTTGACAGTGCATGAAGACCCCACGATATTTTAGAGAACAAATATGGTTTTGCTCTGCCTCTGAAATGTAGATTAATATTTTATTGTGTTGGGGTTTTTTTTCAGGAGCCAAGTGAGTCTTCCAAATGGAAACTCAGTGCAAGGTTTCATGAAAAAGCAAATTACTATTGCATTATTTTAACATAGGTAAGAAGATTTCACCTTGAAATTAAGCAAATTCTGAGGAGTGATGATGTCTAATCTAGCAGCAATAGAGCAATTGACTACCTGATGTAGAGCAGAAGCTCAGTAACTTGATTCCCTTTGATCTGAAATCTTTATTGAATCTTTGCTGAAGATTCACAGAGGTTATCCTTACATTCTCATGGTCAGCATGAGTACAACAGTTTCAAGGTGAGTCTGTGCCAGGCACAGACTAGCATGAGTACACTGCAAAAGACGAGGTGGTGGCCATTCAAGGGTCACGGGAGGAGAAGGAGCAACGAAGATCAGGCTTCTCTGAAGATACCAGAGGAACTCCCATTGATATCAGCAGTGCATAACTGTGTGTAACTGCCCACAGGTGTTGGCCTAGGTGATTCGTGCTGTTGCCTATCTGCCTCAAGGCTGGGCAAAATATACACTTGACTAATAACACCCTGATTGTTGTGGGATATTAGCATACTCTCTCATTTTCCAGGCTGTGGCTTGAATGAAATACTTGGGTTTGTCCTAAAGCCTGAGTTAAAAACCTTCCAATCACCCTTACTCCTTTCCATGTCATACTGGAGAAGGTTTGCTTCCACCAATCACACACTGTATGTCAGAATGGGGGTTGTTTAGGCTTTTTTTAGGCTTCTCTGTGACCTGACATGCCCTCTTGCCCTGAGTGCATGAGCTCCTACCAGAACCTTCCAGTGAGACACCATTGCTACCACTGCACAGAGCTAGGTGTGCTCCACATTTGTGTCCTAGAACCTGGAAATGGTCTGAGCTGATTTTGAGTAGAGAACATAATGGAATGTGAATAGAGCTTCAGAGGCCTGTGTGTGTCATGAAGATGGACTAGAAGTAGCTAGGTTTCTGCAAGTGTCTCCATATCAATCTGTTTTCCCTATTATATTTTTATAATTTGTAGAAAAAAAAATATCTAGGTTTCAACACTAACAAATGCATTATTGTTCCTTCTTTCCCTTTTGACAAGTGGTACCATTTGATCCAAATTTTTGACATCCCAGTCTTTAAAGAATTTGAGCAGTTGCAGCTCCCACAAAAGTAACCTAATCATTCCTATATCCCAGTCAAAATCTAGGTAAATACATTTTATTAAAAATCACTTTGTAGTGAAAAAAAAAAAAAGGATGTCAGGGAAGATTCATAAGGAAAAAAGAAAGGGAGGAGAAAAGAGTAAAGCTAAGGAAGAAAAGGAAAGCAAATGCAGAGGAACAAATTTAAAGGGTTGCTTGCCAGATGGGAAAGCACCTCTGATGATCAGAAATAGTCACAGCCTTATTTTCCTCCTACTGAAACCGAGTGTGTTTTCACACAGGAGGACTAACACAATAAGGATGTTAATACTCTTCTTGCGTGCTAACTAGTTATTAGAGACTCACAGTAAGGAAGGTGATCAGAGAATACTTGTCACATGCCCAAACTACCCTAATTCAAGGAAACTACCTCCTCAGTGCATCATATGAGGCAGGTCAAGCCTAGGGTGAAGTAAGCTTTCCGTGTAAGAATTTTAATTAGCAATGAGCACAATAAAATACATAAGCTGCTGAAAGTTAATAAGTGCTACTGTTTGAGATTTATGTTCAAATCCATGCCTTGTACTTCCCTTTCCTCACCGCTAATGGATTAGCAGTATACCGGATAGTAATCAACAAATATTACAATCATCCTTCTAATCTCATTAACAAACTTGTAAGAAGCATTAAGGGCACATTTATACCGCTTGTGGGAAACAGTCCAAATACAACGAACCAAAAGCTGATTATCTACAAGCAAAACTAGCATTATATGACTGAAGGGGGCCAAGTTAATCAGAGCTATCATGAGACTAATTCAGGTCCAGAGGGCTGGGAAGGCAGATTAAATGATTGTTCATAAATCACTGAAAGCATACACTATACCATATTGTAGCAACAAACAATGATCTTCTGTAGGGTGCAGTTTCCTGCTTTCTATATATCTGTGTTTTGACAATTTAGATATCTCATCAGCATCTTTTTATCCTAAAGTTGTGAATGTGTAGCAATAGCATTAGAAGTCAGCTTGTTAATCATCAGATCTTTGGGAAGGAAGGGGATAGGCTGTAAAAACAGACCTAAAATTGTTCATGTTTGTAGGCAGCACTACTGTGCTTATTGCAAGCATGTACAAAATATAAAAAAAATCTGATCCAACCTATTGTGGAGGAAAACTGGGGAAAACAACTGAGAAAATGTGAAAAATCAGCTTTATATGTCTCAGATTCCTTTGCTTTATAGGATGGAGGGGAGGATACTGCTGATTAATTTTTCACTTTGAAAATATTTTAGAGAATTATTGAAATGTGCTGGTTTAGTGAGGAAAACAGCATAGCAAAATGAAAGCTTATGCTGTGACTCCACAATGGAACAACTGGGGTCTGTCTTATGCCTTTTTTTCTGTAGGATTAAGACTATCCACAGGCTACAATTGACTCTTCTCTATAACAGTCTTCCAATGGCTCATTTACCCATTTTTGAAAGCGGTTAAAACATTGCTCTTCAGATGTTTGCTTTTTCTGCCCTGTCAGCAGTCCTAAGAACAACTTTCCCACTACTTATCCTAAGTAAAGGATTCCTCCAAGGAGTAGAGTTGATGGTGCTTGCTTCTGATCTCACGAGACATAAAACACACTCCAGTTCTCTATACAACATAATATTCCACATTTCCAGTGCCTGATTTTCTATTGCTATGCATTGGAGTATTTACTTACATCAGCAAAAACTGAGGGGGTAAAAGGCTGCCGTTGCAGTGCGGTCCCTCTGGAAACATGATGCTCTGGGATAAAAGACAATACAATACATTGGGAAGAAGTAATTATTGTACTGATTACAATAATTAAATTATGCATGATTTTGTTAATTTTTTTCATAGAAAACAGAAGGTCTTCAGACTGGAACAATAAGACTGAATAGCACAAGAGGCTAAAAACAAGTGAAGTCAGCAGTTCAATTTGATAACACTGTAAAATCAATGGTACAGATTTGGCCCCTGCTGTCTGAGCAGCTTCATTTGTTCATTTTTGTGACTCCATGGGCATGCTTTTCTGTTGTCTTCTTTCCTTTTCTCTACTGAAAAACTTTACGTACCCATTTGCAGCTCTAGGAAGGAGATTGCCTCGGTTCTCACATAGCCCTTTGTCTTTTGGCACAGCATCAGACACAAGCCCTCATCTGGCTCTTATTTTTTTTCTCATTCTCACCAAAATCTGACCACTCTATAGCTCACGTTTCCAGCTTGGTTCTATTATGTCTGAGATGCCAACTGGCAAAAAAACTGAACAGGCACCTGGAGTACAAAGGAAATATTTCTTGTTCACTCTAATTTCTCAGCATTGTGTCAGAGCACCTGGCTTGCTCCCGAAGTTTCTCCCTAAGGTCCCTTAATTGCCTCATCTAAAAAAAAAAAAAAAAAAAAAAGAAAGGATTACCCATCTCCATTCAAGTTTCAGGACAGAAATTTTACCACCATGTGTCCAAGATCTTGTTCTTACAAAAGCTCTCTGACTGGTCCACACACACTTTCTTCTTCAGGTTCAACAATAGCCATTAACTCTATTCTGTCAGCAGCTTTCTAGATCTGAGTTTTTGCAACTTTAAATGGAAAACAAAGACCTTTGAAGATATGTTGGTTGTTTCAAACATCTGTCCACATCCTTATACATTGATTATGAGGCCTAATAGAGTTCTTTAGTTTCGTATCATGTCATAACTGGCAGAGTGGATTTATACATCTCAAGACAAGAACACTCAGCATGCTGCAACTCAATATCCATCAGAATATAGAGAGTGTGCTTTTCTACTTATTTTTTCTTACAGAACAAAGGTGTGGAAGGCAAGAGATTTGACTGGATCTGTAGGATCAAGTGGCACTAATAATGAGTAAACAAAGGAATATGCAGAATAAAAATAGTCTTTCTAATTTTGCATTATTTCTACTGTAAATGACATTAGCTGTAGTCTTTGGTGAGAAGGACAATCTGCTGAGGAAGTAGGAAGGAAAGAAACCAAATACAGCTGTAAGAAGAGAGATGCAGGGGTTCACAAGAGCTTGGTTACTCTTTCACATTTTGACCAATCTGAAATTGAGCTTTGAAACTCTGCTAAGCAACTAAGAAATTTTAAAATGTTGATGAGAGTATCTTCTTTACTGTATGATGCTGAGATCCCTATTCTAGCAAAATAAAAAATAAATATTTACTATAAAAAATCCATGTGTTTGTGTACACAGATGCACCCTAGTAATTTTAAAGCCATTTTTCTATTTTACTCAGCTTTATTCGGTTTGGGGTCTATATATTTGATGTAGCATTTTTCCAGCCTCAGTATCATCTGAAATTTTCTAACTGTATCCTCCATTCTGTCATTTAAGCCATCAGTTACAATATTGTTTAGAACAAGGAAGGATTTCATATCATAGAATCATCTGTTTTTTCTTCTATTAAAGAATTATATATTGATTTTCAAAACACACATATTCAATGACTAAAATTACTTTTATTATTCTTACCTAGAATTTCCACAGCATCACTGAAGATACAGCAGTTAACTAGTTGGATTTCTTCAAGGTCACTTGTTTCATCAGACACTCATCTTACAATGTTGGTTATCCTACTCAATAGCTGTCAAATGACTCATGTATAATAAGTGTAGTTTTCTCAAATTTCTGATACCTTCAGCTATGGAAAAACAAAACAAAACAGGTCATGCTTTTAGGTGAACTGCTTTATAAGGTCTTGATCACAGCGAACAGATAAACAGAATTGGGTGTTTACTGCCTCATATACTGTAACTATCTATATTTTGATGCCATGAAATATATGGTCAGTTTTGTTTGTAAAAACGATAAACACAGCCTACTGATCAGCTAATGCATCATGTAATCAATATAAACTACCCTTTATCCCAGGAAAAGTAACTCATAGAAGATCAATGGGATCTTCCCACGGAAGAAATTCAGGAGAAGCATTCTTTTTTCGTGCCATCAAAGGTAGAGATATGAATTGCCATGTCCATTTCAATTACTGGATTGTGTAGTCCTGGTAAACATCATTCAAACTTGTCAACCTTGGTATCCAGTGATTGACCTCACAGAAAATCAGAAATAAGTCAAGTGAAGGAACCTTTGCAATCTGACTTGCAGTTCATGTAGTTATCCCATTCTGGGGCCAGTCTGGGAGCACTGATACTTTGTGGCATTTAGGATACAGAACAAAGCAAGACTTGAGTGCAAATGTAAAAGAAATTACTTTTCTAAATTCGATAATAGGATTTTCAAGTTGTAATAGTGTACAAACTTCAGTGGTTGTTAAACCATTCCCCTTCTCAGCACTATATACTTTATTATGGTGTGAACTAAGAGAGTAAGCAGCAAGATGTTGTAGTGCATGTCAAAAACTGTCTCCGTATTATCTGAATTTTCCTTCTCTGCAAGTTTACATCTTGTACAATCACTTAATATATTGCTTGCTTAAATAAATTTTGTAATGCCTTTCTGTTTCCAGAAAGATACAAAATTGTTTCTTGATGTAAAGCAAGTTCCAGTTCATAACAATTTGAAATTTTATGATAGAGCAGTTATTAAAAACCTGTCTTTCTGTCCAGAGTTAATGATCAAGTTAGTAAATATTTCTGCTACCAGTAGAAATTAGTGTATCTATGATGCATTTGTTTCATTCACTCTTTAATGGCTTCATTGAAAGATGGTGACTTTAAGTCATGAGTGAGATGTTTACTGTGGGATTCCATTATCTAGACTAAAACCTAGAGTCTTTCCCTTTGTGCTATACAGTAAGCCAGGGAAAGCAAATTTTCCTACTGCTGGTAGAAGTCAAAGAATTTTGACTTTGTCAAAATTCTTTGACAAGAAGCCAGAATTTGCCCACAGTTAAGATACGTGGAAGAGTGGTTGTGTGCGAAGACCTGCAAGACAACCTGAACTTCAGGAGACCAACTGGAGCAATTTCTGATTGCTCACATTTTCACATGTAGTGTGGACCTTAATCAAGCAAGGTAATTTCTGAAGTGTGCAGAAAACAAAAATGCAGAAAATGCTGAGAAATCTAGCAGCAGTGGGTGAAATAGCATTACTCAAGTGGTTTTAAATACTTCTTTTTTCTCCTCAGAATCCCAGCCTGAACTGGAACCTCGTACAAGGTCTAATGTGGCAAAAGCAGTACTAGAGTGCCCTCCGCTGGCACAGCCCAGGCAGGGCACAACGGGCCGGTAGAGTCTGAAGGGGAAGGTGGGGGCGCTGAAAGAAGGGGGAAGACCGACAGAAACTTAATATTTGAACAAATGATGGGAAAAAATCCAGAGTGTTTGGATGATGTGTATTTCTCGATCCTTCACTGTTCATGTATGACAGGGCATCAGGAGGAGCAACTGTTGAAAATTTACTTGCTATTCTTATTTCGGGTAAGCATGGGCAGAACATTTTTTCTTTGTCTCCTTCAGTGTCTCTTCTATGTGAAATTCCACCTGGATCTCAGCTGGTCAAAAAGTCCCTAGAAAAGGAAATAATTGAAGCAGTTTTCGTTATGTTATCAAAATCATGTCTAAAAAGTAGTTAATGAATAATAATTAATGTCTTTACTGAAAGGAGAGAAGTCAAATTACTTAACTGTGAGTGTTCATACAGAGATCACAGTCCAAATCACAGACCATGAGAAAATATGGAAAATATTTCCAAATAGCAAACAAGATCTTGTCTTTGCAAGGCATGAGCAGTGTCACAAAACTGTCACCTGCTTCGTATCAACCTACATGTAATTTACTTGTACTTAGAAAATGTTACAGCACATGCACAGCACTGGATCCAGTGCATGAAGCTGTGAAACAAGGAGGGACAGAGCTAGTCACCCAGCTTATCATACAGTCTCATTTGTCACTGCACCTCTTTGGCACATTGATAATATATGCATTTGTGACTCATCCTATTGCATAATATTCTGTCACTAACTATCATTGTCCCAAATTTCATCCTCAAAGCTGATCCAGCATGATATTTGTCTTTTGTCTCCTCCCACCCTTTCACAGTGCCCTGGGGGCTACTGCTCATGTTTATCAAGAGGTACACTGCTTTCATCCCTCACGCCTCCAAGCTGGTCCTGGTAGGAGACAGGTCCCAAACTCCTTAAAAATCCTACATCAATAAATAAGAATTGCAGTGAAGCAAATGAAAGGTTTGCCTGAAATACAGGCAATGCCGTGACATGGCATTCTTCATTGTCATCACTATATGTAGTTCAATAGAAAATAAAATCAGGTAAACAAGGAAAAAAACAAAGAGAGGAGTCTGGGGTCTACAAAGGGATCCAGACAGGCTGGATTGATGGGCCAAGATCAGTTGTATAAGGTTCAACAAGGTGAAGTGCTGAGTCCTGCACCTGGCCCTCAAAACCCCCATGCTCTGAACCCCAATGCTCTTGGAACAGAGTGGTTGAAAAATTGCCTGGCAGAAAAAGGCCTGGTGGTGCTGATCGACCAGCTGAACATGAGCCAGCAGTGTGCCCAAGAGGCCAAGGGAATCCTGACTTGTATCAGAAATAGTTTGGCTAGCAGGACCAGGGCAGTGATTGTCCCCCCATGCCTGCACTGATGAGGCCACACCTTGAGTCCTTGTCCAGTTTTGGACCCCTCACTACAAGAAAGACATTGAGGTGCTGGAGCTGATGAAGCGTCTGGATCACAAGTCCTATGAGGAGTGGTTGATGGAGACAGGATTGTTTAACCTGTAGAAAAGAAAGCTCAGGGAAACTTTATTGCTCTCTCCTACAACATGAGGTTGTAGTGAGGTGGAGGTGGGCCTCTTCTCACAGGTAATAAATGACAGGATGAGAGGAAATGGCCTCAAGCTCTCCAGAAGAGATTGACTATTAGGAAGAATTTCTTCACTGAAAGAGTGGTCAGGCATTGGAACAAGCTGCATACTGAAGTGGTAGAGTCACCATCACTGAAGTGACCAAAAACTGTGCAGATGTGGCAGTTAGGGACATGGTTTAGTGGTAGACTTAGTAGTGTTAATAGTTAGACTTGATCTTAAGGGTCTTTTCCAACCTAAATGATTCTATGATTTCATAAATCAATTGTCCAATAACAGATGTGTTTGATGTCCTTTGGATGGCACAGTTCCTGGAAGCATCCAATATATGCCAGCAATAACAAGGAACAGCACACTCATAACAGTGTAGGTAAATATAATAATAGAATCATAGACTTTTTCAAGTTGCAAGGGACCCATTAGGATGGCCAAGCCCAATGCCTTCCTCCTCATAGGATTACCTACAAATAAACCATATGACTAAGAGTATCATCCAAAAGCTCCTCAGGGTCACACTAAGAGGAAGACACATTAGGAACTGAAGGAAGCCTTTTGTTCCACAAAAAAACCAGCTGCTCTTACCAAATGTCTTGCTTGCTCAACATTTTACAGGGGAAATCTGATTATACAAGTATCTCTAGGGGCATTTTATACTATCAAGGCAGTTTTCAATTTAAAAATAAGTTACATATAATTATCGGTGATTTTATTTCTCTGCTGCTGAAGAGAAAACTGTTGCAGATGCTGGTGAGGTGGTAAATGCAGGGTCCTGCACCTGGCAAGAAATAACTCCCTGCACCAGTGCAGGCTGGGGCACAACCTACTGGAAAGCAGCTCTGTAGAGTAGGACCTGGGAGTCCCAGTGGACAAGCAGTCCATGAGCCAGCAGTGTGCCTTTGCAGCCAAGAATGCCAGTGGTATCCTGGGGTGCATTAGGAAGAGCATTGCCAGCAGGTCAGGAGAGGTGATCCTGCCCCTCTACTCAGCCCTGATGAGGCACATTTGAAGTGCTGTGTCCAGTTCTGAGCTCCTCAGCACTAGGGAGACATGAAGCTCCCAGAATGGGTCCAGCAGAGGGCTGTGAAGATGACTGAGGGACTGGAGCATCTCTCTTAGGAGGAAAGGCTGAGAGAGCTGTGCCTGCTCAGCCTTGAGAAGAGAACTGAGAGGGGCTCTCATCAATGTCTGTAAGTATCTGAACGGAGAGTGCCAAGAGGATGGAGCCAGGCTCTTCTCAGTGGTGCTGAGCAATAGGACAAGGGGAAACAGGCAGAAACTAATGCACAGGAGGTTCCACCTGAACATGAGAAAGAACTTCTTTACTGTGCAGGTGACTGAGCATTGGAACAGGCAGGTATTGCCGAACCTTGTATTGCAGTGTGCTCAAGGATGAGCCAGCTTGAGCAGAGAAGTTGGACCAGATGGCTCACTGTGGCCCTTCCAAGCTCACCCATTCTGGGATTCTTTAAGCACATGAAGTTGTCATCCCATGGTGTCACAGATGCCAAGTTTCTGCTCTCAGCCTTCAGGTCAGCTCCAGGAGGTCCAACTGGATGCAAACATCCGGCCTCAGGTCTTTGACACTGCCCATTATGATGACAGCAGTTCTTGCACTGAAGCAGCATCAGCAAGGCCAGTGCTGCACTGGTGGTCCTCTAGAGCCTCTGGCACAAGGTGGCTGTTTCACATTGGAGAAGCTGGCATCCCACTGGAGAAGCATTTGCTGGAGGGTTTGTTGGGGGTTTTGTGTGTTAGGGTGGAGATGTTAAATATAGCATATATCCAAGGGATAGCCTTTTTGGCTTGATGGTGTTAACATGCTGAACCACCTTGGTACACTGGTCACTTGTGGGTGTTGGAACAGCACAGGGCACCCACCACGCAGGGGGTGAAGGCAAACTGTGGACCCCCACTCCCCATCCCACCATGAGATCTGTGAGTCCCCCAGGGCCTGCACGCACCTCCAGGGATACATGTCAACATCACCTGCCAGCCCTTGGGGACTGGGGAGAGAGAGGGAGGGGAGGGAGGAAAGGAGGAAAGGAAGGGAGAGAAGGAGGGAGGGAAAGAGAGGAAGGAAAAGAA